>OX463847.1:41960250-42533764 GCA_949825065.1 Odontocerum albicorne | reverse complement strand
ATATATATATATATATATATATATATATATATATATATATATATATATATATATATATATATATATATATATATATATATATATATATATATATATATATATATATATATATATATATATATATATATATATATATATATATATATATATATATATATATATATATATATATATATATATATATATATATATATATATATATATATATATATATATATATATATATATATATATATATATATATATATATATATATATATATATATATATATATATATATATATATATATATATATATATATATATATATATATATATATATATATATATATATATATATATATATATATATATATATATATATATATATATATATATATATATATATATATATATATATATATATATATATATATATATATATATATATATATATATATATATATATATATATATATATATATATATATATATATATATATATATATATATATATATATATATATATATATATATATATATATATATATATATATATATATATATATATATATATATATATATATATATATATATATATATATATATATATATATATATATATATATATATATATATATATATATATATATATATATATATATATATATATATATATATATATATATATATATATATATATATATATATATATATATATATATATATATATATATATATATATATATATATATATATATATATATATATATATATATATATATATATATATATATATATATATATATATATATATATATATATATATATATATATATATATATATATATATATATATATATATATATATATATATATATATATATATATATATATATATATATATATATATATATATATATATATATATATATATATATATATATATATATATATATATATATATATATATATATATATATATATATATATATATATATATATATATATATATATATATATATATATATATATATATATATATATATATATATATATATATATATATATATATATATATATATATATATATATATATATATATATATATATATATTATAATTTAGATCTTAAAGTTACTAAAAATATATATTATAATTAAGATCTTGAAGTTACTAAAAATATATGTTATAATTTAGATCTTGAAGTTATTAAACGTCGGTACAAGAAATAAATATTTTTGAAATACTCGTATATCTGAAAAAAATCAATTAGCCTAAATATGTATTTACTTATTTTATTTCAATAATCAAATGACCTTTTTGAAACAAAAATTGAAAATCATTAACATACATAATTTAAACAGTGTTCCTTCCGTGGTTGCAGTCCTAAGACTGGTTTGCAGCAATTTGAACTCTTCTCCTCCATTCCCCCCTGTCCTGTGCGGCTCTCTTTAAGTCTGTATATGTTGAGCAGCGCACGTCCACCAACAGGTCCTCCAGGTACTCTCGGCGTGGGCGTCCCCTAGAGTTTGTCCCCTCGGTCATACCCTCCATTATGGCATACAAGAGGCCCTCTTGTCGTATTATATGACCGATCCATCTTGCACGCCTTTCGGACAGGATCCTGAGCAGGTGCCTTCCTCCTTCGATTTGTTGGAGAACCTCTTCATTTGTGATGCGGTCTCTCCAGGAAATTCCTAATAGTCTTCTATAGGACCACATCTCAAAAGCCTCTAGTCTTCGTCTATCTCTTTCGGATAGGCACCATGTCTCGCAGCCGTACATCAAGATACTCCATACATAGGTCTTGATGAGGAGTATTCTCAGTTTTAGGTCTATATTATTTGATTCTATACAGTGTTATACAATAGGAAAAAAAACCAGTACAAGTCGAACAACACAACAGAGCAAAATTATAATTCAATCAATTCGTCCTGAAAAGAACAACTTCTTCACTTCACCCATATAAGTAGCCAATGCCATATGAAAATCCATACAATTTATTATACATATTCCATCATTCCATATATACCAGTCTTGTTATACAAGAGATACAAGAGTTGTACGAATAGTCGGTTGAAACTACTTGACTAAGAAACAAAACATTTTGCCGAGTGGGCCTACAAGGAACGTGTAGCATGAGACGCTGAGTTAGTTCCAGACTATTGAAATATGAGCTGACAATCTTAAAAAAAATTGTGACGTCAAACATCTTTGTCAAAAATTGTGACGTCAAAGTTATTTTTCACTCCTAAAACAACAAGATAAATATAAACAGGGAGTATCTCAAATGTTTTTAAGTAAACAACTAACTCCGCAAAAAAAACTCCGAAAGGTAAACAGCAAAGTATAAGAGAGCGCCATGATGTTAATTTCATCAACCAAGTGTACTATCAACGTGAGAAGGTTAAGGAGTTCTGACTAAAGAATAGAAGAGGATCTTCCCGTGTTTAGATATGCATGGCGCGTATCCCTCGGAGCACCAATAAAAAGACCATAAATATCCTAGCAGTATTATAAGAGAGATGGAAAAAGGCGTGAGAGCTTAACGGTGAATGGGCGAAGATAAACTACTTACATACAGTAGAAGTTCACTGTACTCAACGGAGGAAAAACAAGTTTACTGTTAAGCATTATCAATTTTTAATTCTGACTTTAAGTAACGAGTTTTGGTATCTACAACATATTATGTTATATAATAGTAATTGTGTTGGAACCTCTTACAGGTCAGCAGGTGTGTCCATAAAATACAAAATAAGAAGCTCACGCATTCGTGGAAGCCTGGGTGTTACAGGCATCAACAGCAAGATGGATGAGAGACGATTGAGATGGTATGGGCACGTTGGACGCAGAGCACCCGATCACATTGTGAACCAGGCAATCTCTATGGATCTTCCTCGAATAACAACCAGAGGAAGATCAAAGAATTCATGGGTGGTGCAAAAAGATAACCTGATGCAGAGACACGGCCTGGGGGACGTAGTCCGGGACAGAAGAGTATACAACCTGAGGACGAGGAGAACTGACCCCAACAGTCTTCGCAGACAATGAGTTGGGATGGAGCCAGGGAGAGAGTTATTGTGTTGGAATAATCGCATGATTCAGTATAATATTATGGACGACAAGGCGAACTAATCGTGATATTTTTTATTTGCTTATGCTATTTTACGATCAATTCCTAATAAATTAGGATGAGTTATTGCACTATTGATATCTATTCTAATTTTATTAATTTTACCTTTCACATTTAATGGACATATTAAAGGAATTCAATTTTATCGAATCAATAAAATTTTATTTAGATTTTTGAAAGAAATAAAAATTATTATGACGAAGTAATGATACTGGATGACACGTTCAGTTAAGATTCTTTAGCTAACCACAAGAGCTCTTTTAAGATCACCTATTTTTGAGTATTTATCTGTTTATCATTAAACAAAATCCTTTCCTCGAATTTATTAATTTAAATTAAAAATATGACACGCATAAAACATTTATATTAATTGTAAGTGATTGATTCTTACATTTTAACTGGATTATAGTGAAGATAGGACAAAAAGGCTATCATTTAAAATTCTAATGATTTTCAAAATTAAAAAATTGCAATTTCTGTCAAAAATTAAACTAAATTTTACTAATGGAAATTAATGGAGTATGAGAAATAGAAGAGCATGTAAGAGATATGTGTGGATATAAATGAGGTAAGAGCTATGTGAAAAGCGTAGATATATGATCCGCTTAGCCAAAAAGAAACATGGTGGGATGGTATGCATCATGCGAAATTCTCAAATAGATGGCGAAATAAAATATGCGAATAGAAAAGTTGACTCAGAATTATTTAAAATACACTCAAATGTCAAAATGAATCAGCATCCGTCTTGAATTAGAACAATAAATCCATAATAAGTCCATAAAAGCAGTAATAAATCAAGTAAAATAAGATTTTTTAAGACACAAATTTGCATAACTGATCACGGTGCCTCAACAGTAATAGAGCTAAAATTAGAAGACGAAAATATCATACGTAGGCTGTAAAATAAGCAGAAATCAATAAAATTGAGGACTATAAATAAAATACGATGATACATCAATCAACAATTCCCGGGACTAACCAACAGATGGCGCTTCTGATAACAAATCCATACCACTCTCAGTTAGTACCAACTTTAAGAAGTTACGTGTCAAACTTTCATGACATTTCGACATTGTGTCATTGAGTTACAGTGGTTTTAGTGACGCTACTTTTGCTATTTTCAAAACAATGCAAAAAACCGAATTTCGTGTGTTGATAAAACATTGCTTTTTAATGGGAAAAAATATCGTTGAAACTCAGCGATGGCTTGAAAAATGTTATCCGGGCTCTGCTCCGTCGAAAACAACCATTTGTCAGTGGTATGCTGATTTCAAACGCGGTCGTACAGGCACAAATGATGCTGAACGCTCTGGTCATCCAAATGAGGAGGCTGTTACACCAGAAAATATAAAAAAAAACTCAAAATCGTGATATAAAATCGCAAAGTAAAGTTGCGTGAGATAGCTGACATTCTGAAGATATCATTTGGTAGCGTTTACACTATTTTGCATGAATATTTGGTCATAAAAAAGCTTTTTTCGAAATAGGTGCCGCGTTTTCTCACAATGGAACAGAAACAACAACGCATCAATGATTCAGAGCGCTGTTTGGCACTGTTTACGCGAAATAAACAGGAGTTTTTACGTTGGTATGTGACAATTGATGAAACTTGGATCCACCACTATACTCCGGAATCGAATTGGCAGTCAGCTGAGTGGAGAGCAGCCGGTGAAAGTCGTCAGAATCGACTAAAACGTCAACATTCGGCCGGGAAGGTTATGGCCTCCGTATTTTGGGATGCGCACGGTATAATATTCATCGATCACCTTGAAAAGGGAAAAACTATCAATAGCAAATATTACATAGCGTTATTGGAGCGTTTGAAGGCAGAAATTGCAAAAAAACGGCCCCATATGAAGAAGAAAAAAGTTCTCTTTCATCAGGATAGTGCACCGTGTCACAAGTCGATGGTAACGATGGCCAAATTGCATGAGTTGAACTTCGAATTGCTTCCGCACCCACCGTATTCTCCAGATTTGGCCCCCAGCGACTATTGGCTGTTCGCAGACCTCAAAAAGATGCTCCAGGAAAAGAGATTTGGCTCCAATGAAGAAGTGATTGCCGAAACTAACGCCTATTTTGAAACCAAAGATAAATCGTTCTACACGGCTGGCATAGAAGTTAGGAAAGCTTTGGAATTAATGTATCGCCCTTAAAGTAGACTATGTTGATGAATAAAGAAGAATTTTGGCAAACAAATGTCGTTTTATTAGTTAGTCCCGGGACTTATTGATCGATGTGTTACACGTAGGAGTATGTAGCTAAATTTCACTCCTATATTATCAATAGCTTTTCTAAAATCGTCCTCTGGTTTCGATAGCAGAATTTCCAGCCTATTTCCTACTTTTCTTTCATCTATTGACTTTTGTTGAGTTTTACTTCCTTCATACTACATCGCACCATTACACCGCACCGTCTCCCTGTAGGGGAAGGCAGAGAGCGCCTAAGTTTCATATCGCGACACACATATTTTCCTCTTCTACTTTTACATCCATTGTATACCTTCTTACACAACTACGATTTATCTCTCTCTTCTTACATTCCCTTCTTTCAAAATATAATTAACTTGATCCTTGACTTCTTCTACCTCGTATTATACTCACATTTCCACTTACTGTTTATTTTGTTAGTATTTCTTCATTCATACGTTCTACGAAGCCAAACCCCCTCAGAGTTCACTTCTTTGTCTTAGTCAACACACCAGCCTTAAGTTCACATTCATCCCTAATAATTTAATTTAGTATTCTGTCATACATTGCCACCCCGTGTATTATTTTTATTGCGTGCATTTCTGCAGCATTAATTCGTCTCTTTTCAATTTTGTTTTACGTCCAACTTTCATTCCATTCCTACTGTTGTAGACTATCATCTTAGCAATTTTTGATGTTGTTTTGTTCGAGGATATATATTTTAGTACCCTTTGCCTTTGTTTCCTGCCGCTAGACGCAGTACGATATACCTAGTTACTCTTCCAGCATCTAAAAAATACTACCTAAATAACTTAATCCTTTATAAGAAAATAATAACATTTTAAAATAAACTATATGATATAATGACCGATACAACAAAAAAGATCAAGGAACACGAAACGTCATGTGTAAGATAGTCGAAATGTTCCAGACGGTAGTTTAAGACTCAAGAAATAAAAATCCATTAAAAATATTTATATCATCTGCATACTCGTATAAATATGACTGATCAAGAAAAAAAATATTTCATATTCCACTTTTTTATGTGATTTACTGGCAATTTCAACAAATTTTAAATTAAATTTCCCATTGTTATAAAAAATTAAATACATCGGCCCTGATTAAACCTTTGAGTTTTTTATTCGTGTAATTAATTTTGTTTCTTATACTTAAAAGTTGCAAAAACTAAAAGCCATCAAGTAGATTTTTGGAATAAAATAAACGATGTTACATATTTTTTATAAGAAAAATTTGACAAATATCTAATCTCAAGAAATAATTTCAATTGTTAAAATGTCAAATCGCAATATAAAATAAAATTTCCCATTTACCATAATGATTCCACAAATATTGGATATAACGAAAATGGTCAGAAGGAAATTGTAATACACGCAATTCTACCCTTCATCACGGGTGCTTTCTTTTGAAAAAAAAAATCTGAAAATATGAAGGTGTAGGCTTTTGGCAGGAAAAAATGAATACATCTATTAGAATGGCACAGGAAATGGCGTTGAATAAGTGGAAACGTGATCCGGAGAGCAGAAGGCGTAGAAGGTTGTGGAAAGCCGTAGAGCGCCAAATAGGGTGGAGGGTAGGCAGGATGTGACTAATGCTACGGCCACCGGAAAGTCCTCCATTGTGGAGCGCGCCGGGACACACTTGGACTCTTTGGAAAAGGGCAGGAAACGGAGGACATTTTTCTTACACATGGGGGAGAAATATTCAAAAGATTTCAAAACTTTCGATTATTCTGAACAAAACGTGTATTTATTGGTATATCCGCTCCGCCATCGAAATGTTAAAAAATACACTTTAGAATAGATCTCAATAATGGAGGTGGAAATATTTCAGTGGTGTCGATGGAATTGCAATCTATAATAATATATTCCAAATCAGAGGTTCTCAACTTGTATTACGTGGAATCTTAGGGTTCTACGAAAATAAGTTTTCACAAAAAAAAAATTCTTGAAACTCTGATGCATAGTTAAAAGTTTGTGTAAAAAATGTATTCAACCTTCCTGTGCCTAAGAAAAAAATAAACGCCAAATCCCGGATATTTCAAACTAAAACAAAATACTAGAAGTGAGTTAGATGCCACTTCTGATATGATAATCCAACTGTCAGTTTATTGAAAAAAAAGAAGATTAATCTTTTAGGAGTACATTTTTTTAAACAAGAATAGATATGACCGAAGTCATAGGTATCGACCGAAGTATACTAGGCCAAAAAAAAGTGCCTGTGTCGTTCGAAGAGAGGTACAGTGCGAGGTTCGAACCGACGACCTTCCGCACGGAAGTCTAGAGCGTTACCGCACGGCCATGCACATTAATTACTTATCATATAATGTTATTAACTTTCCAATATTTGATATTTTCAATTAATCATTTTTTGATTTATTTTATTTATAGTCAGTTAAAATGGTAAAGGTTCCTTTTTTTTCATGGTAATAAGGGTTCCGAAATAAAAATATGTTGGGAATCACTGATCTAGGTAGAACATATTATTAATCTAGATGAAAAATATAGTAAAATAATAAATATCTCGTTTCGATTTTCATGGAACGATAGGTATAAAAATAAAATGTATCCAGTTTTGATTTTCTTGTTTTTTTGAAATAACCATTTTTGGATGTCTTATCAAAATATATAATCGTACATAGGCCACAACAAACATTTTTTTTTATCCACTTTGCACGGATTTCTCATGTTACACAAAGAGGGTCTGCTAGCTTATTCGTTAGGAATAATATCAACCAGGATTCTTCTCATATGCTAGGCGGTACCGAGAGTATATCAACAGTGTCATTCAGTTGGTTCAATATCTCTATACCACGGCGTGACTGAGTGTTTAGCCATGATATTCGTCCTGTAAGTTGGTATGTAGAGCAGAGGGTGATTCCTTGCGCGGCTATATTTATTAGGTGCATATAAATTTAGTGCTTCTAGAATCGCGGGACAGTTAAAGCAACCTTGAAAAACATTAAGTAGGAATATCGCAATGGATTATTGCCTTCTTGTTTCGAGGTTTCTATAGTTTCGAGGTTTCTATAGTCGACATGGTGAGCATATTTCGGATAATCGCCCTTTGTTCTGTACCATAGATATCTAAGGATTTTTTTTGTATTTGTTCTATATTGTTTTTATATTTGAGCTGATGAAGAGCCCAAACTGTAGATGCATATTCTAATTTGGTTCTAATTAGATAATTATATATATGTAACACTACACTTAAGCCGAATGTACAATATAATTATCACATATCGGAAGATCTACAAAGGTTCCTTTCTAATTCGCCTTCCTTTGGTAAATCTTCAACGGTTTTCTTACCAAACATGTTTTTCTGAACATATGCAGATGCGGAAAAGTATCTAATCTAATGGCCGCAGCGACTACCTACCTTTCCTTATATTTATTTATTTTGTAATATAAGAGAGAGGTTGCTCTTTAAACAGCTACATATAAATTGTTTTTTGCCATGTGGCAATCTCTTCCAATCAGCCAGAAAGATGTTTTTATAGGCTCTGAGTGTTAACCAGACTGGAATCCTATTAAAAAAAATTGGGACAAACTTCTTAAGATAAATGAGCTTTTACTTCTTTCCAGATTTCAAACAAAGCTTTCTGTTTATACTCGTAATATAATATTTATTTAATTCACGAAATCACTAAAATGATAATTAGCTTTTCCACCAGATATAACAAAATAAGCGACAAGTATGAAATCGTACGAAAATCCGCAAAGGAGATCAAAGTTTTAACATCATCTTTTAAATCATGCGCTTGACATGTCCTCCGTGGCTTATTATAACGACTTTTGGAAGTTGCCACAGTAACAACTCTTCTCTTACCCTCAAACAACAGTTGGCAATGTGTCTTGAGGCGTCCTGGGATCGACACAAGAGAAGCTTAACACATTGTTCTGGGAAACTTGAACGAACTCCCTACGAACTCTGAAAGCTTTGCTTGTTATTTAAATGATTTTGAACCTGTGTTGCGTAAATTTCTAACACAAGCTCAAAAGCGAATTAATTTTGATAAGAATCTAAATAAGAGAAATAAAAATATTTGTGAAAAAAAATGTAAATTGGATTCAAAATAAACTTAGTAATAGAAGCTCAAAAAAATATTTGAAAGACGATAAAAAATAGGTTTGGATAAATTCGTAAAAAATGCACACATAAAGTTTATACAAAATAGTACATATTATTAAACTGACATTTTTATATTTTTTAGCTGTTTTATCAAAATATATTATTTATATGATATTATTCAAGCAGGCAAGGGTTAGCGTTACGCAGCTGAGCAAAATCAGTCGAAACCAAAAAAAAAAGTATCCTTATTAATTGTAATTTATTTTTAACAAACACTGTTTATTCCACTTTTTTATGACGGTATAACCCTACCGGTTTCAAGGCTTTCACCTCATCTTCAGGGGAGTACAAACAAGACTTAATGCTGTTCGAATTGGCACCGACATAGACACTTCAACGGTTGGAGGCGGGAGGGGTGAGGGGAAGGCTAGGTATAATTTCGGCCAGGAGCGGGGAGATTTCGGGGAAATAACTATTCAACAGATGCTCCGATCGGTATACTGACTTAGAAATTTCTAGGGCCTCTAATCTGTCCAATTTATTTCCGTTGCCGCTAATATGTAAGAATTTGGCATCATCGATAGAAAAAGTGTGATTCTCACGGTGCCATAAAAAAAGTGGAATAAACAGTGTTTGTTAAAAATAAATAACAACGTCTTTAAACCTCCACAACGTTAATGCCTTAACTATAAACAACATATCCTTATTAATTAATTCAGGACTAAAAAAGGCGAAACGAGAACAAAAATGTCAACGTATCAATCATATCTATGTTGATTATTTAAATCTATTTAATGGCACATAGTTTTTACAAACATTTTTTTGCATTTGAAACTTTCTTAATCTAAAAATTGAAGGAAACATTACGCTTGAGGAATTAATCTTTATAACTTGGTACATAACAAAGTAAATCTTTGTTAATTTGTAATATCAAGACGGCAACTATTCTCGAATTAGGATTTCGAAACTCCAGCAAGTCGTGTCGTTAATTTTAATAAGGTACTCGTGAAAACTATTAAAGAAACGTTATTTTTTGTTCAAAAGAGGGCAGTTAGTTTATCAAAAAGAAATTTATCGCTAAAAAAATATCAATAGATTTACTTTCTTAACAGCAACTACGAACATATTGAAAACAAAATTTTATCTTTTTGAAAATACCTGATGCAGTTGCAAAAGATTCAGAGGCAATGAGAAATTTTGATAGAAAGATGGCGCAAGATACAGCCTACATTGTGGATGATACATCCATGAAATGAACTGAGCAGACCAACATGCAACATGCACAAGCAAGATTTGACCGAGTCGTCTACGTGCATGCGAACACGGGGTTATTAAGACCACGAACTACGAGCATATTGGAAATGCTTCTCCATTATATGTTTCTCCCGATCTGCAAGAGTTGCACTCTTGAAAGTTATCTCTATATCAAAGCTTAGAAGTCTTCATCTAAATTTCTAAAAAAATAGGCCTAAAAATGGTAAAAACGAACAATAAAATAAAAATGTTGCTCCATATAAGGCAAACAAATAACATCTCTATATAAAAATCTAAGGACACTTATCAAAAGAAATGGAAAACAATAATTATTATAAATAGCTTCCTTATTTTTCAGTGGTATCTCTATCTTTATTTCGTAGGGAAGGTTCAAAAATTTACGGTCGAAGGATATAAAAAATATTATTGAAAGAAACATTTTCTCTTCAACATAATCACTTCGTAGTTGAATAATATTTTTAAAATGATGAATTAATTATTCAATACGACTGAACAAAATATTCTGAAGTTTTAGGAAGGAATGAGTCTGGTGGTCTGCCTTGACGAAGATATATTATATGTCTAAGCGAAACTGTTTAGAACAATCTATCACTATGAAATACAAGTATCACAAAATATTATCCGTACACAGCATCTAAACGTCGTTTACTTTCTGCCGGGCTTCCGTTTCCTTATTTTGAAAGAAACTTAATAACCGCTTGATACGTAATTTCTAGAATAGACGAAAGAATACATTTTTATCAGCTCTAGCTGATAAACTCATGAATATGCAGACCTTAAATTCTAACGTAACGTTGTCTCATGGCTAGCATGGTATCTATCCATACAATGTCTACCTGGTCCAGTGTTCAGACCAAAAACTTCTGGCGTGGCTAGCACGGTATCTATCCATACAATGTCTACCTGGTCCAGTGTTCAGACCAAAAACTTCTGGCGTGGCTAGCACGGTATCTATTCATACAATGTCTATCTGGTCCAGTGTTCAGACCAAAAGCTTCTGGCGTGGCTAGCACGGTATCTATCCATACAATGTCTACCTGGTCCAGTGTTCAGACCAAAAACTTCTGGCGTGGCTAGCATGGTATCTATCCATAAAATGTCTACCTGGTCTAGTGTTCAGACCAAAAACTTCTGGCGTGGCTAGCACGGTATCTATCCATACAATGTCTACCTGGTCCAGTGTTCAGACCAAAAACTTCTGGCGTGGCTAGCACGGTATCTATTCATACAATGTCTATCTGGTCCAGTGTTCAGACCAAAAGCTTCTGGCGTGGCTAGCACGGTATCTATCCATACAATGTCTACCTGGTCCAGTGTTCAGACCAAAAACTTCTGGCATGGCTGGCGTGGTACCTGTCCATACACGTTCTACCTGGTCCAGTGTTCAGAGAGGAAACTTTTGGCGTGGCTGGCGTAGTATCTGTTCATATATGGTTTGTCTGGTCCAATGTTCAGGTCGGAGACTTTTGGCGTGGCTGGCATGGTACATATCCATACACGGTCTACCTGGTCCAGTGATCAGGCTGGAAACTTTTGGCGTGGCTGACGTGGTATCTGTCCATACACGGTCTATCTGAACTAGTCTTCAGGCCGAAAACTTTTGGCATGGCTGGCGTGGTACCTGTCCATACACGGTCTTTCTGGTCCAGTGTTAAGGCCGAAACTGTTGGCGTGGTATCTGCTCATACACGGTCTACCTGGTCCCAGTGTTCAGGACGGAAACTTTTGGAGTGGTATCTGTTTATACACGGTCTACCTGGTTCAGTGTTCAGGCTGGAAACTTTTGGATATTATTAAATATGATAAATTGTTTTGAAATATAACAAATCGACAAAATTTACTTTAGTTTGGCAGTCAGGGCAGATTTTCGCAGCTTCCAATCGACGTAAAAAAAACATAGCTTTTGCTTCGTTTGCAAGAACAATTTCGTAACACATTTTGCCTTTCTGTATATTTTACTTCTCACCTTTCCCTGAGCTGAAATTTCTCCAAAAAAACTCTGTCATATTCTTCTCCAATATTTATTCTTCCTCGCTCTTCATTATTTTAAGACATATACGAGAATAATTTGTTTTGTCAGTTTTCTACTGCCCATTTTAGCAATGTTTCGAAAACTTTAAGAATTAATTTCCAAATTATTTTGTGTATAAAGTTAAACAAGGTGGAGCTTATTGCAATACAGCATTTTTTCCCATCTAACTTGCCCTACTTGAATATATGCGGATTTAGTTATTTGAATCCATTCGTTTAAATTTAGGCAAAAAAAATAACAGTCTCTGCGTAATAAGAGTAAAAGTAGATGTAAAGAATTCGTTCAAGGATAAGGAAGGCAAAACAAAGGAAAATTAGAATAAAGGATATTCTGAGTATGGCAATATTTTTTTTCAATTTTCTCTTAAAGGTAAATAAGAATTATAATTATATTCGTAGAATCCATTTTTAACTCACAAATTTTCCATTCTCCATTAATTTATCACTGTATGCACATTAACAGCTGAACAATCAATTTTAACATTTAGAGAGTACTAAAAAATTGTCTATGTTTAAAATTCTTAAAAAAAATGAAAAGGTGAAAGCAGGTATAATTTATTGTCACATACCCTTACAAACCCTATCAGTAACGTTAAGCCCCACTGGTATCAGTTTTTTTTTAAAACTACCCTTAAAAAAACGAAATAGAAGGGATATAGGGGTTTTGAGCATCTAGCAAAAATATATACAAACTTCTGTAGACGTTTTCGGCACACAAACGATGCTTTACAAAAATATTTTTACACAATTCTTATCGGTATGATTAATTTTCGATATTGCTTTAAAGTTAAAATTGCTACAATTTCGAACTCAGTATGAAATCAGTGAAGTTTGGGTTTTGAAGAAGAAAGAAAAAAAGAAAAGAAAAAAAATAATGCTGAGGAAATGCGTGTAAAACGAAAAAAAAAAGTGTTATGTTATGGATAATTGGAGGCGAAACGAAAACATCATAAACGAATGCATGAATAAAATGGATGTTTTAAGCAAGACGAAGAAAATAGCTTTAAGATGGTTTGGACATACGTAAAGAATAAATGTCAAATGAATGAATAGGCTAGTATGCGAATCAAAAGTGCAATATGTGCGTGAAAGACTGAAGAAAATGTAACTAGATCAATAACACTTTTTTTACACTTGCCTTACTGTGCTAAACAATTCCGCCAGCCACTGTGCTGGACGCTCAGCATCCAGTGAAAAATGTATGTTTTAAATTAAAATTATGCAAAATCTGCTAGATATTTTTTTTTAATTAGCTATAAAATTATTTTATGATGTAAGTCCTGGTCACTCACTATCCATCATAGGGTGGCAAGTGTTAAAGAATATTATGTGAGAAGTTCGAATAATCAAAGGTTGCGCATGACGAGATTAATGGGTGTGGCGGAATTGAAATGTGTATGCTTGGATAAAAAGTTAAGAGATTTGTTCTTTCTGCCTACCCCACAAGGGGCACGAAGTGATGGTACGTATGTACAATATATATGCACAATTTGTAAAAATACAACCAATAAAACTAATATATTGTTTATAGTTAAGGCATTAACGTTGTGGAGGTTTAAGGACATTGTAATTTATTTTATCAAATACTGTTTATTCCACTTTTTTTTGTAACGGTATAACCTTACCGGTTTCAAGGCTTTCACCTCATCTTCAGTGGAGCACAAACAAGACTTGCTTGTGCTCCCCTGAAGATGAGGGGAAAGCCTTGAAACCGGTAGGGTTATACCGTTACAAAAAAGTGGAATAAACAGTGTTTGATAAAATAAATTACAATAAAACTAATATATTTAAAAATAACCATGTCAGTGGGTGTATTCCTTAAAAAGTGAGAGATATTACTGCCGTGGTAGAAGTTATATATAGATATGATTGCCATCTCAAGGGAGAAATCCAAACCAAGAGTGCGTGGGTAGTTGACACAGATTGAAAAATCATTTCAGTCAAATGACTTAGCAAGATAGACGTTCGGTTGACGTAAAATATGGCAAATATTTAATGAAACACGACTGCGAGGAAATGCCACGATAAAATAATATGGGGATGGGCGCTAAGACGCTGAAAGTTTCTTTGGCTTCTAAACGGAGTTGAGGAACTGAAAATATATTTTATCTCAGATTTTTTGATAATTTGTTTCAAACTGTTTGAAATATTTATTCGTTGTGTATATAAGTATATATTTTCCCTCGTATTTTTTAAACCTCGTATGTGAATAAAATTTTCAATAAGACAAGTCCTGCAAGCCTCAGTTATTACACAGTTGACGAATATGCCTGCCAACCCAGTATGAATTAAACACTTTTTTTGCGAATACAATCTGGCGGGCTAATTGCCAGGCGTCAATCTCTCCTAACCAACCAGACAAAATTAAATGAAGCAAGTTACATGGTCGCATAAATCATTCAAATGAATATCCATCCCCACGAAATTCATGAACACATACGTGAGCACAGAACCTGGCGAGTGTATTGCTTCATAGAAATTTATTCTTGCCAATCAGTAAAGAGTTAAACAAGTTTAAGAAACAAGACTGGAACCATATTTTGAAAAGAAAATTATACAAACGAAAATCAAACTCACACCCCCAGGGTACAAACATAAGTGTTTTATCAACTGGACCATGGAGTTAATCTCTTATACTTAGAAATTGCAGCACGGTTCTTGTGACAGTTCACAAATTTTCCCCAATACAACCTTGTAACGACGTTCAGTAATTTTAATTATTTTATCAACTTTGATATAAGCCTCAATTCTAATGAAAAGCAAGTTATTTATGTAAATACATTACATAAAACTAACAATAATGACAAATTAATATATCTTGTTACAAATAAGTAAAAATGTGGCAATTTGTTAAAACCAAATAATATTTGGTGACGTTCGTCAAAAGTCACTACGTTAGTCAGCATTGGTTAGGGATGGGGTAATCTATAATTGGATTTTCGATTTTTTCATACCTAAAATTAAATGTTCGTAATTAGTATTAATTCATAGTGGATCTTGGCTTATTTAAAGATATACAAATCATATAATACATTAGAATGTCAGTATAACGTTAATTAGGAATTAAAACGTCAGTTTAAAGAAAAACAATTTTACGATTTTTAAAAAAACTATTGGATTTGGAAAAAACACGAATTTACCCCATCCCTTTGAGACATGACGTTTCAAACGTCACAGGAACCATCCTACATTTTCCCAAGTATAACTCACGAAAAAAAAAACACGAATAAGTGACAAATTCGTTGTTAATGTACTTATTTCATGTAATCGTCTTGATAATATTTATTTTCAATATTTTTTATCAGATTAAAGCTGATGTCTCTAATATTCTTTGAAATGTGTCTTTCAATTGTCATTTGCAGCCAAGTTATGTCTTCAAAATTATGTAAATCATCCACCCAGCATTTCTTAGGGTTTTCCAAGATTTTCAGTTTAAGTAAGATAAAACACTTCTTCACGAATGTATAAAAATGTGCAGCCCGCCGGCCGGATATTCAAATACCTAAGGGGATGATAAAATAACCGATCTTCGTTTAAAGGAAGTCTTTCTCTAATCAACTAACACTTAGTTAATAATTACCTGATAATACCAAGAATTTAATTGGACATTGTTTTATTGTCGGGAGTGATGAGATTAACAACCTTGTCAGACAAAAGAAAGAAATTTTAACCTTATAACATTATTTGAGACTTCGTAAATTTTTTTATCAAACACTGTTTATACCACTTTATGTGGCATAAACAGTGTTTGATAATACCAATTACAATGTCTTTAAAGCTCCACAATGGTAATGCCTTAACTATAAATATTATTTTTTATTATTTTAGACTGTCGACTCATATTTCAACAGTCCACAACAAACTCAGGTTATAAGGCAACATATTTCTCATAGGCCCATTAAATATATTATGTGTATGACTCCAGCATAAAAAGACTTAATATATTGGGCAATCAATATGGACATTGTATGGACTACCAAATAACTCTGACAACGAACAGGAGTACAGTGAAGAAATCGTTTTTGACAATATGAATTAAGTCTAGTATTGAACACGGGTTTGATATGTTTTTGTATTGGGTTCGTCTTAAACTGTTTTTTTTCTCTGTTGAATAACACGTTGATGTTGATTTTTTATTTTTGTCGTTTTCGTAATCTTTTGTATCAAAATGGTTAAGTAAGGTTATATTTTGTATAAAAAAGATTAGGTTAGGTTATCTTTTGTATCAAAAAGGTTAGGTTAGGTTATCTTTTGTATCAAAAAGGTTAGGTTATATTTTGTATCAAAAAGGTTAGGTTAGGTAAGGTAAAAATAAATAAATAAACTTAAAAAATTAATACAAACAAAAAACATGATTTTTAAAACAATTTTTGAAGAAAAATGTCACGTCACATTAAAAAAAGGACGAATTAGGTCGTGATAAACTGGAGCAAACGTCCCAAGACGGCCATTAAAAGCGAAAATATAAAATTTCAGGTAAAAGGCGCGCTAATTATGTATATAAAAATACTTTTCCATGAAGTTGGGGTGCAATTAACTCGGCCAAAAATATTTAAATCACTTAATAGTCAATAAATATCCATTATTATACTCATTTAAATAATTAAGAAAATGATACATTAAACGTTATTCAGAAAGGTATTTATGTGGATAAAGTTATAAGACTGTAAAAATATTATTATTTCATTAACTAGCCTGTTTTAGCAACTAAAGGTAGACCGAAGAAACAGTGGAAGGAGATCTATGATAAATTTTTAACTAAGGGAAATACTCGTAAATGAAGTATGAGACGACAGCTGTGTGCATGAATAGAAAGACAAGAAGTATGAGACGACAACTGTGTGCATGAATAGAAAGACAAGAAGTATGAGACGACAGCTGTCTGCATGAATAGAAATACAAGAAGTATGAGACGACAGCTGTGTGCATGAATAGAAAGACAAGAAGTATGAGACGACCACTGTGTGCACGAATATAAATATAAGAAGTATAAGACGACAGCTGTGTGCATGAATAGAAAGACAAGAAGTATGAGACGACAGCTGTGTGCATGAACAGAAAGGCAAGAAGTATGAGACGTCAGCTGTGTGCATGAATAGAAAGACAAAAAGTTTGAGACGACAGATGTGTGCATGAATATAAAGACAAGAAGTATGAGACGACAGCTGTGTGCACGAATATAAATACAAGAAGTATAAGACGACAGCTGTGTGCATGAATAGAAAGACAAGAAGTATGAGACGACAGCTGTGTGCATTATTAGAAAGACCAGAAGTATGAGACGACCACTGTGTGCACGAATATAAATGCGTGAAGATCTCTGCTTTTCTATTCCAAAACGGTGATGGTGTGTACGTATGAGTAACTAGTGAGTCTTGTTTGCGCTCCCCTGATGATGAAGTGAAAACCTTTGAAACTGATAGGGTTAAACCGTTACATAAAGTGGAATAAACAGTGTGTGATAAAACAAATTACCATGTAATTATACCTCCACAATGTTAATGTCTTAACATATGGACTATGGACATAAGTCAGTAAGGCCCAGTTACGAGTATGTATCACATGAATATGAACACAAGTCAGTGAGGACCAGTTACGAGTATGTATCACGTGAATATGGACATAAGTCAGTAAGGCCCAGTTACGAGTATGTATCACGTAAATATGGACATAAGTCAGTAAGGCCCAGGTACGAGTATGTATCACGTGAATATGGACATAAGTCAGTAAGGCCAAGTTACGAGTATGTATCACGTGAATATGGGCATACTCGTAAGTCAGCGAGGTCCAATTACGAGTATGTATCATATGAATCAATACTTACCATATTGTGCCAATTTAAAGAAATTAGCAGCCTCCTCCACAATTTTTCTCGTACATTCATCAAAGAAATATAAAAAAAAAAACGAATACTAAGAAAACGTTTGAATAAGTACCTCTGATGCAACGTTCCATCTAAGGTGTGCGCGTGTGCGGCCGCACATCTGTTAAAAATTGTCCGCACACATGTTTCCATCTTCCGCACACGTCTCAAAGTAAGGAACTTGTAACCATTTTTTTGACACGATGACACACTAATACTAGAAACTCACCAATCAGCACACAGGAGTTGACTAACACAATCACACGCTCTGTGTACCTACGCTATAGTACGATACAGTCACAGATTCTTTCCTTACGCCGCGTGGACTCGACCAACTCGTATTACGTTACGTATTTCGAATAAAGCACATATAAGTTGATGGGCCGCACACACAATGAAAAAATTAAAGGGAACGTTGCTCTGACGATGTTTAGTTTTAACATCGTTTACTTTATCGATTCCCGACAAGTATTATTACATTTTTGCTATATTTTGAACGACTGCCCACAGTACATATTGCCTGGAGGACTAAAAGAACTGCATCTTTTTGCTGCTTGCAGTAGATGACAACTCCAAAGATATTACAGGACCACCCAAAAGAAGAAAAAAGACCGTGACTCAAGTTAATAGTTTATATTTTACCAAGTTCTTTTTTTGGTAAAAAAAATATTAAGTTAGTCTGTTATTGTACTCGTAATTTATTTTTATCAAACACTGTTTATTCCACTTTTTTGTGACGGTATAACTCTACCGGTTTTAAGGCTTTCACCTCATCTTCAGGGGAGCACAAACAAGACTAAATGCTGTTCGAACTGGTACCGATATACACGCCTCCATGGTTGGTGGCTGAGGGGTGAGGGAGGCATGGGACGATTTCGGCCAAGAGCGGAGAGATTTTTGGTATATAACTGTTCAACAGATGTTCGGATCGATTAGTCTGTTATTTTTATCGTTCAATTTCACCTAACGTTTTTTTATCTCATTTAATAAAGCAATATTGCATAATCTTCAGATCATTAATTTTGTAACTGTCAATATAGAAGAATTTTATGACGAAGCGTTCGTTTTTAATATCTCTCATTCCGTATAATCAACCTGATTTAATATCCACTCGAGTTCGCCTGAAGAATACTCGGCAGTTAATTGACGCTAATTCATTACTTTACGAGGCTATAAACTGAATTTATATAATAAATTTAACAATAGGATATATTTGTGACGCCACTTGGACGATGCCTGCCTGATAGAATATTTCCTAGTTATTTTATTTAACAATATCGATATATGATTTAAATTTCTTGACTTAGTACCAATTCATTTCTTTATAACAATTAATAAAGAAGAATAATTAAGAAAAGATTCTTGAAATGGTTTTGCCACAACCATGAATTTCTATAAAAGCCAACAAAATCACAGAAATCCCTTAGTCGCTGCCCTGGGGGCTTACGAGAGTTAATCCGACCTACCCTTCCGTTATAAGCACAAGCTCCCGAAACATTATCTGTTGCCTGACTAGTCAACCTACAGTATTAGCTGGAACGACCAAGGTCTGAGTGAATGTGATGGAATACAAGTAACCTGAACGAGTTGACTTGTTCTTGCTAAATAATTAGTTATAAGAATTGTTATCTAGTTATAAGTAGTATGTAGGTGGTTTTACCACATTGAGAGGAGTTGTGAAAGTTCTATGAAACTAATTTATTTATTTATTTATACATGACAGTAAATTTCTAACCACATAATTAAGCAACAGGTAATTTAAAGTGAAAACTATGTGGATTTGGGGTTTTCGCCTTTAAATTGTCGTGTTCCAAGTAAACTAGGTTTTGCCTGTATCTTACTGATATATATTATGGAGGTGCATGACCGCGCGGCAACGCACTGGATTTACGTACGGAAGGTCACCGGTTCGAACCTGCGCTGTACTACTCCCTCGAATTGCAGAGGTATTTTTCCGCCTTGTATTCGAGGGTTTAAGGATACCTATGACTTTGCACATATTTATTTTTTCAAAAAAGAGAATAAGGTAACATGCCGATATGCTTTGATCGTCTCATTTCGGTGTGCCATCAGATCCAGTACAGCGGTGTGGTCGGTGAGTTTGTTGGTGTGCAACAGATCACTCACTTAAAGAAAAAAAGAGACAAGAAAATAAAATTTACGTTACAGCTTCGCTTTTCAAATGAATTAACGTCGGAATGGCGAAGAGATACTTGGAATAGGTCGGATCTTCGACTACGAGGCCCAGCAACGACGACTGAGGTCATATATGACATGGAAAAGTAAGGTGATGTTTTTTTACCGATTGTTGATTATACAATACCCCGTAGCAAACTCTTATCAACTTCGTAAACTGTGACACTAAATTAAATGCAAGTATCACGCGAGTCAAACCCCGCACATTTTATCATTTCAGACAGACGAAAATGTGTATCCCACAATACATGACTGATATGAATGGAAATAGAGGAAAAGGTAGACCGAGACAAGATTGAAAGTAATGTATTATTTTAAGTGAAACTCACGAACGTCACGAAAAGTGAAACGCTTCCCTGATCTTTAATATATATTTATATTAATATAAATAAATAAATTTAAAAAATAATAAATATTAAACATAAATTTATAATTACTTATAATATAAATAAATAATTTGATAAATGAACGATAAATAAATAAATTTAAAAATTTATTTATTTATTTAATATAAAATTAAATATTAAATTATAATAATAAATATTTAATTTAATTAATAAAATAATATTAAATCAATTAATTAATAATAATAATTAATAATCATAATAATTATTAATAATAATTATTATTAATAATATTAATATAAATAATATTAATTAATACTTATAATAAGTATTAATAAAAATATGAATATTAATTATTAATAATAATTAATTAATTAATATTAATAATGAATGAATTAATTATTATATTAATTAATAATATTAACATTATTAATTTACATCAATTAATTATAATAATTTTTTATATTAAAAACTATTAAATAATTAATTAATTATTAATTTATATTATAATTAAAATTATTGTAATTAATTCCTAATAATCATTTATTATTTTTAATGAATTAATAATTAATTTATAAATATAACTTTTTCCAAATCCTAAAAAACTCATAAGCAAATGGAAAAGCAATGCATAAAATCAACTTTTCCTAGAAGCTAAGAAGTTTCACTTCTACCGCGAGAGAGTCTCACGCATTTGTTATTTTTTTTTAAGATATTGATACGTTACTTTCTGTTTTTTTTTATTGTTACTGTGATGTATCAACTCATTATTGTTGCTGCGATGTATCTACTCATTATTGTTACTGTGATGTATCAACTCATTATTGTTGCTGTGATGTATAACTGATTATTGTTACTGTGATGTATCAACTCATTATTGTTACTGCGATGTATCAACTCACTAACTAAACAACTCAAGTCCGTTTCACAGTATCCGATGAAGAAGTAAGGTGTCCTTAAATCGGACCGACACTCGGAGTATAAATTATTAACTAGAGATCAAAAGGCCGCGGCTATTTCCGGATGTTAAAATAACACTATCTGGAAAAACAAGTATATGAACATCCAAAGCAAGGTGAGGATATACGAGACCTGTGTCCGCCCCATAATGACATACAGCATAGAGTCCCGAGACAACACTGTGAGAACCAAAAATTTCCTTCGAACCAGCGAAATGAAGGTACTCAGGAGTATCGCTGGTTGGACCCCTTAGTGATAGAGTACGAAACATAGAAATCCGAAGGATGTGCGAAGTTGAATATTTTCAGATGGGGACGACCGAGAAGAAGGCTCTAGAACGAACATGTATCCAGAATGGCGAAACCAAGAGCCGTAAGAATTTCCAGGGACAGTATCCCCCAAGCAAGCAGATCTCCAGGACGATCTCCCAAAAGATAGAAAGACAACTGGCAGTCGACGTCACAAGAGTGAAACGATGATGCAGTACCATAACAGGCCAACAGGCCTGAAAGAAGAGGAAGAAGAAGATCAACCCATCACATTTTACATAAATTCATTAACGATTCACTCGGCCCGACTGTAAAATCAGTCACCTTTATTTACGTTTAAAAGAAATTTGAAAAAATATTACATAACTCAGAATATCTTTACATTCTAACTTTCCTTAATCTTCCTTGAACAGTTTCATTTCCTCTAATCCTA
Source organism: Odontocerum albicorne (assembly GCA_949825065.1). Classification (NCBI taxonomy): domain Eukaryota; kingdom Metazoa; phylum Arthropoda; class Insecta; order Trichoptera; family Odontoceridae; genus Odontocerum; species Odontocerum albicorne. The sequence goes on along the minus strand of OX463847.1, from coordinate 42,511,001 downwards.
CTATTATTATTTCGAGATTAATTTATCCAAAGTGAGCTGGTCGGTTGGGATAATTGCTGTAAAGCAACAAGTCCGCCAGGTGTATCATGTTCTACTGTGTACACAAAAGAATGAAAATAATAATAAATAAAATATACAAAGAACGCTTAAATGTTCATTAATAAATTTCACCATAAGACTTTTGAATTAAGGTCTTTTCTGAACGGTTCCAGTCTAAAAACGAACGAATGTAGTATAGCCTTTTATTAAGTTTTCTCCCAGTGAATGATCATTGAAAAGAAAATAAAATATTTAAATAAGCACGTTGCTTTTTTTTCTTGTTAAAAAATCAGCCTTAAGAAAGCCTCAAAGCAACCTTATTTCTCTCCTTATGGAAGCAGACTTTTAGAAGGATGTTTAAAAATCATTTCCGCAATTTTTGAATCTGTTTAAAGACCGGCAAAAATTCGCTTTAATTCAGACATCTTAAGGCACAATATAAATTTTCCTCGTTTAAAATAAATGCGCACATATATCTCGCAACAAAAGAATTGAAAATTCAAAAGCATAAGGATTTTTTTGTCTCGAAAAGAGGCCGAAAATGAAATGATACAAAACGAAAATGATTCAGGAAGGGGAATGATACGAAAGAAGGTTCAAAAAGAGGACGAAATAAGAAATTAGTCGAGTGGGTTGATATTTGGCGCGGAAATAATTTTTCGGAACAACACAATAGAGAACAAAATAATAGCGAAGGGGAAAAATTAAGAAACGCGACGAAAGATGACAGTTCGTAGGAGAGACGAGAAATGAAATATGTCGGAAAAACCCCTTATTTTTTGTGATTTTAACAAGAAAATGTTGTGACAGAAAGAATCTCCAATATTTCTGATGAATATAAGGAAGATTTTGAAAATTGTCTTAAATAATATCAAAATAATAATAAATTTATAAGGCGGTGTATTGTTTTATTTATAAAAGTCACTACAAAAAACACGTTTGAAAGTAAGTAAAAACCACGATGTCAATGATAAAAAACGAGTCTACTTTCTACCAGACCATTAATACTGGCAGTGTAACCTCGGATTTTCGAATAAATATTACGATTATAACGATCTAATAATGATGAAAATGATAAAAAAAAAGAAACTGAAAAGTTAACTGGCAAAATGAGTACACGAAAAGTACTTGACGTAAGTTCTAAGTACAGTAAAATATCCTCATTTATTTATTCAACTTATATATAAGGTGTTAAATTAAGTTGTGTCCGTTTTTTTCTAATTTAAAAATGAGCACCAAAAGTAAAACAAAATAGTAAAGGTTATACGCCATTCGAAAGAAAATTTCTGCTTTACAAGAAATCGTGTTTGCTTTAACGTTACATATATTATTTTATTTGATTACAAGCCTTCAAAATGGAATGTCGAGTAGACGAAAGTGAGCATTTTCGACGCCTCCTTCTGTTCGCATTCAATCGAGGGAATAAAACTGCCAAAGCTGCTCGCAATATTTGCGAAGTGTACGGTGAATATGTTATGAATTAAAGGACAGCTCGTCGACGGTTTTTGCCTTTCAAAGACGGTAATTTCGATCTGAAAGACATGGAACGTTCCGTACGAAGGTGGACTTCGATGACGACCGCTTAAATCATATTATTCATGAAGATCTCCTTCAAACCACCGTAGAATTAGCTGAGGAGATGTATTGTAGTCACATGACTGTATACCGCCATCTTTTTAAGATTTTTGGTTTGAAGGAGATCTTCATGAATAATATGCTTTAAGCGGTCCTCATTGAAGTCCACTGGTCCAGTCCGGAACGCTGCATGTCTTTCAGGTCGAAATTACCGTCTTTGAAACGCAAAAACCATCGACGAGCTGTCTTTTTATTCATAGTATCTTCACCGTACACTTCGCAAATATCGCGAGCAGCTTTGGCAGCTTTATTCCCTCGATTGAACGCGAACAGAAGGAGGTGTCGAAAATGCTCACTTTCGTCTACTCGACATTCCGATTTGAAGGCATGTAATCAAATAAAATAATATATATAACGTAAAAGCAAACACAATATCTTGTACCTTTACCATTTTGTTTTACTTTTGATGCTCATTTTTAATTTGAAAAAAAAACGGACACAACTTATGTTAACACCCAATATATCTGATGTGTTTATTACATTGAACTTTAGTCCCATAGATGTAACTGAAAACCATAAATATCAAGAACAATATTTTACACATACATTTTTACAATTGTGAGACAATTGAAGTTTTCAATTTGGCTATAAGTTAAGTTAAGACTTTTTATAAATGTAAAATTTAATATGTGCCACAATAAACCCCTTGAAAGCACTGATACTCTGTTGAAATTTGGCATACCTAAATGTTCCCTGAAAATTTAAATCCACCCCCAGAGGGATAAATCGCCACTTTTTATATACACATACTCGTACATATATTTTATATATCATATTTCTCGGTCTACCTCTACCACGGCTCCCACTGATGCTTGCATTAAAAAATTGTCTAATCTTTTGTCTATCATCCGTTCAACATGTCCAAATCTCCCTCCCTCCCTCAAGTATTATTGTTATCCTACTCAATACATCAGTTTTTAACTAACAGTACAATACCTCGTTTCATATTTACGTCGTCGAAGAATAATACTTGCCAAATAGCAAAATTTTTAATTCATTCTAAACTTTCATGGTTAACCCCAATAATATATTTAATCTTTATACGTTATTTATAGTTAAGGCTTTAACATTGTGGAGGTTTAAAGGCATTAACATTGTGGAGGTTTAACACTTGCCGCCCTGTGATGGATAGCGAGTAACCAGGACTTATATTTTCATTTCTTGCACTTATTTTACATTATTCGATGTTTTAATACACAATAAAATTATTTTTATAGCTAATTACAAATGGCTGGTGGATTTTTTAGCACAGTAAGGCAAGTGTTAAACAGTGTGAGATAAAACAAATTATGGTACAATGTATTTAATTTTTCCATTTTCATGGCTTTAGATTTTGCAATGTACATTCTAACGCCTTTTCTTCACATTTCAGGTACAATTTTCTTATCATTCACTGTTAATTTATTTTTATTTTCCGCTAATACTTACAAGTCATCAACATACAATATAACAGTCGATATTTATTCCCATTTGATATTATTATGCCCCTCAATGACTTTTGAAGGTCTTTAATACAAGAGTTTATATAAAGATTAAGTAACCAGGGTGACATAATACATCCTTATATACAATATATTAACAGAAAACAATATTCTCACTACACACGCATTTCCAGTGAATCTACTAGGCCCTTTTTATTTATTTATACATGATATGAAAGATGCAAAAAAAATTTAATACCATTCTAAAGAAAAAAAAGTCGAGAAATGTAATTTTAAATATATTCAAATAAGAAAAGAGAAAATTTTCCAAACTCATGGAAATTTGTATACGAGAATAAGGTGAAAATAGTCATGAAAATGCTCTTGCCGATTCCAAATTCAAATTGACCGGATTACATGGCCGAATTTCTCTCCAATTGATTTTTTCAACACTTGTTCTTCTTTTCACATCCCTTTATAAATATACAAAAACCGAGGAAAATGCGAAAGGATACCGAAAAGACAGGCACATGGGTATACCCAACAAGACGTTTTTGGGACTTAAGATGTGTTCACACTGCCGCAGAGAAAGAAAAATAAATGTTCACGTAGATTTCGATGTATGCTTGAACAATATTTTTTTTAAAAAGCATCTACTACTGGACAAATAAGCTTGAAAAATGTTCATTAGGTTTGCTCCAATTGTCGTATTTATTCCGCATTTATCAATTCCATAATTTGTACTGTATTGCATTTTTGTTAACATGCGACACAACTTGGAGTATCATGTGGCAACCATCTACCAACTTATCAGAATGACGTTTAAGGGGCTTCCAATGGAAAGCAGATAGGATTATTTTTTGTTAATCGAGGTCCGACAGGAATCGGACCCGCAACTCCGGAGTTGGAAGACAGGTTTCATACCAAATAGGCCACAGAGTCCGTGCATCAAGATCGACACTTGTACAACACTGTGAACGATCATTTTTGATGATTTTGCGATTGATTTATTGAAAACAAACAGTACTTAGTGCATTATTGACTTTTTGACCCGCAGCAACAAGCTTTTCAATATATAATATTTCTCTATATTATCATATCGCAGAAATATTCCCCACATTGTTTCAATCTTTCAATGTACACCTATTAATTGAAATTTCTCAAATAATAACCAAAAGAATTTTAACATTCGTTCTTAAATATATTAAAAACATACAATGTTTCTACATCAAAATATTTTTTTATTCCACTAACATTGTTAAATCGTTTTTATATTCCACTACAAAGAGACAGATAAAAAATAAACACTAACGTTATAAAACGGTCAAATGATCTTTTTCATACAAATACCACCACAATGAGACAGATAAAAAACAAACACTAACGTTATACAAGGGTCAAATGATCTTTTTTCATACAAATACCACCACAATGAGACATAAAAAACAAACACTAACGTTATAAAACGGTCAAATAATCTTTTTCATACAAATACCACCACAATGAGACAGATAAAAAACAAACACTAACGTTATAAAACGGTCAAATGATCTTTTTCATACAAATACCACCACAATGAGACAGATAAAAAACAAACACTAACGTTATACAAGGGTCAAATGATCTTTTTTCATACAAATACCACCACAATGAGACATAAAAAACAAACACTAACGTTATAAAACGGTCAAATGATCTTTTTCATACAAATACCACCACAATGAGACAGATAAAAAACAAACACTAACGTTATAAAACGGTCAAATGATCTTTTTCATACAAATACCACCACAATGAGACAGATAAAAAACAAACACTAACGTTATAAAACGGTCAAATGATCTTTTTCATACAAATACCCCCACAATGAGACAGATAAAAAACAAACACTAACGTTATACAAGGGTCAAATGATCTTTTTTCATACAAATACCACCACAATGAGACATAAAAAACAAACACTAACGTTATAAAACGGTCAAATGATCTTTTTCATACAAATACCACCACAATGAGACAGATAAAAAACAAACACTAACGTTATAAAACGGTCAAATGATCTTTTTCATACAAATACCACCACAATGAGACAGATAAAAAACAAACACTAACGTTATACAACGGTCAAATGATCTTTTTTATACAAATACCACCACAATGAGACCGATAAAAAACAAACACTAACGTTATAAAACGGTCAAATGATCTTTTTCATTCAAATACCCCCACAATGAGACAGATAAAAAACAAACACTAACGTTATACAACGGTCAAATGATCTTTTTTCATACAAATACCACCACAATGAGACAGACAAAAAACCAACACTAACGTTGTACAACGGTCAAATGATATATTTTCATACAAATACCACCACAATGAGACAGATAAAAAACAAACACTAACGTTATACAACGGTCAAATGATCTTTTTTATACAAATACCACCACAATGAGACATAAAAAACAAACACTAACGTTATAAAACGGTCAAATGATATTTTTCATACAAATACCACCACAATGAGACCGATAAAAAACAAACACTAACGTTATACAACGGTCAAATGATCTTTTTCATTCAAATACCCCCACAATGAGACAGATAAAAAACAAACACTAACGTTATACAACGGTCAAATGATCTTTTTTCATACAAATACCACCACAATGAGACAGACAAAAAACCAACACTAACGTTATACAACGGTCAAATGATATATTTTCATACAAATACCACCACAATGAGACATATAAAAAACAAACACTAATGTTATACAACGGTCAAATGATCTTTTTCATTCAAATATAACCACAATGAGATAGATAAAAAAACACTAACGTTATACAACGGTCAAATGATATTTTTTATACAAATACCACCACAATGAGACAGATAAAAAACAAACACTAACATTATACAACGGTCAAATGATATTTTTATACAAATACAATAAAACGCTAAAATTTCAAATTGGCATGGAAGCAGTCCTATGCAATAAAAAAAAACAGTATAATTCGAACACAAAAAATCAAAACAATGTATCCTGATAAGAACAACTTTATCATTTTACTCCTGTAAGTAGTCAAAGACATATGAAAATCCATACAATTATCCATAGTACCTACTCAATTCATGTAGTCTTGTTATGCAACAGTTGTATAAATAATAAGTAGCAACTACTTGACTATGGAACAAAACATTTTGCCTAGTGGGCCTACAAGGAACGTGTAACATTACAAGCTGAGTTAGTTTCAGACTATTTAAATATGAGCTGACAATCTTAAATAATGTAAGGTCAAACATATTTCTTATATCGGACAATGTAAGCCTCATCCCTTTCAACATGCATGCGTTCATTTTTTTTTCAGCATGGACATCATAGTGAAGTGACCGTATAGCCGAATAGCAATCTAAAATTGTTTTTATCAGAGAAGTATATAAAATTTCGAATGATTCTAGCTTAGAAAAATCTTTGACAAGTACCAGTACAAAGCCCAGTCTAGACTATTCAGCAAATGTTATTTTATCTACATGCGAAACAAAGCTCAGCTTTTCATCAAATATTACTTGGAGTAAAGCTCTATAACCTGTAAAAAAAAGGAAATAAAATATATAGAAAATGAACAAGTTTTGACTTTTTTAAATCCTTCAGTATTACAGCGAAGGGTTTAAAACAATAATTTATACAAATAATTCAGAGAATTGTTTGTATAAATTATTAAAATTCTGTTGAACAATCATTCATTTTAGATAAAGGTTTCATAGATTTTGATATCATCTTTTAGTTCTTGTGTGTTGTTGAACACTCGCTCACCCTCTGAATGAAATCACTGTGACGGAATCTGCTCTATACAGAGTAAGATTGTCCAAGCGAGCGAGAAAATGTTCGGGAAAATTTTTGCTATCAGTGAAAACGCACACTTATAAGATGTTTGTCGACTGTGGTTCTGGGGTGTTGAATTCAATTGAAATATTTTGCTCCCAGCCAAGTTCTCTAATATTTGTGTGTACATACCAAGTTGGGTCTCTCTGAGGAAATCAGACGAAAATAGAAATATTATATACCGAGAATTTCAAAATGTTTAGCTGCGCGAATACACGAGAAAAGCAATTTCTGTATATTTCTTTTATATTTATTTTTATATCTTCATAATAACGTATATTTTTGAAGTTTATGTTTTAAAGATAATAAAGGAACTCTTATTTAAGTTTTATCAAAAACTTAAAAGACAAAATAAAGTTAATTAATTTTAAACATATCAAAAATGTATGATTTTACACATAAAGGGTCTTTCGAATTGAGCGACTTTTTATAATATATTTTTTTAAATTCTTAAATAAAACACACAATTTGATTTGATTTCAATTTTTTTGGTCATAGAAGTTTAATGTGTGGCGTTTAAACACAAAAAAACAATATCCGCCAAATGGTCACCTCTTGCAGCTCCACAGATGTCCATTCTTTTGTCAAAATTTTCAATGACATTTTGGTATAATTGCGGTTCTACATAACTCACCAATAACGCGAATAATGTCGTCCTTTAGTTCAGGAATTGATTGGGGGATATTCTTAAAGAACTGGCTTTTTACGTAGCCCCAGAGAAAATAGTCCAACGGTGTCAGATCACATGATCCTGGTGGCCAATTAACATCACCGTTTCCGGAGATTACAATACATAAAATAATTTAACAATTTGAACGCGTTGTATTGTATACGACTTCATTTTTATAAATGAGACACATTACACTTCTCAAATGTCTCAAACCCAGGCAAGTTCGCGACGCCATCTGTGTTTTATCCAAGAATTAAAAAAAAAACGCTCAATTTGAAAGACCCTTTACATATAAGACAAAATAAAGTTAATTAATTGTTCACAAACATATTAAGTTAATTAATTTTACACATACATATTTAAGTATTGGGGAAGGCAGAGAAAACTGGAAAAGAGTGCTAGACTTTCTTATCTCGACACACCTCCTTCGGCTTTTGCAGATCCATAAAGTATCTCATATAACTCCTACGATTTCTCTGTTTTTTTTTTCAATATATCTTCTTTTCAAAATATGATTCACTTAATCCAACTATCCTTTCATATGCCTTCTTCTACCACGCCTTCCACTCACACTTGCTCTTTATATTTATTTTGTTAGTTATTTTAGTTACAATTTTATAGAAACTTTCTTTTAGTTTTACAAACAATAATAATTTAATTCCAGCAACTGTCAAAAATAATAAATAAATAAAATATTTTTTCCTAACCATGTCCTCTTTTTTGTTAGAAACAATTTATACACCGATGTTCAAAAATAAAATGTTACAATCAACGATCAAGAAGAAAATCCGTTATACATTCAAATAAAACAACATATAACACGTAATTGTGTACCAAACAATACAACATATAACACGTAATTGTGTACCAAACAATACAACATATAAAACATACTTGTGTACCAAACAAATCAACATATAACACGAAATTGTGTACCAAACAATACAACATATAACACATACTTTTGTACCAAACAAAACAACATATAGCACGTAATTGTGTACCAAACAAAACAACACATAACACATACTTGTGTACCAAACAAATCAACATATAACACGCAATTGTGTACCAAACAATACAACATATAACACATACTTGTATACCAAACAAATCAAAATATAACACGTCATTGTGTACCAAACAATACAACATATAACACATACTTATGTACCAAACAAAACAACATATAGCACGTAATTGTGTACCAAACAATACAACATATAACAAATACTTGTGTACCAAACAAATCAACATATAACACGTAATTGTATACCAAACTATTCAACATATAACACATACTTTTGTACAAAACAAAACAACATATAACACGTACTTGCGTACCAAACAAAACAACATATAACACGTAATTGTATACCAAACAATACAACATATAACACATACATGTGTACCAAACAAAACAACATATAACACGTAATTGTGTACCCAACAATACAACATATAACACGTTATTGTGTATCAAACAAAACAACACATAACACGTAATTGTGTACCAAACAAAATAATAATTTTACACCCCTTGCTTAGTGATTGAAATATAATTTACTTTACTTACAAGTATCACTCAAACATTCCAGAAGGCACTAGCCTAGTTGAACGTGATAAATAGACGCCAAATTCACATAATGTATCTATTGTATAATATTATTACCTCTCCCGACACCCTCTCTTATATCAACTTAAAAAATTCAGCGTCTTTCCGATCAGCAACTAGCGCTACGCACAAACAGAGATTGTTGATTGGCCCTTCCGGTTCACCGCTTTTCTTGTTTTACGTCGTCTTTGACTGACCATGCAGTGAGACTCTGGGCTCAGTTACAAAACAATGGTAGACTCGCTCCAACCTTGGCATGCTTTAAAAAGCTACTGAAAAACCCCTTCATTTCTAGTCAGTAATATAATGTGTTTAATTCCTGATTTTTTGCTTTCCTCTCCACCCCTTCCTTTTACTTTGATTAATGATATATCACTTTATATGAAAAGGAATGTTCGAATGATTTCCGTCTTGTGGGGTGGATAGTCATTTGAAAGGTTTTTTTTTGCGTTCATATAACTTGCTTCATTTACTTTTGTCTGGTTGGTAGGCAGAGATTGTTCTCTGTTGATAAGCTCGCCAGATTGTATTTGCAATAAAATTGTTAAATAAATAAATAAGCATCACCTGGTAAACCTTATCTCATGCTGCGATTTTGACTGCTTACCTGAAACAAGTTACAAAAATTTTACATTAGTTACTTGAACATAGGATACTGTAAAATGATCTAAAAAATATAAACTTGAACTTTTAATATAAACCTATATCGACCCAACATTTCCTGCCTGGACAAGTTTAATGGCTTATGGATAGATACCACGGGGCCATGCCTATTGCATGGTCACGTGATGTTTCATGTTTCAGTAAAATTTTATACCTTTTTACTCTTAATAAAATGTAAAAAGATCCGATAGAAACTTGTTGTTTCGTTATATTCTGAAATGAAAAACGTAGGGTTAACAAGTTAATTTCAAAAGAAGGGGTAACCCCCAGTAGAAGTTAAATTATGTAATTATCTAGACGTCTATAAAATGCCTCCATGCAGGTTGGTCCTCAGCCTGGCACTTGACGCCCTTAGAAGTACACTTTGCAAATATCGCAAGACTCTTTGGCAGCTTTATACCCTCGATTGAACGCGAACAGAAGGAGGTGTCAAAAATGCTCAATTTCGTCTTCTTGACATTTTACTTTGAAGGCTTGTAATCAAATAAAATAATACATGAAACGTAAAAGCAAACACAATATCTTGTAGAGCCAAAAATTTTCTTTCGAATGACGTACAACATTTACCATTTTGTTTTACTTTTGGTGCTCATTTTGAAATTGGAAAAAAACGGACAGAACTTATGTTAACACCTAATACAATAAAATCGAATATTAGATACACGTAAATGAAACAGGTATGGTCTCAACACTTCCTATTGAATTTCGAAAGACTGACGAACTATTTAACTTTATAAGATTTTAGCTTGGAAAGTTGATAAATACAAAAAAGTTTTCTAAAAAGAAAAACTACTTAACCCATTAGGCTCGTATCTAACGACGTCAAAAATCTCAATGATAAATTCATTCAAACAAACCGACATTACAAAAGAAACTCGAAAATCTCAGCCATTTATTTGACACCAAATTCGTTTGTCCCAACTCGTTCCATTGTGTGTGAAGGGATTCATTCAGCTGAAGGATAACAAACTTTCATGACGATACAAAAGAATTTTGAAACTAAAGAATCATCAACGCAGGAATCAATTTCACGTGACAGTTTGATTTCTGCGGTCGGATTTTATAAATTTCACGATTAATTGCGTCATATTTCATTAAAAGCCCATAAATAATCTTTAAAACTGGTAAACTCATGCCATGAATTGATTCCGAAATGGTGAAGAGTCGCCGAGATAGAATTGAAAAGCACGGTTAACCTTGACATTTTTATGCAAAAAAGCGATTCGAATTGATTAACCGAAAGAACTTTATAAAAAGAAGTATTAAAATTTTTGAAACTCATTTTATATAGAAAATTGTTTCAATAAAAAAATCCATAAAGAACTACCCTCACACTGAAAAAATGCCCACCATTATTCTCATTAAAAACTTAATTGTATTTGTGATTGATGCTTCTAAAAAGCAGTGCATCCTAAGGAACAATCACAAAAGGCCGCAGCTATTTCCGGATGTTTAAAGAACACTATCTGGAAAAACAAGTATATGAACATCCAAAGCAAGGTGAGGATATACAAGACCTGTGTCCACCCCATAATGACATACAGCATAGAGTCCAGAGCCGACACTGTCAAAACCAAAAATCTCCTTCGAACCAGCGAAATGAAGGTACTCAGGAGTATCGCTGGCAAAACCCTTCGTGATAGAGTACGAAACACAGAAATCCGAAGGACGTGCGAAGTTGAATATATTGTCAGATGGAGACGACAGAGAAGAAGGTTATAGAACGAACACGTATCCATAATGGCGGAACCAAGAGCCGTAAGAATGGCCAGGGACAGTATCCCCCAAGCAAGCAGACCTCCAGGACGACCTACCAAAAGATGGAAAGACAGCTGGCAGTCGACGTCGCAAGAGGCAAACAATGATGCAGGACCATAGCAGGCCAACAGGCCTAAAATAAGATGAAGAAGAAGAAGATGCTAAGGAACAGATATATACCACTAAGGTCCAAAAGTTTCCGGTTCTGAATAATTAAGAGGGTGTATGGAACGAGACAATGCCAGTCACGCCCACACATAGTCAAGCGATGTTACAGCTAAAATTTGATTCCTCAACACTAAGAAGTATGACAATTAAAGTTGATAAAAGATATATTAAAAATGTTAAAGTATAATATCGCGCAATGATCAACTTTTTCTTAGAATTGTATTTATTTATTATTACACATGACAAGAAATATACACAATTTGAGAAAAAACAACAGGTAATTTGATTTGGACATACAATTTTAATGGATCTGGGTTTGTTGCCTTTCATTCGTCGTATCCCCAGTTAACTAGGTTTTTGCCTGTATCTCACTGAGGATATTTAGCATGAAAAAATAAATCGATACTTCTTTCCGATTTTTGATTACACAAAAACAAAACCCAGTGGCACAACTACAACTGGAAACATCTTGCAAAATTCAACTCCTCACACATCATCACTCCAGAAAGACCAAAAATATTCATCCCACAATATACCGCACACAATCATAAGAATAAAAATTAAAATTAAAACAAAAAAAAATACACAGAAACACAAATACAAACACAACCAAAATTAAAACAACAAGAAGAAACCCACATTCACGAGCTCACATAAATCCTTTCCACTCGTCATTCATCCTGAAAGCCCAAGTACTCAAAATCCTGCCGCAATAACAACCATTTATTGGGTCATGTCTCGAATTCTGAGATCTTCCTAACCATTTCGTACCTTCTATACTACAAGATAAATATTCTTTGATAATCTTTCATTATGTAACTTTTCTACATGGTCCAATTATCGCAATATTCCTTTCCTGGTTGCAACGTTTTATATTTCATATTCTGCTATATACATTGTATTTCCACACGTTTTACGAATACTCTAATTTCAACATACCTGCATATCCTAAGGTTAAGATCATGATAACATTATAAAAGACTCGCTCCGTCCTCGGTATGCTTTTAGAAGCGACTGAAAAAACTCTTAATTTCTAGTCAGTAAAATAACGTGTTTCATTCCTGATTTTTTTGCCCTTTCCTCTCCACCATCCCTTTCCTTTCCTTTTGATTGATGATATCTCACTTTATATGAAAAAGAATGTTCGGGTGATTGTCCGTCTTTGTGGGGTTTGTGGGTATAATAAACTCACGTATGTGTTTACGGATTTCGTGGGGATGGATAGTCATTTGAATGATTTATGCGACCACGTAACGCTTCATTTACTGTTGTCTGGTTGGTTGGAAGAGGTTGCCGCCTAGCAATAAGCCCGCCAGATTGTATTTACAATAAAAGTGTTAAATAAAATTAAAATGAAACAATTGGTTAATTGATAACAACATAATATGTAAATGTATATCTTAAATAAAAAAATAAAATTTTAAGGCAATGCTAAAGAAAAAAATACATTTTATAGAGAAGCCATCAAACGGTATGAGCTCATTTCATAATAAATTCTCATCAAAATACACCCCACTTATAGGAGAGCGAATCTAGCCGCGAGGATGTCAGCTGTTTTTCAGCTTACACTAAATTGTAAAACAATAAAAAGTTAAAGGATAATAACTAAGCAGTCGATACAGGTGTAAACTTAATAAATATGGACGATTGTTAAAACCATAAATGCACACACACATTCACAAACACAACCTCACATTTACTACCAATGTAAAGAAAGAAAATAAAATAAGAGTCCAAAATTATGAGCACCCAGTCTTGCTTCTATTATAAGCACCCAGCCTTGCTTCTATTATAAGCACCCAGCCTTGCTTCTATTATGAGCAGCCAAGCCTGCTTCCATTGAAATGCTCTCATGAATAATATGGTTAGTAAGAAAAAACAATGCCTTAATAGGCTTTAAATATCGATCCTCAAAAATCTATCAGAGTATTTTCTACAAAAAAAACTATAATAAGGATTAAATAAATTGTTTCGTTAAAGAGAATCCACGTCCAAAAGCCACAACAACTCATAAATATAAATAATGCGAGTCTGCCCTTGCACGCAATAAAGCTGTAAAGGCATATGGCAAAACATCAAGAATAATCACCCTAGTGCTAAAATTCGTTTTTGAGCTAATAACTTATTTTTGTGCTAAAGCTCTTGTGTGGCTTAAACCATGTAACCAAAACACAAAAGCAATAAATATTTAAAAAAAAACAGATTGAATTAATATGTGAATGCTGTTTTTTCACTAAAAATATTGGTAGGGAATCGAAATTGAACAAAAATACAAGAATACTTCAGAATATTTAACCTTTCCTTCCCTGTGTTGGGTATCTTCTACACGTTGCTTCTAATAACCATCAATATCTCTATAAATATTATAAATACAAGGTTAAGATTTTAGGTATTCCTCCATAATATATTTACGCATTGATTTAAAAAATAATATTAATAATAATCAGAATTTATCGACTACATCGAGGTGTTTTGTAAAGATCGAAAACAAATTCGCATTTAAACGCTGCGAGTGCCTCGTCTTGACGATAGGTGAATAGTATGCGGGAAGCGCGACACTATATTCGCATCTCACTCTTGCATACTAGACTGAATTGCGAGGAGCTGAATTGTCTCAACGTCGCTAGCATAAGGGTAAGCGCCGGGGTATGCGACTGACGTTCCGCGCCACTAGTAGCTTCTAGGCTTGCAAATAGGTTAGACGTACGCCCGTTCCGTGAGCGTTGCCAAATGGTTTTTTAATGTTTTCAGCAAATAAATCTCAATTATTATAATTTTTAACTTCAATTATAATTAATTAAGGGGATTATCTATGAATGTTCTTATTTTTGCGATTTAAAATCGCTAATTTTTTATTGCGTACTCACTACCCAACACCGGAGCACGCGTATTATTTTTATCACCGTAAGGGAAGGGTTAACAAGAAAATATATGATTATTTCACTCATTATATTAATCCAAGAATGACATAGATATATAGGCACTAGATGACAATTACATAAACCTTATCATCTTATGATAATTTTTCAGAATTTGTAAAGCATTATTATAGAGGCAAGTCATAATTTCAATGATAGTTAAGTGAAAGTTTTACATACGTCACAAATATTATATTAAACAATGACTGAAACATTAGAGATACGAAAAAAAAAAATAATAATAAATAACCAAAGAATGCAAAATATTTTACACCTCTTACATTTTTCCTGTAGGCCAATAGACCACACATACTGCCAGTGTGGGCGGTCTACAGTAACATGACACCAGTCTGAACTATACTTGAGAAAATGTAGCAAGTTCCCTATGACAGCTCACAAATTAGCCTCAATACAACCTTGTAATGACGTTTAGTAATTTTAATTATTTTATCAACTTTAACATGAGCCTCGATTCTAATAAATAGCAAGTTGTTTAGGTAAATACATTACATAACACTAACAATAATGAGAAATTAATACATCTCGTTACAAATTAGCGAAAATGTGGCAGTTTGTTAAAATCAAATAATATTTGGTGACGTTTGTCAAAAGTCACTATGTTAGTCTGCATTGGCTAGGGATGGGGTATACGATAATAGGATTTTCGATGTTTTTATACCTTAAATTAAATGTTCGTAATTAGTATTAATTCATAGTGGATCTTGGCCTATTTAAAGATAGATACAAATCATACAATACATTAGAAAGTCAGTATAATGAAAATTAGGAATTAAAACGTCAGTTAAGAGAAACACAATTTTCGACTTATAAAAAAAACGATTTGACCCCCATCCCTTTGAGACATGACATTTCAAATGTCAGATGGACCATCCTACATTTTCTCAAGTATAATCACTGATCTCGTTGCAAACCGGGATCAATTCACCTGATTTTTTCTTCCTCAGGATATGACGTAGAAAAAAGGGATGAATATAGTAAGTGGAGTTCCTAAACGTTAAAATAGGAACCTTTGATAAAACATAAATACTTCTTTTTGACTTTTATGTAGAAAAAGGCAGATTTGTACAGTTCAAACAAATATTTTGATAACTCCTATTTTTCTTTACCTTTGAAATAGATTTAACCATGCTGCTATAAATAAGCATGAATACATGTTTACAATACGATAGGAAAGGTTATTTTTTGTATTGTCTCAGGTAATTAGATAAAGCAAAAACCATTGGACAATGGATACATATTTTTAGTATTCGAATCCGGGAGCACGACATCACAGAGGAGCTCGTCTCACGGCTACCCGCAGATTGTTTCGTTTCAGGTGGTTCTCAAAATCTGTTAACTAGAAATATTTGAATAAAAAAAATTGTTATTTAGTTTTGTAAAGCATTTGAGATGATTGATTTTCCAAACATGTTTCAGAACATCTTTATTTATTCAATAATATTTTATAGCTGTGACTTCTTAATTGTTAGACAACAGTTTTTTTTTCGAAGAGAACATTCTTTGAAGAAAAAATGTCATCAAAGAACTTTTAAAGAAAAATTCAAAAATATTAACACAATATATTTTTAAAGTTTTTTAATTTGATTCCACTATTTTTGAATTAATATTGATAGTACTTTAAAAAATACATAATTTAAAATGAAAAAAGAAACAAATCAGACAAAAATAGTGAAATTTCCAGAAGATACATAAATTATTAGGGTTTATTGAATATAATTTGTCATAAACGCATTTAACCTTTTCCTTCCTGTGTTAAAAAAATCCGCGCGTTCATGTGCTGTGTATTCAATACACATGTAAAAATGAGCGAAATAAAATCGAAAAAATAAATACATTACGACAATCGCTTAAATTAATTAAATTTGAAGTCAAAATTGATAATAATTGAAATTTAATTGCTGAAAACATGAAAAAAAACATCGGCCGACGTTCACAAAACGGACGAAGTGACTACTTGGAACGAAAGCCCGCGAGCTACTAAAGTGAGAAAAGCGAGCGAACTGAGATTCTACCTATATTTCTTGCGTTCCCATATACCGAAGTAGAGTGAGAGTGAGACACGAATAGCGTCGCTTCCTCACCCATAGCGATTTTTAGAATGAATATACCTACGTCACACACTGGCACACGTTTGATTGTATTGGTGAATTAATTTCCGATTTTCACAAAATATCTCTGATGTGGCCGATAAGTGTTTATTATGTTATTATTAATATTATTTTTCCATTCAATACGTAAATGCATTAGGGAGAAATACCTTAAATCTGAACCCAGTATTTATTATATTTATAGAGGTATTACATTTTTTAGAAGCAATGTGTACTAGTTACATATCACAGGACAGGAAGAGTTAACTAAGCTGTTTCTATACCCTACTTAGATACATGAGTATGAAAAAAATTGTTGATAGTTTTTAAAGGTTTTTTTTGCGGTGTTTTTTTACTTCTTTTTAAAAAGCACTCCATTGTCTATCTAGGAGTATGCTCGTTCTAAGGCATGTTAATTCATAAAAATATCACATTTAATGTTATCTGTTATGCATTCCAAAGGGTAAAGGAAAGTTCTAAAAACTACTTATAAGGTAATTATCTTGCAAAGAACTCCACTATAAAAGGCGTGACAGAATTCAACGGCAATCAGTTTGTAGTTAGCATTACAATATTTATCGAATCCTTATTTGGTCTCCTAAAATAAATATTGTATGTTAGTAATCAAATATCGCTTTAAAGTTGGAAAGTAACGGAAACGTAACTGGGATGTTGTTTATCATAATTTGATAACTTCTTCATGAACTTAAAGTTTTAAGACCGCTTTACGAATATTTACCAAGGTAGTTAACCCTAGTGGTTTTTTTATCAATTTTTATAATAAATAAGTTAAAATAAAAACATAATAATTTTCGGTGATATTAACCAAACATTACTACTTGTTTACTGAATAGGTCGTAAAAAACATGCTTCGCAATTTCCAATCTAAGTCCTTAAGTTACTCAAATCGTACATCTCTCTCCCTGGCTCCATCCCAACTCATTGTCTGCGAAGACTGTTGGGATCAGCTCTCCTCGTCCTCAGGTTGTATGCTCTTCTGTCCCGGACTACGTCCCCCAGGCCGTGCCTCTGCATCAGGTTATCTTTTCGCACCACCCATGAATTCTTTGGTCTTCCTCTGGTTATTATTCGAGGAAGATCCATGGAGATTGCCTGGTTCACAATGTGATCGGGTGCTCTGCGTCCAACGTGCCCATACCATCTCAATCGCCTCTCCTCCATCTTGCTGTTGATGTCTGTAACACCCAGGCTTCCACGAATGCGTGAGCTTCTTATTTTGTCTCTTAGGGACACACCTGCTGACCATCTTAGCATGCACATTTCAGCAGTTTCTAGTTGCCTAGAGTAAGAGTTCATACATCGTCCAGCATAGAGTAAGAGTCAATACATCGTCCAGCATTCAGAGCCATAGAGGAGTGCGGGTCTGACAATCGTTTGGTATACTTTTTCTTTTAACTTTACTGGCATTTTCGGATCATCGTACATGTGTTTCTTTAAACCAAAAACTATTCAATATTTTAAAACAATGCCAATATGTTTAGAAGCACTGTATTTTTTGCAGCATCCATTAGAGTAGGCGGTCGTTAGAGGCATCATGGATAATGACTCATTCTTATCTGAAGGTTAATAATAAACAATTATTATTATTATTATTTGTTGTAACCTACCGTTATGTACTGAGTCATATTACTAAAATATATATTTGTAATTTAAAATGAAATAAAACGTAATAAGTATGATGCATTAACAGCTAAAATTCATTCTTCTATTTATATTTTTTAAATATTATAGCATGATTTTTAATTTGCATAATTCCATTTAAAAAAAATTATAACTTATTAAAATAATTTTCTTCCATCATATTTTTGTTAATTTTCACACATTTTCTAAATCTAAAAGTGTAACTATCACATATTGGAAGATCTACGAAAGTGTAATTATCACATATGGAAGATCTACAAAAGTGTAACTATCATATATTGGAAGATCTACAAAAGTGTAATTATCACATATTGGAAGATCTACAAAAGTGTAATTATCACATATTGGAAGATCTACAAAAGTGTAATTATCACATATTGGAAGATCTACAAAAGTGTAACTATCATATATTGGAAGATCTACAAAAGTGTAATTATCACATATTGGAAGATCTACAAAAGTGTAATTATCACATATTGGAAGATCTACAAAAGTGTAACTATCATATATTGAAAGATCTACAAAAGTGTAAGTATCACATATTGGAAGATCTACAAATTTGTAATTATTACATATGGGAAGATCTACAAAAGTGTAACTATCACATTTTGGAAGATCTACAAAAGTGTAACTATCACATTTTGGAAGATCTACAAAAGTGTAACTATCACATATTGGAAGATCTACAAAAGTGTAATTATCCCATATTGGAAGATCTACAAAAGTGTAATTATCACATATTGGAAGATCTACAAAAGTGTAACTTGTGATAGTTACACTTTTATAGATCTTCCAATCTGTGATAGGCTCTCCATGGTAGTTTAAGACAAAATTTTGTATTTTTTGTCGATAATTATAAGTACTTGTATAACTTGTCATATCGCTACCCTAATTTGTAAATTTGCTAACTCCACTTTTGTCGAAAAATGACAACAATTGCATTTTGTTCTCGACATTCAAATACACATGGTATACAAATTTTACATGTCCAAAATTATTGAAAGTGCATTGAAAAATGCCTCAAGAAAAATTGATAACTCCTTTGCTACCAATTGCAACACTGCAAAATGTGTAACGACATAATGTTGTATGTGAATCCGTTAGAATCAAGTCATAATGATATTTAACTTTTTTTTACTCGGAGTGTATCTCTTGGTCGTCTTGATATTCATAAGACTTAATTTAGAATAGTTATGCAGTTTTATTGCCGCCCTGTAAAGTTTGTATTTATGGAGTTAGCAAATTTACAAATTAGGGTAGTGATATGTTCATTTGTATATAAAAATACACTGTTGTGTCGTTAATTAAATAAATAAATAAATTGACATTTATCCGTAATCCCTTTATTCTGCATTCTATCATACATGGTTACCACGTGTATTATTCTAAGTGCGCGCATTTCTACAGTATTATTCGGTATTTAAGATCATTTCTACAGCATATAAGATCTACACACAGTGCCCCAAAAAACTACCCACGAATAAGGTAGCCGATGATTGATTCACTCGAGCAAGATCGTGTCACGCCAGAACAATGACTGTGAATATGCTGCACAATGTGTGCCAGCCCACACGTTCAAGATATAAACAATGGAGATTTTTTCCAAGTGTCACACTGGTGTAAGAGCAGAGTCTCTTTTGCTAACATGCCAATCTAGGCATTTGTCTGGGGGCGCCAAGCCAAAGGAGGCGCCCAGAGATTCATAAACAGATTATAAAAAGATGTACAAGAACGATTTCGATGAATGCTTTATGGAATAATGTGTTAACTTCATATTTAAAATCCAATGATAACTACGACTGTTAAACTACAGCTTAACAAACTTATAACTTATAAAAAAATATTAACTGTTAATGAAAATATTTATAGTATTTTATTTATGCACACAATTAAAAACAGATTCCAGAAACAAAGTTTTTTATTATTAAAACGATTGAAAAATGTTTAAGTTCCTACGCTATAAAAAGACAGATTACACGTATTACCTCAGTGGCTTTCAAAGTGTGCTTACAAAGGCGACGTGGAATATTAAAATATTTTATTTTCTAGTTTTTTTTTAATCGGACTATCGATGTGCTCATGATATGATAAGGAGTGACATCAAACGTGTCAAAACGGTGGCTGTGTCCAGTTTTTTTTTTTTGAATATTTGAGAAATATTGCGGTGACAACAGGTTTACTTGTCCCACTAATTATCATTTATTTAATTAATTATATGATTACTCAAAATATGTACCAGTTATAAAACATTTATGTGTTTTATAAATACGTGTTTTATTTATTTTTTAACCTAACAAAGTGCCACTGTTAAATGTGTTCTGATTTTGGGCACCGTGGAGAAATTCTAATTCATTAAGTGTACTAGGAACCGAAAAAAAATGGGAAATACTGCATTGCCATATTATCAATAGAATCAGACATAACCGTGAATATGAACTTCAATGACATCGTAAATTTATTTCTTCTCCCTGGCTCCATCACAACTCACTGTCTGCGAAGACTGTTGGGGTCAGCTCTCCTCGTCCTCAGGTTGTATGCTCTTCTGTCCCGGACTACGGCCCCCAGGCCGTGCCTCTGCATCAGGATATATTTTTGCACCACCCATGAATTCTTTGGTCTTCCTCTGGTCGTTATTCGAGGAAGATCCATGGAGATTGCCTGGTTCACAATGTGATAGGGTGCTCTGCGTCCAACGTGCCCACACCATATCAATCGCCTCTCCTCCATCTTACTATTGATGTATGTAACACCTATTTTGTCTCTTAGGGACACACATCGCATCGTAAATGTATTTGGGGAGAAGAAAGCAACATGTAAACTGTAGTAGTTCGTTGTGTGGCGCTAAATACATCATCCAACGCCGTAATTTGATATCGAAAGGATATTTTTTGATTGCGTATTGCAAGGGAGAAGTCGCAAGTTGCAAACTGCCTAGAGGCGCCATCTTTACAAATACGGCACTGTAATAGTCACGTCACTTTCAATTTCGTTAGCAAGAATCTGCATGCTAATTAGACTTACAAACTAGCGTCGTTATTGCCAAACGTTTCCTCATTGCAAGAGCTACTCAAACATCAATTGCAAACTACCATTACCACGGGGCTTGACCAATCTTGGAGGCCACTGAATGTGGACATCAGGTTAGTCGAATCAAAGTTAAGGTTATTTTTAGAAAGGAAACGTTTAAGATTGTAAAAAAATTGTGTGTTTTATTAAGGTTTTTGTCGGATTTCTTCTGTTACGTAAAGTTGTTTTTATGAGACCAACAGGTAAACGGGACTTTGGATCAGTTTGTTCATAGTAACATTAACTTGTTACTTTACTTCCGGTCTCAGTGAATGTAATGATACGTGACGATGCGTGTTGAGAGTGGTTATCTGTTTGTTCATACAATAAAACGTCATGTAAGTCATTGTTTCAGTTATACGGTTGGCATCTGGATGAATGTGGACTTATGACCAACGTTCCCACTAATTTTAATATTGTGTGTGCATGCCATCAACTTATATGTGCAAGAAAAAAAGAGGGAAGTGCGCAAATATGCATATTCATGCATATATAAAACTAAGTAGTCAATATAATGTACGATGAATTCAAAAATTACATTTTTTAAATATGTAGATTATATATATAAAAAAATTAAAACACCAATAAAATAACACGAAGACCTTTGAACAAGGGATAATTCATGAAGTATTTATTCGAAATACGTGACAAAGGTATATGGTGTTTCCATGTTCCGCACACATCTCAAAGAAAAGAACCTGAGAATCCATCATAAAATATCAGATAAAATATATAATTGCGCAAAATAAAATATGGTTACAAGTTCCTTTCTTTGTGATGTGTGCGTAAGATGGAAACATATGTGCGGATAATTTTTAACAGATGTGCGGCCGCACACGCGCACACCTTAGGGGGAACATGGCTTATGACTCAATGTATCATAGTTGTTCAGGAGTATATATATAATTAAGTAATGTGAAGGTTTTATGGTACTTAATTATTCTTTAGAATTTTTTAAGGGTTTCATAGAAATTCTTAAGTGTATCTGTGCCATAATTAAATATTTTTCTTTTTGTATCTAATCAATTTTTCGATGATCTTGAAAGTATATTGTTTTCATCTGATCTAAGGTTTCCCTTTCGCAGTCAGATATACCCATACCTCGCTTTATGGAAGAGATACGTTCCTCAAAAGTTGTTCGTAAATTGAAATTCCGTAGATCAAATATTATTTATACACACAAATACATATTAAATTATGCATCGTTTGTTTCGTGAAAAAAAATACAATGAAATATTTAAGCAAAAAATAATATTCTAAAGTATGTAAAACAGAGAAAACATATGTAAAAAAATATAAAGATTTACAACGAAGAATTAGAAAATTCTTTATCAGAATATATCGATTGAGAAGCAAAAATTGGACAGAAATATCCAGCAAAAGTTTGCTGCTTTGCATATTTTCTCGAATGAAGTTATTTTTAAATATTTATTCAAATATAAACTTCGTCATCCAGCCCTTCTTATTTCACCTTCACAATGCGATGAATTAATATTTATTGATTCCATTTACAATAAAACTCTTGGAAAAATATTCTGTTCACATTTTTTTCCGTAAAGCGAATTTGTTAATTGTTTTTTTCAAATCCTAGGATAGGGAAAATCCGTTAAAAGAGGATCTATAAAGTGAGGTATTGTGTTAGGTGTTAACATAAGTTGTGTCCGTTTTTTTTTTTTCAAATTTAAAAATGTACACCAAAAGTAATTTTGTTTTACTAACTAATTTTGTTTTCGACGATGTAAAGATGAAACGAGGTATTGTACTGTTGGTTAAAAACTGATGTATTAAGTAGGGTAAAAATAATACTTGAGGGAGGGAGGGAGATTTGGACATGTTGAACGGATGAAAGACAAAAGACTAGACAATTTTTTAATGCAAGCATCAGTGGGAGCCGTGGTAGAGGTATACCGAGAAATATGATACATAAAATGTATGTATGCGTATATAAAAAGTGGCGATTCATCCCTCTGGGGCTGGATTTTAATTTTCAGGGAACATTTAGGCATGCCAAATTTCAACAGAGTGTCAGTGCTTTCAAAGGGTTTATTGTGGTATATATAAAATTTTACATTTATAAAAAAACGTAACCTTAACTTATAGCCAAATTGAAAACTTCAATTGTCTCACAACTGTAAAAAATGTATATGTAAAATATTGTTTTTGATATTTATGGTTTTCGGTTACATCTATGGGACTAAAGTTCAATGTAATAAACACATCAGATATATTGGGTGTTAACATAAGTTGTGTCCGTTTTTTTTTCAAATTAAAAAATGAGCATCAAAAGTAAAACAAAATGGTAAAGGTTATACGTCATTCGAAAGAAAATTTTCTGATCTACAAGATATTGTGTTTGCTTTTACGTTACATATATTATTTTATTTGATTAAAAGCCTTCGAACATCAAACCCATCAAAATCAATTGTCGAAAGTTGATTTTTGTTGTTTTCACTCAATATATGTGAAACCCAAGCGCCGAACTTCTGGACTTTTCCCATTGATTTAAGATAGTGGTATACAGTCATGTGACTACAATTCATCTGCTCAGCCAATCCTACGGTGGTTTGAAGGGAATCTTCATGAATAATACGGTTTAAGCGGTTCTTATCGAAATCCATTGGTCGTCCGGAACGCTCCATCTCTTTCAGGTTGACATTACCGTCTTTGAAATGCAAAAACCATCGACGAGCTGTCTTTTCATTCATAGCATTTTCACCGTACACTTTGCAAATATCGCGAGCAGCTTTGGCAGCTTTATTTCCTCGATTGAACGCGAACAGAAGGAGGTGTCGAAAATACTCACTTTTGTCTACTTCACATTCTATTTTGAAGGCTTGTAATCAATTTAAATAATATATGTAACGTAAAAGCAAACACAATATCTTGTAGAGAAGAAAATTTTCTGTCGAATGACGTATCACCTTTACCATTTTGTTTTACTTTTGGTTCTCATTTTTAAATTGAAAAAAAAAAACGGACACAACTTATGTTAACACCCAATATTAAGGTTTCTTGTAAATGTCCAAATATCAGGAATCACCCGATAAATGTCCCCCATCCTTCCCGGGAAAGAATAATTTCGACACCCCTTCACGATGCAATTGACAGTCTGGACTACTCAACACGAACGCAAAGAGAAATTAATGACACCCTACCTTCGCAAGTCGTAAGTACTGCATTAGTAAATATACCAAAGACGTTTCAGAGTACACTATACCATTTTTTACACGGGAAAACCTTGAAGAAGTCCGTTAGGATAATTCACAAGGTGGGAAATTCCCACCTAGAACCCATTCAACTGTTGCCACCGGGTACGTAAGGAATTCACTTTCCTCTTAGCTCATCATTGTCTCGCAATTTAAAAAGGTTTTCACAATATAAGGCAAGTTGAAGGTGTGTCAAGGTCTGAATAGGAAACATTGAGAAGCTTTGGATAACGTATTGTGTACTCAAATGTGAGTCATAACGTGTATGAATCAAAAGATTCAATTCATTTAAGCATTGTTTATATTAATTCATACAATTACTGCTGTCAAACAAGTCGCCGGGAATAATAAAAATTTACCATTGCAGTTATCAATTTGTTTTGATATGGCACTTAAATCGTCAACAATATTGTTATTGCATGAATGCTATTAAATGGTATCTGTGAATTACGAGAAACAGTCACCAATGGGAGGTTTTCAATAATACAGGATGGCGCAGACGGAACGTATGTTTTTTGAATGGCTTGTATTTTGCAAAGAGAGGAAACAATTTTTTTATATTTAAGCATAACATTGTTTATTTTCAAGATAATTTTTTGATGAATACAGGTAAATGAAGTAATAATATTGTACCTTTAAATTAATTGTGAAAAATAATGTCAGGCAACTGTTGCCCTTCTTCGCGGTTACATATCTGCAGCCTTTCTTGAAAGTTATGCATCACTCTCACAAACATTTCCTGTGGTATTCCTTCGATTTCTTGACGAATATAAACTTTCAGTGGGCGAAGAAGGGCAACACTTGCCTGACATTATTTTTCACAATTAATTTAAAGTTGCAATATTATAACTTCATTTATCTGCATTAATCAAAAAATTATCTTGAAAATAAACAATGTCATGTTTAAATGAAAAAAATGCGTTTCCTCTCTTTGCAAAATACTAGCCATTCAAAAAACATGCGTTTCCTCTGCGCTATCATTGACAAGGAAAAATATTTTGATTTTTATTATACGCCAGTTCGAGGAAAAGAGTATCATTGAGCGCATTGCATAAATTAAAGCGATTTGATCTACGAGTATGTCACACAATTGAGTTTTACTGATAACATAGCGATACAAAAAAAATACTGAGATCTGAGGTGTCTTCATTTTTAAGAGTCGGCGTAGTTGTATGGCTTGTGTTTAGCAAGTGTACATTATTAATTATAATAAAATGACAATTTATACAGCGCCGTTTAGATAACAGACTCTTCTCAAGGGCGTTCAAGACATATACGAGTTCTTAATTCATTTTAAACCCTTTGGCCAAATATAACGTATATTTAATTAGTCAATTGTTCTTTTTTTTTGTAATTTCATTGTAGCAAAATTCCGATAAAAGAAGGTCTGTAATGCGATATAGGTATGTGTGCACGCAACAACGTAATTTTAAAGATATTATCATGAAAATGTCAACAAAAATATTTGAAAGAAATTTTTATATTCATCCGATTGTATAAAATGAGATATTTAAGATAAAAATCGAAGAAAGTCACTTTCAAAAGTGACCTGACCTCAAATTAAGGTCGCCGCTTGAGAAAGTCACTTCTCTATTTAATATGAAATGACAATATGTAATACTCAACGCCGACTGTGACAATGTTGAGCTTTTATTTCATTTCTTTATTTAATTGCTCGCATGTATATATATGCAAGCGTAGTATTTCATAAATATATTAGATGAGAGATGCGCATAAGAGAGAAATATCTAGAAATCAATGTTCTGAAATTCAAAGTCATGGCGATAAAAAAAATTAAAGTAAAAGTTTATGCTATATACACGAGTATTAGTGAAAAATTGTAGCAAGTTGAGGAATTCTGCTAGTGGAGAAATATTTTCTCAGATGATGGAAGGGTTACGAGAGATAGAGAAAGGAGTGTAGCTAAAGAAAAAAAAAACTCAATGGAGAACTAGAAAAAATATACTTGAACTGAACATTATCAACATCTACTGAGAGTATGGTCCACAGCAGTAGTTTAGTATCAAGTAGAAGTTGTATGAGAATGGGTAAGAATGGAAAAGAGGCGAATGATGTGTGTAGACAAGGTAAGTGTGACACTATGTCCAATCAACTAGCTTTCGTTTCATAATTATTATCGGTATATATGAGTGTACAAAGCATGTGAAAACAATATTTGAAAAAAAAAAACTAACAGAAATAAAAATTGATATAATGAAAATAGGAATAATAATAAGAAACATATAGGAGTTAAGGAAGAGGAATATTTTGAGATAATGCTTCTTTGGTTAATTCATAAATATCGATAAGGATTACACCCATCTAAATTCATAAATATCGATAGAGATTCAGCCCATATTATTTTATAAATATCGATAAGGATCGAGCTCATCTTAATTCATAATTAATGATAAGGATCGAGACCATCCTAATACATAAATATCGATAAAGATTGTGCCCATATTAGATTATAAATATCGATAAGGATTGAGTCCATCTTAATTCATAAATATCGATCAGAATTGAGTCCATCTTAATTCATAAATATCGATAAGGATTGAGCCCATCTTAATTTATAAATATCGATAAGGATTGAGCTCATCTTAATTGATTAATATCGATAAAGATTGAGCACATCTTAATTCATAAATATCGATAAAGATTGAGTCCATATTAGATCATAAATATCGATAAGGATTGAGCCCATCTTTATTCATAAATATCGATCAGAATTGAGCCCATCTTAATTCATAAATATTGATAAAGATTGAGCATATCTTAATTCATAAATATTGAGCCCATCTTAATTCATAAATATCGATAAAGATTGAGCCCATATTAATTTATAAATATCGATTAGGATTGAGCCCATCTTAATTCATAAATATCGATAAAGATTGATCCCATATTTATTTATAAACATCGATAAGGATTGAGTCCATCTTAATTCATAAATATCGATAAAGATTGAGCACGTCTTAATTCATAAATATCGATAAGGATTGAGCCCATCTTAATTCATAAATATCGATAAACATTGAGCACATCTTAATTCATAAATATCGATAAGGATTGAGCCACAAAGAAAGTTCCACAGTGAAGCCGAGCGAACCGCAATGTTCGATACGTTGGTATACACATGATCAACGCGGAAGAGTAACTTAAGATTGGTGTTAGAGTGACGAGGAGATCCTCGCTTACAAGGAACTCAGAAAGACAATCCATGCTAAGTATGAAAATCTAAAATTTCCACTTTAATACTGAGGACAGCTCGTAAAGTAAAACACTGAGGAAATAAAATAATTGGTGTCATTTAACCAGTTTTAATTTTCGTTGCAATATAGGCAAATTTCTTTCAACGATTCAATTAATCGTATCCATAACATAGGTAAAGTAACCAAATATAAAATCTAAATAAAATTTAAATAAATTGTACAAAACTGTGTATTTATTTATAAGACAAAGAAAACATAAATAAACTAAAAGTATAAGAACGGAAAAGTATATCTGAATTTTTTGTCGAATTACTGTACCATTAGATTTTAAACGAAATGTGGTTAAAACAAAAACTGTAATATTCTAAGTAGGAACATTATTCGTGTTTCGGGTTATTTAATCGATATTCAATGAAGGAAGTGTGTCGATTCTTGAATATTTTATTGACATAAAAAATCATCGCAGAAATTGTCACTTCGTAAAAGCTACTGGTTTGAAAAAATGTGGAAAAAGCGATACATTTTATACACACCAATATTAAAAAAAAAACACAGCAATTAATTTATTTGTAAAATTATTAAAACGATATTTGTAAAATTATAAAATTGTATTTTAATACTGTTTGTTATTTCTGGAAAGTCGACTGCTTTGTCCCCTGTAAAATTTCTGGAAATTCCGCTGCTTTGTCCCCTGTAAAATTTCCGAAGGGAAACAGTTTTATACAATACTATGAATGGTATATTTATGTGAAATTGACGTAGGTACTCGTTTAGTCTAAATTACTACAAATTCAACTGTGCCTTATTTTAATTGTAATGAATAACACTTTTATTATATGTAGTATAATCTAACTGTATACAGTATATCCTAGATTGTTTATTACAATGTGGCAATCTCTTCCAACCAATCTATAAAGGTGGGAAAGTGACCTAGAGAGAAAATGTCATTGGAACCCTTTATAAAAAAAACTGGGTCTCAACGGAAATTGAATCCGCTTGGTCGAATTGGAAGATTCTTACCAACTACCATTCAGACCACGGAGGTCGTGATTTTGTCGAACAAATCTTGATAAGAAATTTTAATAAGGAATTTGGCCACTTCGTTACATGCCTTGCCTAGTGAAATTGATAAAAAATGTAGAGATTTTTGCAGTATTCTATGGTTTGCCTTCACCTTAAAACGATGTAAATTGTAAATGTATTGTTACAAACTTACATACCATCACACCTTTTCCCTATTTGGGTAGGCAAGAGGACGGAGCGCCAGACTTAACTAGCTCAACACACATATTTTGCCTCTTTTACATCCAAACACCTTCTCATGCAACTGCTACGATTTTTCTGATTTTTACGTTTCCTTCTTTTGAAATATAATTTACTTGATCCAATCATACTTTCCATGGTCTACCTCTACCCTTTCTTTCTCTCACATTTGCATGGATATTTGTTTTTTTTAGTATTTCTTCATTCATTCATTCCACATACACTTAGTCAACACATCAGTTTTATGTTCACATTCATGAATCACATAATTCCGTATTCTATCATACATTGTCGCCTTTTCTATCATATCCTAGTGCATGCATTTCGACTGCATTTATTCGGTTTTCTTCAGACTTTTTCTACGTCCATGTTTCACTTCCATACAGCAAAATTCGTCCTGAAATACTGATGTTGACTATTACCTTCAAAGATCGATACTGTCTGAATCGAGTGTACAGACTTTTTTTGTATAGTTAATAAAGAAAAAGTAATATAAATCAATCTTCAAAACGATAACGGTATTCTTAGACATAAATCCTGCAGCTTTAATAATAAGTAAGCTGAGAAGACACATCTATGGCAGGCAGCACTGAATTATGGCAAAGAAACAGCGACTATTACCATAAGCACACACAATCTGCTTTCCAGCGGGTCACGACAGAGGAGACTTCGTGTTGACGATGACCCTTGGGTCACCAGCCATCGCATGGGACCTCACCACAGTCTGGGTCCAGTTAGAATAGCTGTACCAGAAATGCAACAGAGATTATATTGATGAGATTAAAAATCTAAAATTTATCGGTGCAACAGTAAAATTTCAGCGCAAAATCTAAAAAGATATTTTACCAAACAAATTATTTGTTTTTCTTTTCTCGAAAACAAAGCGATCAAGAATTCTTCATATCACACATACACATATATACCATCACCCTATATCCCTTTTGAGGTAGGCAGAAACGACATATCTCCCCACCTCACTATCCACAAAAATAACCTTTGCTTCATCCAGACGAATGTACGCTCTTCTGTTTCTCTTCACGCAATTTCTCTATCATGTAAGCAGATAAGATAGAACGCCAGATTTTCCTATCTCGACACATAGCCTTCACTTATTCCATGTCCATACAACTCCTACTGTTTCTATGACTTTTTACATACCCGTTTTTCATAATAGCATTCACTTAATCTAACCATACTTTCTTTGGCATTTCTCTGCTACGCCATCCAGTCAAATTAGTACAATACGAGTATATTTGTTTTATAAGTACGTATTTCCTCCGATCATTCATTTCACATGTTCAAACCATCTCAGAGTAAGCTACTTCATCTCACTCATCTTTAGGAGTAATTTTAAGCTAACCAAAAATGTTCTGTGCTGGTTTAGGTATGCAGATGACATTCTTTGTGTTTGGACGGGTACCGATAGACAATTACACCATTTTCTTAAATATTTAAATTCAATAGAAAGTTTTATAAAATTTACATTAGAAACAGAACAGGACGGAAAATTAAATTTCTTGGACCTAACATTATCTCGGAAAAAAGGCACATTTGACTTTGATATATATAGGAAAAATACTTATTCAGACTCCATAATTCCAGCAACTTCTAACCATCCTAATAATCATAAATTCGCCGCCTTTAACTGTATGCTTCATAGATTGCTCAGTGTCCCATTAACCGACGACAATTTTAAAAAGGAATTAATAACCATCAAAAAAATTGCTACAAATAATGGCTATCCTGGAAGCCTCATTGATTCACTTTTAAAAAACAAAACAAAAAAGAAACTCATAAAAGATTATATATTTAACGACACCTATAAGCATACCTATAAATGGAGCAAAGTCCTATTTATAAAAAATATATCAAATGAAATAACCAAAAATATTCCAAGTCACATAAAGCCAGCTTTTTACACTAACTTCAATCTCCGGAAACTCTTATTTAATGGGAAAGGCAAAAATGGAATACTTAACAACAGCGGTGTGTATAAACTTTTATGTGCTGACTGTGATAATTTCTATATAGGAAAGACAGGAAGATCTTTTGAAAAGAGATTTCGTGAACACCAATCTGCCTTAACAAATCCTCTAATTTATTCTGAAATGGCTAATCATTGTCACCGTGAGAATCATACTTTTTCTATCAATGATGCCAAATTCTTACATATTAGCGACAACGGAAATAGATTGGACAGATTGGAGGCCCTAGAAATTTCTAAGTCAATATACAGATCAGAGCATCTGTTGAATAGTTATTTCCCCAAAATCTCCCCGCTCTTGGCCGAAATAATACCTAGCCTTCCCCTCACCCCTCCCGCCTCCAACCGTTGAAGTGTCTATATCGGTACCAGTCCGAACAGCATTTAGTCTTGTTTGCGCTCCCCTGAAGATGAGGTGAAAGCCTTGAAACCGGTAGGGTTATACCGTCATAAAAAAGTGGAATAAACAGTGTTTGTTAAAAATAAATTACAATGTCTTTAAACCTCCACAACGTTAATGCCTTAACTATAAACAACATACACCTTAACTTCACATTCATTCCATTATTTTATTTAAAAAAAATCTTTATTCTAATATTTAAAATTATACTTCGGTTACAGTTTATTATCGAATTAATGTACTTAGCACTTTATTGTACAGTTTAGAATATGGCGAGTGTATTGCCCAGTTGCAATATTTTCCAATAAACAGTACAATTTTTTACAAAGTTCTAAATAAAAAATGAAGAATTCACATTATAGATATAGAGAAAATAAATATTTTCAATATCGAAATAATGTCTTCGTTATTTGGTTATAAAGACGTCTGTCTTCCAGCCACAGGAGTTGCAAGTTCTATTACCATAGGTACTGAAATTTTTAAATAAAGGTTCTAGAGTGGTTTTTACTTGTTATACTGTATACAGTGAAAAAGTAATACAATACAAAACAAAATAAAACCAAACACGAATTTAAAAAGGATATCGATGGTCAGGAGATGGGGAAGTTTAAAAATTTAAAAAAAAACATCTAAATCTAATCATTTTAAGTTTTTTTTTAATACGGCTTAAAATACGTTTGCTTTCTCCTTACAATCAATGTTCAACGTTTGAAAATAATACAATATGGGTTAAACTGAAAATATTATTTGTACAAAGTTTCAGAGGTTTGGAGAAAAGCATTTTAGTTGTTCCTTTAAAACGTCTCTACCAATCGTCTGTTGGCACAAAGCGTCAACTTGTACCTCTACAGAGTGGGAGAACTATTGACATTTTTTTTTATAAAAGTTGTCACAAAGAAAATCAATTTGAGTCCTCAAAGGCTAAAAATGAGAATCTCTGTGTTGTGTAGGCAACAGTGAGGCAAACAAAACAATACGGTATTTATCAAAGGGTTTAATCAAGGTTTCTATATATTTTCATTTACTATTTTTAACATGATAAAGATTTTTTATATATCACATAAAATAATTACACAATTTTATGATACATCGTGCTATTTAATTGAATTTGCTGCAGGAATCTGTCATACCTCGCATTAGTGAGAAGTTGAGATATAAGGAGGACTTGTATTTCTAGCAAGATAATTCACATCCCCACTATCATCGTGATGTAGGGGTGAAAATTTGCTGAACATATGGATTAGATGCAGATGTAGCATTGAATATCCACCCCTCCCTCGCGCTCTTTAGACCTCACGGCAATGGATTTTTTTTATGGAGACTCATCAAAGATAAAGGCACAAAACCGGCAACAATAAATTAATTGAAACCCGTCATTGAAAGGGAATGCGCCTAAATAACAAAACAAATTATTCGTGATGTTTGCAATTTCACGTTACCTGCAGTGAATAGACCAAAATGACTATCAATTTGAGCATTTGTTATAACTTTAAAAAAATATACGCCTGTCGAATATAATTTAGAGATTTATTAATTTTATTAGATGTTATTTTCCTTTTCCTATGACGTTGGATTCAAAATTCGTCGTTGCTCCTATTATTTTTACACTCCGATGTGTCACTACCGGAAGAACAGTCATTTTGGGCAGTTCCTTTTTCGTCACGCGCGCTTATAGAAAATAAATAATAATTCGATCTTCTTGTGAAGATCACAGCACATGGGCACTTATTTTGTAGTTTGTTTGAAGTACCAACATTGCAAACGTAGATATCTCACTCGCCAGCTAGTCACAATACGAAAATTTGCACGTAATTCAAAACTACAGTATGTTGGTATGATGAGCTAGATAGGTCTTGGCCCTTGGGAATTAGTGGAGGAGTCAGTGTGGCCCTTAGGCTAAAAATTTTGGAGACCTCGTCTCAAGAGCATTGATGGTTGTGGGATTGAACTTAACTGTATCAATTATATTCTTGCCACTGAAAAAACAATTTAAAAACAAAATCTAGAAAAATATGAGGTTACACATTAGTTTAGTTTAGAGCAGTGTTCCCCAACCTTTTTAGACCTGTGGACCAGTAAAAAAAGGAAAATTTTTTCGCGGACCACTAATACTGAAATAAAAATGTTTTTTTTATTTAATATTTTTTTTAATCTTATATTGTAACAGATGGGCATGCTCGTATGTAACTACAATATAATTAACAAATATACATATAACAGTTACAATTTTAATTGTAACATTGTCTGATACGATTAAAATTTAACAAAAACAGTGGGGTTTTTTCAACAAACTAATGCGAAACCTGTTGTTGCATCTTTGCTAATATATTGGATATTCTTGGCTGCAGTGCTGTCTCTGACATTTTTTTAATTGTATGTACTGTTACTCTCACCGGTCCATTCCAAAATGAAAACAATTATATATTATGAAATTCTTGGAAATATATTTAGGTAGGGTTTTGCATCCGAGTTCACTATCCAAGAGCAAATATTTCCATTCTCCCTAAGTGTGTCTGAGAAGATTTATGATTGTCCATTCTGAGAAAACCAGCGACCATCGTGTCGCATTATCATACCAATTATATTTATTTAACAATTACTAAAAATACAAGTCAACGTGCAAGCGAAAAAATCCTATATTTAATATTTTTGCATGGCCAATTTCTTGAAATTTGAGATACTGTTTGCGGCCCGGCATCGGGCCGCGGACCACCGGTTGGGGAGCACTGGTTTAGAGAACCAATAAAAAACAATAATAGCAACTAAGAAAGAATGGTCACTTAAATAGGTATACAATGTGTAGATATAAAGCATTTTGCATTTCAACACAACCTATGTATAAGTAAGATCCTCTTCATTCTTTCTCAATGTACAAAAACACTGTAGCGTTGTACTCGTAGATGTGGTATAAATTTTATTTTATATTAATGACCGGTCACCAACAGTTCGAATGACCAATTCAGTTATGTTAAAAGGATTTCCCTTCCTTTAAGCGATTTAGTTTTCATATGATGAAAATAGCTGTGCTCCGAGGTTACCCCTAAGGGGAAAATAGCTGTGCTCCGAGGTTACCCCTGAGGGGAAAAGAATAACGAGGCACCGACAGGAGGTCTGATACAATCGAAAAAGAGACATTTAAAATAAATTAAAGAAACGGAAGAGGAAGTTTATCAGAATCCAAGATATAATTTAACGCACTGTACAGTATAAAACTTTTTTTGTTTACACGTGTAGTAAAACATGGATCGATTTTAAACTAGAGAAATGTAAACATGGATGTGAAAACTAAAGTAGATTTTTTTGAAGATCAGTAAGGAATCGAACCCTTAACATAAGGTTGCGAAGTAAAGCGTTCTACGAACTAGGTCACTGAGTCATGTCTTTATTATCAGCAATAAATGTTAGATACGATTGCTAAAAAGTAATGTTGAAATCAAAAAAAGCTCTAAAAGGCAAAAAAAAATGTAAAAATGTGACTGATTCGATATTTCTCATTGCAGTTTGTGCATATAATGGCGATATTGAAAAAAAATGCTCATTGTCAAAATATTCTCAGTAATACAATAAGAATATGGTACTAACTAAACGACCACTCGGAAGTTTTCGCTTCGACTCTCGATAATAGAATAAAAAATGTTTTTAGACAATTTAAGAAACCGTCAACGATTGTTGCATATTCTTGTGTGGTAGTAATACCAAAAAAAATAACGAGTTACACGAGCACAACAGCAACTACGCTTACTCCAGTGGTTCTAAACACGAAGGTTAAACTGTTATCTCCAAGGTGCATACTTAGCCAACAATATGAACGAATAAATTAATTGAAATATTCCAGTTATATTTAGATTATAACTGATATATTTTTTATTGCATTTATACGTTTGTTGTATACATTATAACCCGACGGTTTTTTTGTTAATCTCTTCCCAACACTCGTAAGGCTTTTTTTAAAGAATTGATTCCAGAACCCCTAGGTTGGAAGACAAGCGTCTTAACAACTAGGCTACGGAGGTCGTCTTATCATTTTGATAGTGATTTGACAGATAGTGATCTCATCTTTTTATATTTTATTTATACTTTCGTTGTATACATCAGTGCTTCCCAATTACTTTCATGTAATAGTAACTTGCTTAAAAACTTTTTTTTTAAATAAAAACTATACTCACATGAAACAATTTAATACTCACATGAATATTTGTACTTTGTACTGAATATGTTCGCGACCCCCACGAGAAATCCCGCGGCCCCCAATTTGGGAAGCACTGGTATACATTACAGCCTGACGGCTTTTTTTTCTTAATATCTTCCCAACACCCGTAAGGCTTTTTTTAAAGAATTGATCCCAGAACCCCTAGGTTGGAAGACAAGCGTGTTAACAATTTGGCCACGGAGGTCGTCTTATCATTTTGATAGTGATTTGACAGATAATGATCTCATTTTTTTATAAGACTTGGTATATATCATATATACAATACTCGAGTTATTTCAGTTTCTTTGATAAATTATGTATTTTTTTAATAAATAATCGTACTTAGTATTATTTATGCATACATTTTCAATTTAAAATATTTAAAGTATTTTCAATTTAAAGTATTTTATTTCTTTTACTATAATATTCAATTGGCTAAGGATTTTTACAAAGATTTCAGCTTTGACTTCGTGGAATACCGTATTAGAGTATTATAAAATAAATCACTTTATTATTCCACTAATCACAGGAATCCTCGCGACACGTGTTTCTACCTCCTGTTTAGAGGCTCTTTTCAGACGGAATGATCCCGTTGTTACGAGAGCAATACTAAAGTCAAAATGGTGTTATGTTTCATCGGAAACGTATCTGGTCTATTGATCCAAAATATTTGTTTACGGTAGTAAAATCCTTTACATTATTCAGTTATTTATATTTTTATTTATTTTTTATAGTAGAACACGTGTATTTATAAAATTAATTAAATTAACGTATTAAGCAACGAAACGGATAAAATATTAAAATGAAAAAAAAGCTGAATGTTTTTACAAAGATAATTTATTTATTTATTTATTTTTTCAAAACAGGCTTAGCCCAATTACTTTGAAAAATACAAGACATTAAAAAAGAAGAAAAATTACATAGAGAGAAAGAAAAAATAAGTTAAAACATTATATAAAATAATGCATATGCATACAAACGAGTATATACACACAAACATATTTTACACATATATTCAGTATTTTTAAGCCTGATATTAAATGATTCAAAATGTTATCTGGTTACACGTTCCATGATAATATCTTAATTTGCAAACAAGTTATTATTGTCATTCTCATCCCATATGTTCCATCAAAGCTATAATACTGTCCTAAAACGTCTCCATCCAGGTTGGTACACCGCCCATTACTCCACGTTCTTCGAAGCCGAGGTCGAATCAGTTCCCAGACAATCTATGACAAGTGTAATCGTTTAACCCTTATATGCTCAAAGGGGAAGGGCAAATACGACCTGTATATTTTTCAGGTATTTTTTTCAGTAATCTGTAAGAAACAGACATTCATAAATAAGATTGCAGGATCAACAGTCCTTAGGGTTTCCCCTAGCTCTCGAGGCAATTGGGTTAATCTCCTAAACGCCCTTAAAGTAAATGGTTACAATAACTATAAATCATTTATATTTTGATATAATTTATCAAAAATCTAGTTATAATAATTTCAAACAATTAATATCTGATATATAAGATAAAATACAACCAAAGGAACTATGGTACCGCAAAAAAAATCAATCCTAAAAAAAGGATATTGAGAACTTTTAAAATGCATTTGAAGTTCCTTTAAAATATTTACCTGAAGAGTATATCATAAGTAACAACTGTCAATATCATGCATAGGTAGAAAACGCCAGACTTTTCTATCTTGAGAGATATATTTCGCCTATTTCACATGCACACACCTTAAACACAACTCTTACCATTTATCTGCCTTCTTACATTTCTTTTTCTAAAACTTTCGATCCTTGATCCAACCATACTTTCCTTGCTCTTACTTTACGACGCCTTCCACTCACATTTACACTTTATATTTGTTTTGTTAGTCTTTTTCCATTCCTTCTTTTTAAGTGCCAAATCCGTTTTAGAGTATTATTCTTCATTCTTCATCGTTCATCTAAAGTTCACATTCATCTAAAATCACTTCATTCCGTATAATATCAAATATTATCAACCTATGTATTATTCTAAGTGCACGCATTTTTCCAGCATTTATTTTGATTTGACATTATCGAAATATAGAAGTCAATATTTTTTTCACTGTTATTCTTCATCGTTATGTTAAGTGTTAACATTAATCTTAAATCAGTTCATTCCATATTCTGTCAAATTCCATCAACCCACGTATTTTTCAAAGTTCACACATTTGTAAATTTATTTTGATTTGACATTGTCGAAATATAAAAGTCAATACTTTTTTAGGCTGTTATTCTTCATCGTACTGTTAAGTGTTAACATTAATCTTAAATCAGTTCATTCCGTATTCTGTCATATTCTACCAACCCACGTATTTTTCTAAGTTCACACATTTGTACAACATTTATTTTGATTTGACATTATCGAATTATAAAGGTCATTATTTTTTTAGACTGTTATTCTTCATCGTACTGTTAAGTGTTAACATTAATCTTAAATCAGTTCATTCCGTATTCTGCCATATTCCATCAACCCACGTATTTTTCTAAGTTCACACATTTGTACAACATTTATTTTGATTTGACATTATCGAAATATAGAAGTCAATATTTTTTTGACTGTTATTCTTAATCGTACTGTTAAGTGTTAACATTAATCTTAAATCAGTTCATTCCTTATTCTGTCATATTCCATCAACCCACGTATTTTTCTAAGTTCACACATTTGTACAACATTTATTTTGATTTGATATTATCGAAATATGGAAGTCAATATTTAATGAACATATCCCATGTATATCCCTTATTCTCTTTATTTTTTTGAGGAAGCTAGAAGATCCAATGTCGAACCTGATCACAGTCCTCCAAGCCTCCCGAGCCTCACATCATGGCGCATTAACCTCAGAGATGTTCGCTTATCTTTTAATACTGGCAACTTATATTCGTGGGAATCGAACCACCTGAACTAAATTTCTTACTCTATTGTTATCGAAATTAGTTATTTAAATAGAAAATAGAAAGTGAGTAAATAATTCTATAAAAAAACTTTTAAAATGTCTAATGACAAAAAAAAACTCAAATCTACTATTAACGTAGTAGCTTTTTAATAAAAAAAAAATTAAAGACAGTTAAAAGATATTTTTTCTTCGTTAAATTGTTAAAACACATTTTTTGTAATTTACAAATTTATTTCGTTAATTTTAGAAATTGTGTACATAATGAAATCAAATGTAATAGTTTTACCTATCAAAAATCTGTTAAGTTAGAATTCTATTATAATGTTTTTTTTACCCAATGGTTACGTTTAGAAATAAAATCGATTGAACTGTTGGTTAGTGTAATTGTCGTTTTTTTTTGAAACCATAAACAATAATAGATCGAATACTTGATTAATAATCATAACGTAACAGCCTCATTATAAACCTTTGTCATTCTATCATTTATGGTAAAAACTAATCGAACTACCCACGAAATATTTTTGTCCAAAAAATAAGATATAACGATACTCAAATATACCGCATAACAGAAAATAGATTATTATAATTTTTAATCAATAGACGGAAAATAAAAAGCCAATCTAAACACTTTGTTTTCTTAATAGGCAATCCATCCAAACTAGGATGATTTGTGCCACTAAATGAAAGACATTATGACATTATATGAGTCGATATAATAAATACAATTCTAGATAATTCAGTTTCAACAGATTAAGTTTCAGAAACGTAACAATCGATCTATAAATATCAAAGAAAAACCGTATGTACGAGTATATCTAAATCAAGCGTTCCCAAAGTGGTCAATATCGACCTGAGGTCGATTTGATTTTCTAGGGGTCGATTGTTTTAATTTAAAAAAAATTGGGGGTCGACGACAGCAAAAATAGACCCCCTTACTATTTTTTTGTTACCTCAAAATATCTATGATTACAATATGTATATATAATTAAGAATATTTGTCAATATTTGTACTTATTTTGAATTTATATATTTATTTCATAACAGTCAAAAATTAAAAAAAAAACTCTGCTCGTATTTTTTTCCTTTCATTTTCGTCAGCGCAGATTTCAATATTAAATGTTCCACAAGATAATGCCATAATCCGTTGTCCTTTTATCTTTTTCAATCCCTAATTACAAGTGATTAAAATGAAAAGTTTGATATCTAGTGAAATATTTAATATCGAGTGCAGTACAAACTTATTAATTTGAGTAAGTAAAGTAAATGACTAGGGGGTCGACGGTTTAAAAAGTTTTTGGTAAAGGGGTCTGGGGCCGAAAAAAA
Source organism: Odontocerum albicorne (assembly GCA_949825065.1). NCBI lineage: Eukaryota > Metazoa > Arthropoda > Insecta > Trichoptera > Odontoceridae > Odontocerum > Odontocerum albicorne. Next base: position 42,470,891 of record OX463847.1, on the reverse strand, counting down.
ATTGGGAACTCTTGATCTAAATAAACACGCTCGGGTGCTACTATAGCTTTCAGATCTGATTTGTTCTTCTATATTTGAATTTTTCAAGTCAATTGTTATTTATTAATGTTTGACTATTTTGGTATTCTTAAAGCTGTGTAAAATAATTTATTATATTTAAAATTTTCTCTTTCTTGATTGGTTTTGGTCGATAATAGTGTATTTTTTAATTATTATAACAGTTATATTATTATTGTATAATATTTAAATGATCTTCATTTTTAAGTAAACGTTCCTTTTCTTGAATAATATTTTAATTTGATTGATTTTTATCTGCCTCAAAGTGATGGAGATGTGGGTGGTAATAGGAAGCATCTGAAGATAACCATTTTATCTGCCTCAAAGTAATGGAGATGTGGGTGGTAATAGGAAGCATTTGAAGATAACCATTTTATCTGCCTCAAAGTAATGGAGATGTGGGTGGTAATAGGAAGCATTTGAAGATAACCATTTTATCTGCCTCAAAGTAATGGAGATGTGGGTGGTAATAGGAAGCATTTGAAGATAACCATTTTATCTGCCTCAAAGTAATGGAGATGTGGGTGGTAATAGGAAGCATTTGAAGATAACCATTTTATCTGCCTCAAAGTAATGGAGATGTGGGTGGTAATAGGAAGCATTTGAAGATAACCATTTTATCTGCCTCAAAGTAATGGAGATGTGGGTGGTAATAGGAAGCATTTGAAGATAACCATTTTATCTGCCTCAAAGTAATGGCGATGTGGGTGGTAATAGGAAGCATCTGAAGATAACCATTTTATCTGCTCAAAGTGATGGAGATGTGGGTGGTAATAGGAAGCATCTGAAGATAACCATTTTATCTGCTCAAAGTGATGGAGATGTGGGTGGTAATAGGAAGCATCTGAAGATAACCATTTTATCTGCTCAAAGTGATGGAGATGTGGGTGGTAATAGGAAGCATCTGAAGATAACCATTTTATCTGCTCAAAGTGATGGAGATGTGGGTGGTAATAGGAAGCATTTGAAGATAACCATTTTATCTGCCTCAAAGTGATGGAGATGTGGGTGGTAATAGGAAGTATCTTAAGATAACCATTTCATCTGCCTCAAAGTGATGGAGATGTGGGTGGTAATAGGAAGCATCTGAAGATAACCATTTTATCTATCTCGAAGTAATGGAGATGAGGGTGGTAATAGGAAGCATCTGAAGATAACCATTTTATCTGCCTCAAAGTGATGGAGATGTGGGTGGTAATAGGAAGCATCTGAAGATAACCATTTTATCTGCCTCAAAGTGATGGAGATGTGGGTGATAATAGGAAGCATCTGAAGATAACCATTTCATCTGCCTCAAAGTGATGGCGATGTGGGTGGTAATAGGAAGCATCTGAAGATAACTATTTTATCTATCTCGAAGTAATGGAGATGAGGATGGTAATAGGAAGCATCTGAAGATAACCATTTTATCTGCCTCAAAGTGATGGAGATGTGGGTGGTAATAGGAAGCATCTGAAGATAACCATTTTATCTGCCTCAAAGTGATGGAGATGTGGGTGGTAATAGGAAGCATCTGAAGATAACCATTTTATCTGCCTCAAAGTGATGGAGATGTGGGTGGTAATAGGAAGCATCTGAAGATAACCATTTTATCTGCCTCAAAGTGATGGAGATGTGGGTGGTAATAGGAAGCATCTGAAGATAACCAATTTTGGGAAATCGATACTCCAATCAAAGCTGAATATTTTACTATCGCATGGGGAAGAAGTAGAAAGCGCTTCTGGAGGGATCATGTGGACCGCATGGAGGATATAAGACTGGCAAAAATCGCTAAGACTGAAAACCCTAACAGCAGGAGATTACCAGGAAGGCCGCCGAAAACGTGGAAGGACTGCTGGACGCCATCATCCCAGGACAGCCCACCGTCACAAACAGGTCATACGACCTAAGCCAAGAAGAAGAAGAATATCGGAAGATCTACAAAAGTTTTTTTATAGTTCGTCTATCCTGAAAAATTTATCTTTTCTCAAAAATGTGTTTTTCTAAACATATGCAGATGAGTAGTTCATAATCCAACGCCCGCAGCCACCACCTTCCTATCCTTCCACTCAAAAATATGTTTTAACCCTGAGAGCGCTACGATAAAAAAATATAATTGTCTATCTAGTGCTGAGATATATTTACGATTCGGACATTCGTGATAAATATTTATTTTAAACAACAAAAAAACAAAAAATATATATTTTTACAACATAAATATATTTTAGAATATGTACCCTTGTATTCTAAATGAATATCCTTCATTGTATTCTAAATGAAGGATATTCATTTAGAATACAATGGTAGAACAAATTTCTTCCACTGCTATAGCAGTGCGCCGATCTCTCAGGGTTAAATATTTTAATAGTTTGTACAAATCCCGAGTAAGAGAACCCTCGAGAAGAGAGTTCTCTAAACGGAGATGTAAACATTGTTTTTTTTTTAATTACTTCATAAAACTATGAACTCTCTCGTTTCTCTCAAATTCACTAATTTGATGCAACATACAATCAGCACGTTTTTCCGTCGGCATAAGGAAATATGAAAGAGCAGAAAAGTTTCTACGATCTGTCTTACTCTGTACCGTCCCTTCTTTAAAAATCACACTCAATTGGTCCAACCATTTTAGTCTGCCTTCTTCTTTCACGACTAACGAATAACACACCCTTCCGGAGATTACGGAATCGATTTCCGTTGGTACCCGGTTAAAAAAAATAATAGTATTTAGCCATTTTAAACATCTTTCTGGTTAGTAGTGAGAAATTGCAACCATATAATTACTTATTCTGTCGATAACTAAACTAACTCAAATGTCATTTTTCACCTCTCTTAATATCACATCATAACTCATATTTATCTTTTGTAACCTTTTCAATATATCAACTCAGTGCAAGCATTTCAACGTCATTTATCTATCATATATCAAAATTGGCACATATTTAATATGCAATACACTTTTGGAACTTATTTAAGTTGTAACGTAAAACATGAGACTGTTAGCACTAATTTAAGTTGTTTCGAAAAATACTCATAGCTACATATTTAAGTTGTAACGTGAAAAACAGTATTGCCATATATTTAAGTTGTAACGCAAAAATTAAGTAGGTATTAGCACTTATTTTATTTGTAACGCAAATACAAACAGTAATATCACTTATTTAAACTTGAACGTAATCGAATCGAAAAATTTATTTTTTTGCTAAACCTTCTTAAAGTTTCCAGTTTACCGCACCTCTTTCTTTACGTCGTCCTTTACTGTCCATGCACTGAGACTCTGGAATCAGTTACAAACCAATATAAGACTCGATCCGTCCTTGGCATACTTTAAGAAGCGACTGAAAAAACTCTTAATTTCTAGTCAGTAAAATAACGTGTTTCATTCCTGATTTTTCTTTTCCTTTCCTCTCCACCATCCTTTCCTTTCCTTTTGATTGATGATATCTCACTTTATATGAAAAATATTGTTCGGGTGATTGTCCGTCTTTGTGGGGTTCGTGGGCATGTTCTCACGTATATGTTTATGGATATCGTGAGGATGGATAGTCATTTGAACGATTTATGCGACCACGTAACTTGCTTCATTTACTTTTGTCTGGTTGGTTGGAAGAGATTTCCGCCTGGCAATGAGCCCGCCAGATTGTATTGCAATAAAAGTGTTAAATAAATAAATAAAAAAATTAGTTTTCACATATATTTTTGTGTGTATGTAAACCAAACCAGTAAGTCATTAGATTTATTGAATCTGTTCAATAAATGGTTGTCAATTGACGACCTCCCGTGGCCTAGTCCACCACCCAAGGATTTATCAATTGACGACCTCCCGTGGCCTAGTCCAACACCCAGGGATTTATCAATTCCCGATAGTACCAAAAAAAAATAATAGAAAAAATAAAACAGTCTGATTAAAAAGTTAATTTGATAACAATACTCGCACGCAAAAAAACGTGTGGCAAGTGATGTCTGTCTTGTCGCAGTAATACTTTCAACACGTATAGTGGCGAACTGTGAGTTACTTGCCTGCTCCAGTGGTTTTTAACCCAAAGACTTGATAACTGGAGCTAAAGACAGAGTTATCTCCCGATGAAACTATTTAGCTTATCTGTTTATCAATTTGAATACGTCAAGGGGTACCGTATTGTACTATATTACACTTTTGTTGCATATAGGACAACTTAGCGGGTTTATTGTCACCTGGCAATATCTTCCAATCAAGCAGCCAGAAAAATATTGAAGAGGCCTTTTAGTAAAACCAGAGTGGATTACTTGAAAAAAAATTGGGGTCCAACAGGAATTGAACCGGCAACTCTTGGGTTGGGAGACAAGCGTCATACTAGCAAAGCCACGAAGGCCGTCCATACGGAAATTGTCGTACCTTTTGAATGAAAAAAAAAGTTGTTTTTTTTTATTTATTGTGCTTTATTTTCAAAAATATTGTAATAAAAATGTGTTTGTTCACTCGATAGTATTTTTAACAGACAAGTGAAACTGTTTTCTAAGGTTGGTCAAAATTAACTAATTAAGCAAAGACAACACAATGAATGAAGAAAATATATTGTAGGAAAAACAGTTTTTTTTTTCGATCTACCACAAACACTATTTATTTGGACACTTTTAAGGCAGAACAAAAATGCTTTTGATTTTTTTCATCGAGATAAATCTGAAACAACCTTTTTCTATCAAACACTCAGACGGTCGGTTCTTACGATGCCCCAAAAGGGTTCAAGACAGGAAGTATTGGCCATTTCTCTTATCTGTTCGAAACAGGAAACAGCCAGGCTGGTGCCACTTTATTTGCTACGGGGGTCTATCGGATCCCTTTCAAATGACCCGTTTAGTTTTTTCGCCATAAAGCTCTTTTTCAAGTGAAAAGTGGTACTGTAAGATGTACATGTATGATCAATCATCACAGTCAGGGAATTTAAATATTTAAATATATGTTCAAACATTTTTAAATTATTTGAAAGTATTTTTTTACATTTGCTCACGGCCTCCATGCCATATTAAGTGAAACTCGCCTCTCTTCCAACCCACCGAATTCAGGTTTAGTTTGTCTGCATTAGACATCTCATTGGTTGCTTTGAAGAAATTGTCACATGGGATATAAGTGTCACATGGGATATAAGGAGGAATATGGATATTGTCACATGGGATATATGGAGGAATAAAGATATGAGAACAAATAGCAAGGTGCGCATTTATAAGACATGTGTGCGACCTATCACATGTGGCATCGAAGCGAGAACTGACACTGACAAGACCAAAAGTATGCTAAGGACAACATAAATGAGAACTCTACGTGATATTGCTGGAAAGACTTTGCGTGATCGTGTAAGGAACACCACAATCCGAGAGGTCTGTGAGGTCCAAGATGTAGTCAGATGGGGACGACAGCGTCGACGATACTGGTACCAACATGTACAGAGAATGAATTCCACAAGAATTCCATACATAGCTCTGCATGGGGTGCCGGATGGACGGCGTCCACCAGGGAGACCCCCGAAACGATGGAGATAGCTGGAGCTCAGCAGCACAAGAGCATAATCCTGTAATAACAGACTCTTGAGTCTCCAGAAAGTTGAAAAGAAGAAGAAATATATAAGTGTAACACAGTACTATTGTATACCTCTAGCCTGGTTGGTAAGGTGCTTGTTTTCCACCCTAAGATTTTGGATTCGATTCGAGTCCCTATCTGATTTAAGACGTGGCTGGCGACAAAAGTGATTTTAAAAGGTATAATAAATATACATCCAGACATACCGTCATCCCTGCCGGGGTAGGTAGATGGGAGAGAGCGCCAGATTGTCCTCTCGCGATGCACACATTTCGCCTTTTTACATCCGTACACCTCTCCATACAGCTTCTACGATTTCTTTGATTTTTTTACATTTTCTTCTTTCAAAATATCATACACTCGATATAATCATACTTTCTTTGGGATTCCTCTACCACGCCTTCTACTTACATTCGCCTTGTATAATTTGTTTTGTTAGTTTTTCTTCATTTATTCGTTTTACGTGGCCAAACCATCTTAAAGTGCTCTTCTATTTTAATGTATGACTAAATTAATTTTATATTCCAGATTGAATAAATTTATCTCAGTGATAAAATTAAAACGAATTTGAATAAGGTTTTTCTGGATTTAAAATTGAATGGAGAAGAAAAAAATATGCAGAAAAATATTGGTTTATCCTGCCCGTTATCCTCTAAAGATTGTCAAAGTCGTGGGTGTTTACTTAACATACGAGTTATTCGAGGAGTGAGGAAAGTGGACAAATCCTTTTACAGCTTCCCGAAAGGTCTACGGAGGCTTTATATCCTGATTTCTTTATTTCCTACTTTATGGCTGATTGTGTGATCTGAATGGCTTATCCACATTTTCATAAGACGACAAAACGGATGAAAAGGGATGGACTCACCACTAGGACGTGCGAGGGGAAAGTTTTGACAGGAGAATCAACCTTAGTTTTAGTGCTTTAATAAAAAAATTTATGGTTGGTATTATTTCTTGTAGGTTGACTCGAATTTGAAAGATTACTTTGAAAAAAAAAAGTAATAAACTATGTCTCACGTTATTACTTCACACAAAATTTAACGCATAACTTTTGATGACAACAATAAAATAAAAGTGTCATACTATTTTCTTTTCTTAGTACAAGTAATGAAAGAATATTAATGACCTTTTGACATTTTTGAAAAAAAAAAAACAAGCGAACTTGATGAAAACTACATACTTAACATTTCCCTTCCTGTGCTGAAAAAATCCGCGTGTTCCAGTGCTGTGAATTCAATACACATCAATACACATGTAAAAAAGAGCGATTAAAAATCGGAAAAATAAGAATATTCATAGCCAATCGCTTAAATTAATTAAATTTGAAGTCAAAATTGACAGTAATTGAACTTTAATTGCTGAAAACATGAAAAAAACATCGGCCGACGTTCACATAAAGGGCGAAGCGACCACCTCAAACGAAAACCCGCGAACTACTTAAGCGAGAGAAGCGAGCGAACTGAGATTATATTTCTTGCGTTTCTATATAACGAAGTAGAGTGAGAGTGAGACGTGAAAGCGTCGCTTCCTCACCCATAGCGGTTTTTTTAGAATGAATATACTACGTCACACATTGGCACACGTTTGATTATATTGGTGAATTTATTCTCGATATTCACAAAATATCTCTGATGTGGTCGATAAGTGCTAATTATTATTAATATTATTTTATTCATTCAATGCGTAAATGTATTACGGAGTAATACCTTAAATCTGAACCCAGTATTTATTATATTTATAGAGATATTAAAGTTTTTAGAAGCAATTTGTACTAGTTACACATCACAGGACATGAAGGGTTATTAATCTTCCAAAATGTGAAATTGTTTTGACCCTTTTTAGCATTTTTTTACCAATATATTATAATAAATATAAAAAATGAACTAAGAAACGTTTGTTTTGTATCTGAGTTAATTTAATTTATATTATATTCAACCCTATAATATTTACAGCCCTTCTAAATTCATTTTCATAAACATGATATCCTTAAATTGCCAACACGCGCGAAAGCGTCTTACCAACAACACGACCTTTGTGATCTAGTTGGTAAGACACTTGTCTCCAGTCCGGGAGTTACGGATTCGACTCCTGTTGGTGTTCAAACTTTTTTAAAAAGGGTTTTAGTATAATTTTCCCTTACGGTCTCTGTTAGTTAGAAAAAATGTAGCAAATCAATAAATAAGCTTACCGTAATGTATTGTATAAACAACAAAAGTGAAATAAAATACAGTAAAACTCGTTAATACTTAAGGTGTTTTTTCCAATAGTCTTACTAAAGCCAGTGCCACATTGTGCTTTATGAATATTTACATCAATCAGAATGGTGCATACATTTGACTATTCTGTAAATGCTTATAGAGCGAAACGCGTCAATAGTCTTAATACAACTAACTGAAACAACAAGTATTTTATTTTGTATTCACCACTGATTTATTTGAGTTAACTACCGGTTTCAATGACCTATTGATCTTCCTCGTCAGGTGAAGTTGAAGTAAATTATATCTAAAATACATTTTTTATAATTGTTATAGGCACAGGAGAAAGGGAAGGGAGTAGTAGCAAATACGATAAGGGAAGTAGGTAGAGTCAAGAGGATGGCTTTTAAACAGGAAACATATTGAGCAGAGGACTTTCATCGAATTTAATTAAGTTTAAACATTATAAACAACCAAGTTAATTTCAAATATAGTCCTTTAGGGACTTGTATTTCGGATAGAAGGATGAAGGTCGTTGAATAAAAGTCGTCGAGATCGGAATAAGCAGAGAGAAACTTTATTGTAAGCGTCTGTATTTATAATGTATAGAACGGCGCAGAACATGTCGCTGTCTCGCTTCGCTCGGCACATGGTTATTGTTGCACGTTCTATATACATTTCATACTACGGTCTGCAGAAGAGGCAAGAAATATATCGGTGTCTCGCTCTCGCTCTTCGCTACTAGTGAGTTCAATGACCGCGCGGGCGACCTTCGCCCGGGGCCGCTCGTATCTCTACAGTGCGGGTTCAATGACCGAGCGGGCAAAGGTCGCCTCAGTGGGTTCATTGACCGCACGCACGGTCGCTACAGTCCTTTGCTAAATATGCTTCTCGCTCAAAAGCCATCCTGTTGACGACTACCTAATTCCCTCTTCTTATTACCCACTAGTTACTTCTTGTACCTTTTACAATTAGAAATTTTTTTTTTTGACATAATTTAGTTCCACTTCACCTGACGAGGAAGAGACAAAGGTCATTGAAACCGGTAGTGAACTCAAATAAAACAGTGGTGAATACGAAATAAAAAATAAATGTCTCATTCATCTTATTTAAAATGTATGATATACATATATCACCACAAAGTGAAACCAATGTTCTCGAAGATTCAAGAAAGAAACAATTTTTTATTGTGATTTATTAAGTGACGCTTATGATATGCCTTTGTGTATTATTTCACATTGCACACTTCGTGATGCATCATATAGGCCAAATGTGAGAATGTAACCTTCGAGATGGCATCAATATGATGTGTTGAATAGCTGTTATTTTATTAACTGAGAATAATAGAAAAAATGTCAAATATTCCATTCCACTGTGTATTAACCCGATAAATTCATAATGGCCTTTTGAAATGTTAAGGCTACATTTTTTGCATGACGTAATATTTATATTGATTCATGATAATTATTTTTGATATACGTTAGGATCTCCGGATAAATGATTAATCTCTGATTCAATAGAGACAGTTCGGACAGGGAGAAAGAATGAACGATGAAAGATACACGAAAACAATCTACAAGAGTGGTACAGAAGTTTGAGAAGACTTTAAAAAACGTTACACTATCAAATGAATCATATTTTGGAAGAGGTAAGAGGGAAGATCTTTGTGATAGGAGAGAATGTACAACGAGGTATATGGACGTAGCAAAAACAAAGATGTGTTCCAGAACAATTCAATTGAGATTTGTTCTCTCTACCTTATCTAATAGAAACACTGCGTGATGGTGAAACTGCGTACCAAAGAATGAATGATAAAATATTTACTAAAATAATCTAAACAAGTCGTATACAAAGCACGATAAGTTTGGAAAGACCAAAGAAAATGTGGCACAACCAAGTGAATCAAATTCTTAAACTAGGAAAAGTGAGGAACCTTTATAATAGGGGAGTATACAAGACAATGTGTATAGGCATGGGCGTAAAACCGAAATACGTGTCTCGGGCTAGAATGAAGTGGGAATCTGTTATCTTTGTATTCCCCAATAGGAGCTTGTCGTGATGGTGATGATGTTATTCGATATTACCTGACAACAGTAAGGTTGTTTAATAAGCAATTATGCAATAGGCCGATATGAAGAAAAATTAAATGTTTTGAGGTCAGTAATTTTACGAACTAAGTCATTAAATTGGTAAGTCTTATGCTTTTTATAATGCCAACAGGTATACAGGTCACATAATGCCAATATTTGAGACTTGATGGGATTCTATGAGATTTCATCCTCATTTGAAGATGCTCAAAAGAAGAACGAAACCACTAAATGTTAAAAAATCTATGGAATAAAATCAATTTATAATTCAAATCCAGGTCAGTAAACCATTCACAGAAGCTAGCTATGCCGTTTAACCCGCAAACCCAGTATTAAAGTTTTTGACAAAAACTCATTGACAATAATTTTATAAGTGTGGAGAATGTAGTTGGCAACTTATATTGTATCATATTGAGCATCGTTTGTATACATCGTCATGTGACAATATTTTACAACTAGTTAAAAAATGTCGAACAGTACTATAGATAAAATCAGATTAGAACCTTTTTTAAAAACCTGTGTACCCACGAAAATTATGAACCCTCAATCTCAAGATCGCAAGGCAGGTTTATCAAATAGGTCACAGAATTCATCAACTTTGTAATAATCATATGTTTAGTACTAAAGCGCCACTAAATTATAAGTGTACTAAATAGGAAGAAGATGTCCTACAAATTAACTTCCTCTCGAATCATCTGTAAAATAAATAAGAACACATATTTGTAATTTGTTTCATCAAACACTGTTTATTCCACTTTTTGTAACGGTATAACTCTACTGGTTTCAAGGCTTTCACCTCATCATCAGGGGAGCACAAACAAGACTCTCATCATCAGTGGAGCACAAAAAACTGCTCTCCTGATGATGAGGTGTAAGCCTTTTAACCGGTAGGGTTATACCATTTCAAAAAGTGGAATAAACAGTGTTTGATAAAACAAATTACAATGTCTTTAAACCTTCACAATGTTAATGCCTTAACTATAAATAAAAATAAAATAAATACAAGTATTTTTTTATTCTACTTTTTACCGCGTGGCCATGCACCTTACAAATTATATTATTTTATTACGGGTATCAAATTATTTGATACGAAAACTTATTTATATACTGATTAAATTATTTTGTCTACCCCTTCGGCTCTGTAGACATATGAATTTATCGAATTTGCCTAGAACAAATGTGTGTTTGTCGAATATATTGAATTCAAATGTGAATTCGCCTTTTGCTTACGTGCTATCACTGTGTCATATAGAGAATAATAGTAAATTCATTTTATACTAAAAATAAAAAATGGTAACAAAAACTTAATTAAAAAATAAATTAAACTCACATTAGGTTATGACGTAAAAGTTATTGATTTATTGCTTACAAGGAAAGTTGTTATAATAACAATAATGAAATAACAATTTATATAGCACTGTTTAGAGAGCAAACTCTCCTAAAAAGGATGGTCTTTAACCTGTTCACCGCGTTAAAAATCAAATTCCACGAATCCTGTGCGCGGCACAATTTCAGCGTTTTTTAATTTCTAAGTTTAAACACATATTTTGTTTAGAACCACTGATATTTGATTACAACACCAAGTAAACATGACACTTAAGTAATTTTCTGATAATAAATAATAGTCATTACTTTTAAGGAGACTCATTAAATAAAGGAGATAAACTTAACATTACGTAAAATAAACAAAGGAATGCTACGATCAAATCAATGCTTCATGACACTCACCCAATAAAATGCATATATCACAAGTAATGTTTATTTACGTAAGACAGACTTAGTAATGTTTATTTACGTAAGAGAGACTCATCGCAGGACTCGATCCGCGCGACAGGTCGTTAATGCTGGAAATATTGAGAAACCAAAAAAATTCGGCGCTCTGTTTATTCAACAATATCTCATAAACTAATATATTATTTGACAAGGTTTTCAGAGATGTCGCTAGAATAAAGATTATTTTAAATTTTAGTTCAATTTTTATTCCGGTTTTGTGTCATTTTTTTTAAGTATTTGTGATTTGAAACTTGAATTGTCGTCAGATCACAGGCGTTTGTGCTCCCCGCGGGGAAAGAGTTAAAAGCTTCTTAAAGTTGCACAAGTCACCCATATATCTGACGACAAAAGCTTCACCATAAAACCTGGCCTTTAAGAAAGGTTTTAAACAACCTATTTATTAGATGAAAAAGAAATTGATCTCTAAGTTCTACTTCTCTCAGAAGGGACATCCCTCGGACTTAAGTAAGTATTGTAATTTGTTTTTATCAAACACTGTTTATTTCACTTTTTGTAACGGTATACCCCATTATCTTTGGATAGACATAAACATATCTACAAGTCCAAAAGGTATCATACCGTTTGAAAAATCATAAGTTTACAAAAGCGTTTTAAATATGATAAATGAAATTTATATTTTATTTATTATTTATTATTACACATGACAAGAAATACACACAATTTGCGAAAAAAACAACAGGTAATTTATAATTTAGACATACAATTTTAAAGGATCTGGGTTTGTTGCCTTTCATTTGTCGTGTCCCCAGTAAACTAGGCTTTTGCCTGATCTCACTAAGGATATTTAACATGAAAAAATAAATCGATACTTCTTTCCGATTTTCGATTTCACAAAAACAAATCCCCGTTGCACATTCTCATCAACCTGACAAACAGTGACACTCAATTACAACTGGAAACATCATGCGAAATCAAATCCCTCACACATCATCACTCCAGAAAGACCAAAAATGTTCATCCCATAATATATCGCACACAATCATAAAAATAAAAACAAAAATATACAGAAATACAAATATAAAACAACAAAAATCAAAACAACAAGAAGAAACCCACAATCAAGAGCCCACACAAATATTTTTCACACGTCATTTATCCTGAAAGCCCAAGTACTCAAAATATTGTCGCAATAACAACCACGCTCCGATCAACTGTCTAAATGGTTTTCCTCCCTTTACCTTTATTGAATTCGGCCAAATGCATTTAATGTTTTACACATATGTTATGTTAGATGGTTAGGCAAACCTCGAATGAAATGATTTATGTTGGAAAAAAATATGATCTATTTTTTGTGTAGCATTAATAATTGCTTTTGAACAATTATTATTACTACACAAACAATCTTCAAAACTGTCGATGATACATACTATGTGTGACCGTGGACCACTTAAGATGCAAGGACTGATCTTCACTAACTCAAAAAACGAGTCTTATTTGTACTCCACTGATGATGAGGTGAAAGCCTTGAAACCGGTAGGGTTATACCGTTACATAAAGTGAAATAAACAATGTTTGATAAAACAAATTACAATGTCTTTGAACCTCCACAATGTTAATGCCTTAACTATAAATAATATATTAAGTAAGTGATAAAGCAGTAAATGTGATAGTTTGTTTAATTTGGAACAGATTTTAACCTCTACTATTATTTTAAACAATTTAGCTGCAAAGTTTACTTTTTCATTTGATAAACATGCTCGTATATTCGACAAAACTGTAGGATTTTAATAGTACGCCATGTAACTAAAAATCCGTCCTCATAATGACATAACTACACATTTCCATACTTATAGTTATTGATTTTCAGTAACAGTAAATATGAAAATGTCGTACAGCAATTTGATATTTATAGTGAATAATTTTATGTTACTGTAAATACCAAAATTTAGTACTTGCTTCTTTTGGTATTTACAGTTATTAACTTTCTGTAACTATAAATATCAAAGTGTGATACTTCATATTTGATATTTATGGTTGCATATCTTCAGTAACTGTAATTAGCAAAATGAGATATAGCTGCCTATTGAGTTTTTACAGTTACCGATTTTCAGTAACTCTAAATAGCAAAATGTGATACAGCATATTTGATATTCAAAGTTTCTAATTTTCATTAACTGTTAAGATTAGACATAAGACCTTCATATGGTCTTCATGGATCTTGAAAAGGCATTTGACAGGGTCCCTAGAAGCCTAATTTGGGCAGCACTTAGAGCACACAGTGTACCAGAAAAGCATGTACTTGCCATCCAGGACATGTATGATAACGTGAAAACACAAGTGAGGTGCACTTCGGGAACTTCACCAAAATTTCCTGTAAAGGTGGGGGTACATCAAAGATCGGTACTCAGTCCGCTACTATTTGCAGACGATATCGTATTAATAAGTGAAATACATGAAGACCTGCAAAATAGTCTGGAAAGGTGGAGAAGAATCTAGGAGGGCAATGGAATGAGACTGAACAGAAAGAAAACAGAGTATCTGTACTTACCATTCTAGAACACAAATGCTGTCACTCCCGTAATGCAAATGGATGGAGAAACATTACCAAATTGTGACTCCTTTACGTATCTTGAGTCACTCATCCATAGCGATGGAAGATGTGCAGCAGATGCAACACATAGAATTAGTGTGGGATGGATGAAGTTTAGATCAATGGCGGGAGATCTATGTGATCCGAAAATGCCAGTAAAGTTAAAAAGAAAAGTATACCAAACGATTGTCAAACCCGCACTCCTCTATGACTCCGAATGCTGGACGATGCATAACTCTTACTCTAGGCAACTAGAAACTGCTGAAATGCGCATGCTAAGATGGTCAGCTGGTGTGCCCCTAAGAGACAAAATAAAAAGCTCACGCATTCGTGGAAGCCTAGGATTTACATACATCAAGAGTAAGATGGAGGAGAAGCGATCGAGATGGTATGGGCACGTTGAACGCAGAGTACCCGATCACAGTGTGAACCAGACAATCTCCATGGATCTTCCTCGAATAACAACCAGAGGAAGATCAAAGAATTCATGGGTGGTGCAAAAAGATAACGTAATGCAGAGGCACGGCCTGGGGGACGTAGTGCGGGACAGAAGAGCATGCAACCTGAGGACGAGGAGAGCTGACCCCAACAGTCTTCGTAGACAGTGAGTTGGGATGGAGCCAGGGAGAAGATTAACTGTTAACCCCTTACTGCATGATTTTTTTTAAATTTGTAAAAAAAATATATGATGTGTAAATGATGAAAAAAAAGACACGTATTTTTTTATTTTTCAAATAATTTATTTTTACCTATATAAAATACAAAAACATATTTTGGTCCAAATCTGGCACGCCATGCAGTTGTAGTAAAAAAAATACTGGAGTACATGACATGGCTTGGAAACGAAAACCACTATTCTTCATGGAAATTTGTAAAGCAATTCCTGTCTTTATTCAGACATAAGTTTATTTTGCATTTTTCGCAGATGACAAAAGATCGTCCTGTACAATCTGGGTACTTACACCTCTGAAAGAATGGACCTAATTTTGTAAAGAGGGTCAAAATCTGGAGAATCTGGAGATGCCATTGCAAAGTTGTTATTTCCTCCCACCTATTCCGCACGTCATGGTTTAGGAAATGAATGGGTTACCTAGATCAGGATTCCAATAATGCCTATAGTGTAGTACAAGAGGGTAACTGTACTATAGACATCATCATACATATTCCTATTCATTGTTCTATATCATTTTTCGACAATGAGATTGGTTTGTCTGGTCTTTGGTTTGTCGAGTACAACCGTGATTCCAAAACTATCTGTTCCAAGATGTCGTCTTCAAAAAAATATTTAAACAATTGAACAGGAGAATCTATATCGTCAAAGTCTTTTGGAAACTCTAGATCTCCCAAAAATGCAATATCATCTGGTGATTTACACATATTTCGACTTCTCCACACAAACTTCTCGGTAGCAGAAGTTGAAGGAGCTTCTTGGACTTCGTTTTCTTCATCAGAACTGCTCTCATCGCTTTCTGGAATAATTACATTTTTGGGAGTACTCATTTGGGGGTAATCCTTATTATCTGACACATCATCCTCGCTGTCAATACCGTTGTTTGGTATTTCTCTTGCATATTTTGTAGTGTTGTAGAATTTACGAGCGTCCATATCTAAAAAAAATAATTAAAATCGATAAAAATACACTTAACTTGGTTATTGGCATTTTACAACTTATTTGACAGTATGTGCAAAAATTATGACTAACTGCATGATGGACCATATATGGACCAAAAACATTTTACACAATATTATCCATAATTTTATATAAAAGTGATCATTTTTTTACTTACCCAATGAAAATAATATTAAACCAGTGTAATATAATTTTTTATAGCGTTTTACAAACAAAAAACTAAAAAAAAAACACTTTTGAATATCACGTTTGTACAGAAAATCATAAACTGACAGTTGGAAACAGTCGAACGCACATCTAGTACAACCAGAGACATCTAGCAAGAAGTTTGACAACTAGTAACGCGGATCATAGATAAAACTTTAGTATTATTGCCAGAAGCAAGAAATATTTTTTTATTTTGTTGTTTTTTATGGCGAAAGATTATTTTGGATCATATATGAGCCAGTATGCGGTAAGGGGTTAATAGCAAAATGTGATTTATTAACTGTTAATAGCAATAATTGACATTTTTCTTTTAACTGTTAATAGCAATATTTATAGATTTTATAGATTTATAGATTTATTAACTGTTAATAGCAATAATTGACATTTTTCTTTTAACTGTTAATAGCAATATTTGAAATTTCCCTTTTCATAAACTGTTAATAGTAATATTTGATGTTTACTGTTATTTTTTTTCAATATAATATGTATTTCTTTCGAATAATTATTTCTGGTGATCAAGGCTCAAGTATTGGTTAATCACGAAATATCAGAAAACCAGATATCTTGACAAAGTGCATCTTACTGAAGGCGGCCTTGCGAAAACCAGCTAAACCTGTTGTGAAAAATATCGTCAAACCTGAAGAATTTGCAATAAGTACAGTGGACCCACAAGTTTTGATTCATGACAATAATTTAGGACTTGTTTATTTATTTAACACTTTTATTGCAAATACAATCTGGCGTGATTATTGCCAGGCGGCAATCTCTTCCAACCAATCCGAAAAAAGTAAATTAAGCAAGTTACGTGGTCGCATAAATAATTCAAATGACTATCCATCCGCACGAAATCCATAAATATATACGTGAGTACATGCCCACGAACCCCACAAAGACGGACAATCACCCGAACATTATTTTTCATATAAAGTGAGATATCATCAATCAAAAAGAAAGGAAGGGATGGTGGAGGAAAGGAAAAATCAGGAATGAAACACGTTATTTTACTGACTAGAAATTAAGAGTTTTTTCAGTCGCTTCTTAAAGCATGCCAAGGACGGAGCGAGTCTTATATTTATAACTGATTCCAGAGTCTCACTGCATGGACAGTAAAGGACGACGTAAAGAAAGAGGAGTTATACTTAGCACCTTTATGAAACAAGTTGGTTCTATTTTTTTGTTTGCTCTAAAAAATATGCTCACATTTATAAAAATCGTGAGAAACTATAGCACAAAATTCTCAACACTAACAGTTAAAACTAGTATCTAATATCTTGGTTCGAAAATAGTGATATATGTTATGTTATATAATATAATAACTAAACCAGGTGTGGTGGCTGATACATTAGGATCCAAGAGCAATAAAGAAGTCAGCCCCATGTCCAAAGATGTATCTCATCACAACTAGAAGTGTTAAGGTCAATCGATTGACATTAGCCACGCCAAATAAAATATTTTTAAGACCATGCCGTCAGCAAGTATAAAACATGCAAGACAAATACATGGCTTCCTAGAAAATACTTGGGTTAGCTTGGAGAATGTTGTACTGTCGGAAAAAAAACGCAGTGAATAGTCAAAGACGAAGAAACACTCAATGAAGAGGTTCAAGCTGTTAAGAACCACAGGGGCTCGGCAGATATTAAACTACGTTAGCATCTAAACGTTTAATATCTGCTGAGTTTTCCCCTTCTTTTTCAAAGTAACTTGATTACCGCGAAATATTAAATTGTAAATACTTCAGAATGTAACGAAACAACACGTTTTCTATCGATTCTAGTTGACATTCTACTGAAGGTAGAAGAAGTAGTATAAAATTTACACTGTTACATCAACTAAACATGCGGAAGTTGTGGCTGGCGAGGTGTCTATCCATACACGATCTAACTTGTTCAGATCGGAAACATTTGGAACTTAATGGTATATTATATTAAATGTTCCGATCATCTTGTTTCTTGTCACTACCCTTATTTTAATGCCGTTTTCAGCACGACCATAACACGTCAACATACTGCTCACATAGCAGAACTCATCAGCCTGTTTCAGTTTCTCTGAGTTACATATATCACACACACACTTTTTACAACAATTCTTCCTATTATATAAATATAACCTTTGATTTCGCAACATTTATTTTCAAACTTTTTGCTACATTTCTCATATAGCTTACATATATTAGCAATTAAGTTTAAAAAAATGACATAAATTTAATCGCTACCATTAAAAAAACGAGTAGTTCCCTCTTACTGTCCCGTTTTATAAACACTCGAGACATCTCTCAAACAGCTCACTTAAAATTATAATGCATTGATGAAAATAAAGCAATAATAGATTTTTTGATAGTAAAATATTATTTAAATATACATTCTGAAAAGGATATCAAAAGTTGAAAAATTATCAAAAAGTCGAAACTAATCTCAAAACATCCACTTAATCGAGATACACTCCCACCAATTGGAGGTCGAGACTGCCTACTAGGACGCTAGATGTTTTCAGTCCACACCTTTGACCACGTTAATTGTATTGTAATAGAAAAATAAATAAATGGTATTAAGTAATTAGTTGATACAAATATGGACTTAATAAATATTTACAAAAAATATTAAATATGTAAACGCATACATACAAATGTACATAAAACCCCAAATTCTCTGCTGCAAGAGAAAATAAAAAAGTGTAAATTTTGACAAAACAATTGCGTTAAGTGCTGCGTACAAAGTCAAAATATATTTTTTCCACGGATTACTAAAAATATTTTCAAACAAAACGAATACACAATATAGTATGCAAGACATTTGACCAAAATAGTGAAATAATTAAAATATATTGTACGGCAAGAAGGATAATACTAGAAAAATAAGGCAAACTTCATGAAATATCAGCTGAAAATGACATTTATCCAGTTCTACCAATGTCTCTTAAACTGAAATATCTCTTTGTTTTGGCTGACAACCTAATCCTGGGATTTCATCCAACTAGTGCCAACATTTCATCGCGATGTCACTAAAAGTTAACGTGATATTTGGTAGAAGCTCCAAAGTTTGTCGAGTTCAAAATCCAGTTGCATTTAAGCAGACAAAACCTTGTTTAATGCAGCATTACTTCAGTTGAATCCTATTATATTATACATACTAGTATGTGCGAATGCTTCTACGAGTTATATTCTATGGAATTATTTCTCAATCATTTTAGCCTTGTGACCCCTTTAAAGATAAAAATAATAATATTTAAACTTCGGAACTCCTCTGCAAAAACTTAGTATTTTGTTGATGCATGTGAATGTGGCCACACAAATGTTGTACTTGCAAAAAAACGAAAAGCCTTATCAGGTAAGAATATGTACTGTTTTATATACAATAACTTACAGGACAGCTAAACAGTTTGAACTTGCCGCGAGTATGTATACAAGCGATAGTTTAGCTATTTTGATACCGACGTGAAGGCTGCAAAGAAGCGCTAATTTGATTCGATGTGTTCAAATACATGCATCTTACCAGTGAGAACTATGTACTCGTACTAGGTTAGTCAAAAAGTTTTGAAAGCGACATCTATGGAGCAGTACAAAAACCAAAATTTCTACGCCATTTTAATATTTCATCTTTCATAAGAACGTACTCAGAATTTCATTTCGATCTGTCAATTCATTCTTTGTTTACAAGCCGTTTGAAGTTGACGTGTCAGTGTATTTTTTAACAATTGAAAAATCCGAATATCGTGCAGTGACTAAATTCTTTGTTTTGGAAGGTTTATCGGCTACTGAGATCCATGCAAAGATGGTGAAAGTATTAAAGGAGTCTTCTCCTTCATTTCCAACCGTTCACCGATGAGTTTTGGAGTTTAAGCGTGGCCGTACAAGCGTTGAAGACGATCCACGCTCAGGACGTCCAAAAAGTGCATCAACACCAGAAATCATAGCGAAAATACAGGATATGGTTTTGAAAGATCATCGATCAACTGTGGATGTGATAGCTGACACCATGCAAAGAAGCGCTAATTTGATTCGATGTGTTCAAATACATGCATCTTACCAGTGAGAACTATGTACTCGTATAACAATAATTTGGACTTACGACTACAATTTTTTTGAATAAAAATGTTCGATTTCTCAGAAAATGTGCCATTTTCCTTTCATATCATATATGTAACATACATGTCATTTATTTTTATTTTCGGGGCCCCCTGATAATTCAACCTCCTAGTAAGACACCTGTCTTTCAAGCCAGAGATTGCGGGTTCGATTCCCGATGGAACCAATTTTTTTTAAAAGGTAAAAGGTTTTCAGTCAGATTTTCCCTTAAGGCCTCATAAACACTTTTCTTGTAGGTTGGGGAAGATTGCCACATGACAATTATCCTATAAGATTGTACTGTATACAAAAAAAAGTGTTATACATGATTCGTTTGTGATCATAGCTGCCAAACGTGATTTGTTTAATATTATATAAACGAGTTACAGTCCCGAGATGGAGCGCTCTTTAGGAGGGTTTGCTCTCTAAACGGCGCGAATAAAGATGTCCTTCAAATTAAATTGAATTGGATTACACCGAAACCCCCTGTGGATTGCGACCAAAAGGTTGAGAAACGATATTCTATATCAACGTACGTAATGCATAATAAGTTGTTAGTTTAGTTAAATGTTAGATTAAGTAACTTTCAAACGGCAAACATATAGTATTTTATCAATTTTATATGTTAAGTAACTTTTACAGTTGATTTGTTTTATTTGAAAAAGCTTTAACGTTTTTGGAACTCTCAATGTATTTCCATGATTTAAATATGGCAGCGTATTAAGAGGTCAAGCTGACGTTTTTGGAACTCTCAATGTATTTCCATGATTTAAATATCGCAGCGTATTAAGAGGTCAAGCTGACGTTTTTGGAACTCTCAATGTATTTCCATGATTTAAATATCGCAGCGTATTAAGAGGTCAAGCTGACGTTTTTGGAACTCTCAATGTATTTCCATGATTTAAATATCGCAGCGTATTAAGAGGTCAAGCTGACGTTTTTGGAACTCTCAATGTATTTCCATGATTTAAATATCGCAGCGTATTAAGAGGTCAAGCTGACGTTTTTGGAACTCTCAATGTATTACCATGATTTAAATATCGCAGCGTATTAAGAGGTCAAGCTGACGTTTTTGGAACTCTCAATGTATTTCCATGATTTAAATATCGCAGCGTATTAAGAGGTCAAGCTGACGTTTTTGGAACTCTCAATGTATTTCCATGATTTAAATATCGCAGCGTATTAAGAGGTCAAGCTGACGTTTTTGGAACTCTCAATGTATTTCCATGATTTAAATATCGCAGCGTATTAAGAGGTCAAGCTGACGTTTTTGGAACTCTCAATGTATTACCATGATTTAAATATCGCAGCGTATTAAGAGGTCAAGCTGACGTTTTTGGAACTCTCAATGTATTCACATGATTTAAATATCGCAGCATATTAAAAGGTCAAGCTGACGTTTTTGGAACTGTCAATGTATTCACATGATTTAAATATCGCAGCGTATTAAAAGGTCAAGCCTCGACAGCGTATTAAGAGATCAAACTGAGTAGAACTCAAAGTCCAAGCTTTCTTGTAGATATTACGTACCATTGAATATGACAAGTGAAATATCTGTAAGTAGAGGAGTCTTTGAAGGAAAACATGAAGAATTTAAAATAAGGTTAGTTTATGAAGTCGTCATATATGATAGCGAGAGAGTTACATATCATCACCATTGATCGTTGTGCATTGGGATTTCTCCTGTTACACAAAGAGGGTCTGATAGCATTAACCTTTTCGTTAGGAAGAATATCAGCCAGGATTCTTCTCATGCTGCTAGGCGGTACCGAGAATATTGTATATCAACAGTGTCACTCAGTTGATTCAATATCTCTATACCACGCGTGACTGAGTATTTAGTTATGATATTCCTTATGTAAGTTGGTATGTAGAACAGAGGGTGATTCCTTGTACGGCTATATTTATTAGGTACATATAAACTTAGTGATTCTAGAATCGCGGGACAGTTAAAGCAATCTTGAAAAACCTTAAGTAGGAATATCG
This sequence comes from Odontocerum albicorne, assembly GCA_949825065.1. Lineage (NCBI taxonomy): Eukaryota > Metazoa > Arthropoda > Insecta > Trichoptera > Odontoceridae > Odontocerum > Odontocerum albicorne. The sequence goes on along the minus strand of OX463847.1, from coordinate 42,448,815 downwards.
CAATGGATTCTTGCCTTCTTATTTTGAGGTTTCTATAGTTACACACCGTGAGAAGTTCGACATGGTGAGCATATTTTGGGTAATCGCCTTTTGTGCTGTACCATAAATTACTGAGGATTTTTTTTGTATCCGTTCTACATTGTTTTTATATTTGAGCTGATAGAGAGCTCAAACTGTAGATGCATATTCTAATTTGATTCTAGTTAGATAATTATCTAATTAGATAATTATATACTGATCTAAACAGAGTTTATTCGAATGATCCCTCATTCTTACATTTGAATTAATTAATTTATATTTGATATTTTCTCTTTCGTTTTTCGCAAGAGATTTTTAAATGTATTTAATCTGATGACTGGAGTGCGAATTCTTCAAGAGAATCAATTTGGGGAGTTTGTGGGTAAACTGGGCTATTATATCGTAATATGTTAAAAGGTTAGATTAATAATGCTCCTATATCATATATGACGAGGTAAAAGTGTGTTATCCATTCCGGGTTATTATATGATTAAATATAAATGATTTGATTTATTTACCCCCTCGTTATGTTTCAAGGAATTCAAGAGAGTTTTTATGATTTAAAAAAAATATATTAACGCTTAAATAGGCTTAATTTAGAAAAAAATATAGCTAAATACAAGCCATTGGTTTCACATGTCGTGACTAATTACTCAGAAACGCCATTTTGTTGGCATGTTATTATTCCTTCATGAAATATTAAATGAATAATTAAATATTAAACAAGCATGCCTGCATAATTAAAATAACACAGAACTATAAAAAATTATCGATATATTTTAAAGTTTCTCCCTTCATTTTATTATTTTATTGTTTAGCACTTTCATTGTATACAGTAAATGCTGGCGGATTTCTTGCCATGTGGTAATATCTCCCAATCAACTAGAAAGATTTTAAAGAGACCTTAAATGATAACCAAAGTGGAATCCTTTATAAAAATTCTGAATACAAGCGGGAATTGAATCCGAAACCCCCAAGTTGGCAGATAGATGTTTTACTATCAGTCATTGCCGGGCCTCGTAATCGAGCATCCCCTCGCCGTTCCAACGTCAATTCAGTTGTCCCATAATTGTATCGCATTGAACTTACTTTCAGACCAAATACACTCACATGTCACATAATTTTATCGCATTGAACTTACTTTCAGACCAAATACACTCACATGTCACATAATTTTATCGCATTGAACTTACTTTCGGACCAAATACACTCACAGGTCACATAATTTTATCGCATTGAACTTACTTTCAGACCAAATACACTCACATGTCACATAATTTTATCGCATTGAACTTACTTTCGGACCAAATACACTCACATGTCACATAATTTTATCGCATTGAACTTACTTTCAGACCAAATACACTCACATGTCACATAATGTTATCGCATTGAACTTACTTTCGGACCAAATACACTCACATGTCACATAATTTTATCGCATTGAACTTACTTTCGGACCAAATACACTCACATGTCACATAATTTTATCGCATTGAACTTACTTTCGGACCAAATACACTCACATGTCACATAATTTTATCGCATTGAACTTACTTTCGGACCAAATACACTCACATGTCACATAATTTTATCGCATTGAACTTACTTTCAGACCAAATACACTCACATGTCACATAATTTTATCGCATTGAACTTACTTTCGGACCAAATACACTCACATGTCACATAATTTTATCGCATTGAACTTACTTTCAGACCAAATACACTCACATGTCACATAATTTTATCGCATTGAACTTACTTTCAGACCAAATACACTCACATGTCACATAATTTTATCGCATTGAACTTACTTTCGGACCAAATACACTCACATGTCACATAATTTTATCGCATTGAACTTACTTTCGGACCAAATACACTCACATGTCACATAATTTTATCGCATTGAACTTACTTTCGGACCAAATCATCAGAGAATAAAAATTATTCGCAATTTTGCAATATTATGCTCATTTTTATTTATTGAGTTGTTTTATTATTTTATTGTGGAATAAACACGAATATAAAACGAAAAGTGATTTATTTGGAATTGTCGCTCAAAATAGTGTTTCCCATGTGAATATATTGGATTGTATAATAAAAACAGTTAGGAGACGTGCATTTTTGCAAACGTTTTTCCTCGCATATAAATTATGATTTATTCTTGTTTCATACGACTAGAATGTATCAATTTAGTGAAAAGCATGAAAAAAATATCGTTTTCCAAATTTGCTCACAAAATAAATCAAGTTGATATTATTTTGTGAACGATGTAAAAACAGGAGTCTGTTTATTTATTTTTATAGAAAAAAAACAGACTTAGTCCAATTTTATTGAACTGCTTGAATTCATCGTTTTAATAAGAACAAATATTAAGAATGTCATCACTTCTAAGGAGAACATACATTATTAAATAAAGAAGATATTCCGCTACAGTATTTTAGTACCACTATGGTAGTGAATGGGAGTACAGCGTGGACGTGGAAACATACTGAAATGAACCGAATAAATGTTGTAGAAATGCGTATACTGAGAAGAATACACGGGATGACAATGTACGAACGAATTTGGAATGACTTGATTAGGGATGAATGTATACTGAATACTTATTTATTTTTTCAAAACAAATTTAAAAAATTAAAAATTATATAAAATAAAAAATAATGCATTTGCATACAAACGAGTATATATACACAAACATATTTCACACATATATTCACAGTCATTTAGGTATGTTGATGAGTGCTTTCTAACGCACTCAATCTAAGAAGAAAATTTACTTTTGCTTTTGGTAATGTGATATGAAATATGTCAATATCCGAAGCAGTCCCGTTCAAAAGAGTCAAGGCCCTTCCAACAGGCATAGCGGCTGGAAGACCTGTTCTTGCGTATGTTATTGAGAACAGTTCTTGCCGGCGCAGTCTAGTGTAATTGTTAGGAACATTTAACGCTAATCTTTGTAGTAATGATGTACAGCTCACAACTCCTCGAACGAGTTTGACAACGTATACCAGGAGAAGCAGATCTCTTCTTACGATCAAGGAGTTATACCCGAGCATGCCCAGCAGAAACTGAGTAGGATAAAGCCATGGATAGACACCGAACTCTCTCATATAGAGATATCGTAGATATTTTTTGTGCTAAAAAGATAATAAAGAACACTCTGAAATGGTTTGGACATGTAGAACTTACGAAAGAAGAAAGAGTAACATAACAAATATAAAGTGCAAATGTGAGTCAAAAGCGTTGTAGAGACAGGCCAAAGAAAGCATGATTGGATCAAATTAATAATATTTTGAAAGAAGGAAACGTATAAAGTCAAATAAATCGTAAGAATTGTAGTATAATACGAAAACAGTAGGTTATATTTATTTTTTAACTATTAATCAATATAACAGTTAAAAAAATAATAAAACCTATTGTATTATATTCAATTACAGTATCGTTATATACAGCACAACATGGTGAATTTATTGTCATGTGGCAATCTCTTACAACAAAACAGAAAGATAATAAAGTGGCCAGAAGTGAAAAATAGACTAATATTTTTTTTTAATAAATAGGTACCAACGGGCATCAAACCTGCAGCGTCCGCGCTGGAAGACAGATGCCCTACCAGTTAAGTATTGGAAAGCGTTTATTGCTACGAAATATATTTCGTAAGACGCCCGGTTTCCAGCCACGTAGTCGCGGGTTCAATTTCAGTATTTTTTTTTCAATAGAGTTCATTTCTGGTTTCATTTCCTACATACATAATCGTTTGCTTACACTTACTTGAATATATTGTCATCATACATACCTTCATGATATGATTGTTTTCACGAAAATTATAAACGAGAAATGGTGAAGCATACCTGAAACAAACAAAAAAAATTATAAAACTTCACTATCGAAAAAATTACTGTATCGAATGAATAACTGTATCGAATGAATTCGTTACTTTGGGAATCGAAATCAAAAACAAAAAAAAAATACGAATTGATTTTGCGATTTTTTTTTGTTTTTGTTTTCGATTCCCAAAGCACGAGTAAGAATAGATGGTCTCATTTTGCAGCTACAAAGCGACTGTACAATCATTGTTATTGCATATTACACTTTTATTGTAAACAATATAATATAGCTGGTTTATTGTAATGTGGAAATCTATACCAACCAACGAGAAATGTCATAAGCGTATCCTTAGTACAAAAAACCTATTTAAAATGAAAGGGATGAAAAGGAACTAAAGCTGATGTTGAATAAGATGAAAAAGAGCACTCTGCTAATGGTTTGGACACGAGGAGATATCTAATAATCCGAAAATGGCGATTTCGATTTTTTAAGCATTCCAGTCTTAAGGTCTCGTTACCATCTTTCTGGTTCGTTAGGTGAAATTCGCACATTGTTATAAGTCCATCAGGTTAAACTGTATACATCTAGTGTACTATGCGTATCCAGAAAGTAAGTGTACTGAGGCTCTCACGACCGGATGGATTTTATTTTCGACATGTTGGCTACACTTCCGTGTAGCCTGACCCTTCCCCTCCGCAACGAGACCGGTTCGAGGTCAGTACGTTGAGAAGTGTCGACGCGACAGCACGTTTCGTGAAAAATGTCAATCCAATCTCCCGCCAAGTGCGAAATACGCGGCGTGATCCGTTATCTCGTTTGGAAGGGAAAACCTCCGGTCGAGGTTTATAATGAGGTGAAAACTGCATATGGTGATAAAGCTATGAATCGTACGAGTATGTACAAGTGGTGTCGCGAGTTTAAAAACGGTCACGTCACACTTCTTCACCCTCCGCCAAAAAGTTCAAAACCACAATTTCAGCCAAGAAAATCATGGCATCCGTGTTTTGGGACTGTCAAGGCATAATTTTAATTGAATATATGCCTTAAGGGAAGACCATCAATTCTGCAAGATACTGTGAGACCCTAAAAAAAATGCGGAGGGCGATTCAGAACAAGAGGAGAGGCATGCTGACAAAGGGAGTCTGCCTGCTGCACGACAATGCCAGACCACACACGGCCAACGCCACGAAGGAACTGCTCGCCTCGTTTAAATGGGATGTCCTGAACCATCCCGCGCATTCCCCTGACCTAGCACCTTCAGATTACTATCTCTTTACCTACCTGAAGCTGCACATGGGTGGAAAAAGGTTTTCAACCGACGAGGAGGTAAAGGAGGAGATGGAGAAGTGGACGGAGGGGTTGGCGGGAAACTACTTCGAGGAAGGCATCAAAAAGTTGATACCCCGCTTCACCACCTGCATTGAGAGGAATGGCGACTATGTCGAAAAATAGCTTACATATGTACTACGGTAACCACGTAATTTTTTTGTTTAAATAAAAAAAATTGTAAGATACAAAAATTCAGTACACTTACTTTCTGGATATGCCTCGTAATACAATACTTAATGCCTTTATTATTATAAATTGATATGAAAATACAAAATACAATCCGCAAGGAATATAACTCATTATGTTAAGCAAGCACATGTATCACGGCAACCGAAAATACTCAAGAGGTTCTAAACCCGAAGAATCGTTTACCGAAGATAACAATGTCTTCCGACCACGCTCTTCAATGTGTCTGGAATACTTATTCGGATATATTGAAGGTACCCTTCATGAAGGTATCTTCGCTTAAGAAAATTTTAAGCAAATAACTCATTACTTAAAGGTTAAAAGAATATCACGTTTTATTTTGATATTGAATTTATAATTATGAATTTGCAAAAGAAAAAAATATTTATTAAGACATATATTTTGTTTATTTAGAACCAAAGAAAAATTAAATATCAATGTAATTTCAACTTATGTAAATGCCGGCTGCTAAATATCGATGAAAAACAGTTAATCAAACACTTGAAATGGCATTTTTTTTTTTGTTGAGTTACACACACATTTCTGCAATAAAAAAAAACTTAACCTTTCGAGTGAGATCGTAGCATGGCTTCGTGACAGCATCCTTGAGAGATACACGGATCCTCGTAATTTTGCAAATAATTGCCCCAGCACTATGCAGTATGATGTAACCGAGAAGACTTCACCTGCGGCTGTATAAACCACTCTTAATGGGTGATGTATACTTGTGTATGTATTTGCCTCAGGGGAAGGCGAACGACCTTTACCAGGTCCGGTCAAAGGACCGATTAATAAAACTCGAATAAAAGGTAAAACCCGTGGAGCTGCGGGACGAAAATAATAGAGCTTCTATTTAATTCCAGTCAACGGGACACTAAAAATATATAAAATAACAGGACAGTATCAAGATTTGCTAAGACTATCGTCTGAAAGACAGGCTCTAAGTAGGCTACGGAGATTGTCTGAGATTGGCATTGATAGGTAATGTTACTAAATTTCAGTATAAGGTTTGATCAACAAATACGGTCTCGATTACCATGCTTTGATGGATTTGCAGAGCATTGGTGTTGTCAACTGGAGGGAGAGAGCCCAGAACCGTACTAGTCGGAGAGTGGTTATTAAGTCAAATTTAAACCTGTATGGTCTGCAATGCCATGGAAGAGTCATATCAGGGTGTATTAGGTAAAGATCAGCAATATATAATATATATTATAGTGTAAAACAGATTTCTTGTAACAACTTTGATGTCTAGAAGTGAAATGTAGACGTGGAAAAGGACTGAAAAGAGCCGAATAAATTCTGTAGAAATGCATGTACTGAGAAGAATACATCGGGTGACAATGAATGACAGAATATGGAATGAAGTTATAAAGGATGAATGTGAACTTAAGTCTGGTATATTAAGAAATGTGATGAAGAAGAGCACGCTGACATGGTTTGGGAATGTGGAACGAATGAATGATTATTATACTACATATTATACTCGTATGTGAGTTTTAGGTTGATGTAACGATAACTCAAATATGGTTTGAGCACGCGGAACGAATGAATGAAGAATGACAAATAAAACATAAATATTGTAATTTATTTTTATTAAACACTGTTTATTTCACTTTTTTGTGACGGTATAACCTTACCGGTTTCAAGGCTTTCACCTCATCTTCACCGTCACAAAAAAGTGGAATAAACAGTGTTTGATAAAAATAAATCACATTTAAACCTCCAAAACGTTAATGCCTTAACTATAAACAACAAACAAAACATATATATTCTGTAAATGTGAGTGATAGGCGTGATAGCGGAATACTAAGGGGAATGTGATTGGGTCAAGTGAATGATATTTTGAAAGAACGAAATGAAAAATGTTTGGAGAAATCATAGAAGTTGTACGAATATAGAAGATGCGAAAGATATGTGTCGCAATAGGAAAGTCTGGCGCTCTCTATTATCTGCCTTCACCAACTGGTAAACGGCATGTTGATATGTAATGTAACAAATCTCGAATAAAATGAGAATTAGTGGGGCCGGAGAAGCTAGAACAATATAGCCTCTATATATTTCAGGAAGTCTTTTCGATACGATAACGATAATCGTCAATAAGACTCCAGATATTCATAAACAAGACTCCAGGATGAGCTATCCTGGAGTAACAGTACAACCTAAGGGTTTCCCTCAGGTCTCGGGGTCGTTGGGTTAAACCCCCCTAATGCTCTTAAAATAAACTATTACAATAGCCGTATATCGTATCAGTAAGTTCGGCCACTTTTACGAAAGATGTAAGTGCCAGGATGTGGCACGACCAGAATGAAGGCGTTTTCTAACATCCTTTTGTTCCTGATTGAACGTATTGAGCAATGCTCCTCAATGTTCCTTTGTTCATTGACAAATTTTTATTTCAATGCATAACGGTAAAAATTATTTCGTGATATTTAAAATAAATAATTGTATAACTAGAAGAAAGAACTGATAAATAAAAAAAATAAATAACGAATCAAATAACAAAAAAACGTTTTTTTTCTTTATATTAAACGTATTTAAACATAATAATAAAAATTATATATAATATATACAAGTGTGTATAACAATTGAAGAGTTAAACTCATAAACCACATACCAACCATATATATTTTTTTTTATGGAAAAACAGTATATCAACAAGCGACAAGATGATATACCCATTGGCATATACTCGTATGTGAATTCAAACTAAAAGTGATTCTGTTTTACAACCAAAGATGTCACTGGCCACATATCCACAAGCAATTTACTCAAATACCGCACAGTTTTTTTCTTATAACTCTTTACGTACTTTTTGGCTCTTGAGTGGTTTATGGGTTTAATTCTTCAATTACAGAATCTTTAAACTATTTGACATATTATTTTACAAATTACTAGCTTATACTTTGTGACGAGTAACTAGACAATATACGTACAGTTTCACAGTTCTTTTCATAACGTTTCTGTGCAATGCACAGTTCTTTTTATAATATTTCTGTGCACTGCAGTTTCACAGTTTTTTTTATAACGTTTGTGTGCAATGCACAGTTCTTTTTATAATATTTCTGTGCACTGCACAGTTCTTTTTATAACGTTTCTGTGCAATGCACAGTTATTTTAATAATGTTTCTGTGTAATTCACAGTTCTTTTTATAATGTTTCTACGCAATGTATGGTACAGTTTCACAGTTCTTTTTATAACGTTTCTGAACTGTGATAAAACTTTAATATTTGATTCAGTTAAATAAGGGAGTGTTTTCTATTATATAATTATCCTGAGAACATGGATACGTAAGATAATTGTATACAGGGTGTCCCAAAAAAACAATTTATACACACTAAATAATTATAAATTTAGTATTTATGAAGGTATAAGATTTAAATTCCAAATTAAAGAAGATGAACGTAATTTTTTTTTAGTTATAGCAAATGACATGCACTGGTGAAAACGTGGAATTGCAAATATCACGAATAATTGGTTTTGATAATTGATCGCATTTTTTTTAAAGACTGCTCTCAATAAATTAACTGTTTCCGGTTTTGGAGCAGAAATTTTCTCTTTGGTAAGTCTGATGGTTTTGGGTATTCAATGCTACCTCTACATTCAATTAATATTTTCGTCATATTTTCATCAACATACGCCATCACATCACGATGGTTATGGGAAGGTACGAGTACACCACACCATCCTGCTGAGAATACAAGTTCTCCTTATCGCTAAGCTTCTCATGAATGCGTGGTATAACATATTCCAGTAGCAAGTTCAAGTAAACAGCACGGTGTAAAAGTGTGTTCATATTTTTGGGACCCCTTATATTAATGTACATAAACCACTCGAATAATTTAAACTGGCCGTACATTGCCTGAGAACAGGCCAGTTGTTGCCACAGGTACTCGCATTTTATTTGTATTTATTGTCTCAATATAAAAGCGATCTGCACAACCTTCGAGGATGGGCTCAAGGCTGACCGCATCGCAGGCTGCAGGCTGCCCGCATACTGTAGACACTGATAAAAGAAAGATCGAAGGAATAGATCTACATCTGATCATTAAAAATCTTATTTAAAATAACTGGTAACACCTTTAACAAATCCTTGATTTTTATAATGCCATTTTGTAACGAAAAAACATGCATACATACATACATACATACATGCATGCATGCATACATACATACATACATACATTACATACACTACATACATACATACATACATGCATACATGCATACATGCATGCATGCATGCATGCATGCATACATACATACAAACATACATACATACATACATACATACATACATACATACATACATACGAGGCATATCCAGAAAGTAAGTGTACTGAATTTTTGTAGGCTACAATTTTTTTTATTTAAACAAAAAAAATACGTGGTTACCGTAGTACATATGTAAGCTATTTTTCGACATAGTCGCCATTCCTCTCAATGCAGGTGGTGAAGCGGGGTATCAACTTTTTGATGCCTTCCTCGAAGTAGTTTCCCGCCAACCCCTCCGTCCACTTCTCCACCTCCTCCTTTACCTCCTCGCCGGTTGAAAACCTTTTTCCACCCATGTGCAGCTTCAGGGAGGTAAAGAGATAGTAATCTGAAGGTGCTAAGTCAGGGGAATGCGCGGGATGGTTCAGGACATCCCATTTAAACGAGGCGAGCAGTTCCTTCGTAACGTTGGCCGTGTGTGGTCTGGCATTGTCGTGCAGCAGGCAGACTCCCTTTGTCAGCATGCCTCTCCTCTTGTTCTGAATCGCCCTCCGCAATTTTTTTAGGGTCTCACAGTATCTTGCAGAGTTGATGGTCTCCCCTTGAGGCATATATTCAATTAAAATTATGCCTAGACAGTCCCAAAACACGGATGCCATGATTTTCTTGGCTGAAATTGTGGTTTTGAACTTTTTGACGGAGGGTGAAGAGGTGTGACGCCACTGTTGAGACTGGCTTTTGGTTTCAGGCGTGTAGTGTGCAACCCAAGTTTTATCTCCAGTAACGATGGAGTGGAGAAATTCATCCCCATGGAGTTTGCAGCGCCTCAAAAACTCTTGCCCGGCATTATTTATTTCGCACTTGGCGGGAGATTGGATTTACATTTTTCACGAAACGTGTTGTCGCGTCGACACTTCTCAACGTACTGACCTCGAACCGGTCTCGTTGCGGAGGGGAAGGGTTAGACTACACGGAAGTGTAGCCAACATGTCGAAAATAAAATCGATCCGGTCGTGAGAGCCTTCTGGATACGCCTAGTACATACATACATACATGCATGCATGCATACATACATACATACATACATACACACATACACACATACACACATACACACATACACACACACACGTTTTTTATGGTAGTAAAAAAAACGCTAATCACCTAAAAAAAAACAATCTATTTCATTTCATCTTCCAAACGAATGAAAAAAATATCGCTCAAGCAATTGGGGTAAAAAAAGTCCTGAAAATTCCGCTTAGTTATTACTTTTCTTAAGTATATACATTCAGACTATTTTTTAAGTTTCTTACAACATTCTTCATTTATCAACATCTATCCAAGATAAACGACACTACTTGTACAGAAAAACTGTCATAAACTAGAAAACTGTCAAACCTGTCAAAAACTTGGAAGTTTTTAATTATCGAATATTTTAAGTATATTAAGTTGAACTGAAACACTCGTACTATAAAACAATTTAAAACAACGTTGACAAAACAGGGGGTAATTAATTGATTTAGCAACTGTAAGATTTAAAAATGAATATTTAAAAATTTACAGTTCAAATTTTATCAACATATAATAATTCGCTTACCATTGACTGAGACAGTAAACAAATCCAAAACAATGACATTAAACCTCATAAGTATAGAGATTTTGTGATAACGAACGAAATTTCACGGCATTGGCATTTACTTTAAATCGGAACGAAACAATTAAATTGCCAGCCAGTAAAGTGAGTGAAACTGGCAGATGATTAAATTAAAAAAGGTTATTTTTCAAATAATATAAATGTGATTGATTGGTGCATGCTATTGATAAAATGATCGATTGATTAAATGATTCAATTAATTAATGAACGAAGTATATTTTTCAAGGTAAGCGTTGAAGACAGGGCCGAATTGAAATTAAAACATGTAACTACCGTTTGATTGGTTAGCGGATATTGCAGTAGGGCAATTGATCCGACCATTGTATCTTTATGTTATTATGTTAAGTTCCAAATAAATAAATTTAATGAACTTTTCCCAACCTAATATTGCTAAGCATTTTTTTTATCCACAGCATAAAGATGACTTACGAGTATATAGCACTTTTTTTAATACATTATCCCCTAAATAGAACTTCCTTAATGTATTATATTATATTTATATAAGACAAATTAACTCCTCTATAATTCGTATGCAAAGATTTGGAAATAAATTTTGCAGCAATTTTGATATTTTTAATATAAATATGTTATATATAGTATTCGCCAGAATATCACCACAATATTTAGAAATAGCTACTAACTTTATGTCCTTCTTCATAATAAATAACCTAGTATAAACGAAACATTAAGGACAATACTTTGCCTCTGGAGTTGAGTAACCCTGCATCAACATGTGGAAGGTTTCGATTCTGCAAAGCAACTTGCATCTCGTTCTACTAATGAGCTCATGTGTTTTCTACATCTCAAGATCTATTCATACAATTCTCGAAAAATCCAATTCTTCTTGTTATATGTAAGCGTTGTTCCACTAAAAACAAATCTAAGTCTTTACCACTATAAAATAATTCTTCGACAATTACGTAAGTCTACTTGGTAAAATTTGGTAATATTTTGTGATATACATACATATATTGAATTTAAATATACTTGGTAAAATTAAATAATTTTAAACAATGATTACGTATTATTACTATTGCTTTTTGTATCTCCATGCTAGTTTAAGACAAAGTTTTGTATTTTTTGTCAATAATTTTAAGTACTTGTATAATATAACTTGTCATATTTTCATTTGTATATAAAAAAACACCGTTGTGTCGTTAATTAAATAAATGAATAAATATTGACAACTCAGAAACACCAATAAATAAATTCAGATGGAATAATACCAAAGTCATTGCGGCCTTTAAAAATAAATACTCGAACCGGACGATATCAACATTTGCTAAGATGATAGTCCACAGGAGTATTTTATTACCAGCTTTGATGTGCGGGAGTGAAACGTGGACCTTAGAAAATACTGAAAATAGCCGAATAATAACTGAATGGTTGAATTAAAATAGGCACTAAGTACCAAAAAAAAAACAAAAAAAGTAAGTATGCAGTTTCATTATATATGACATATAGAACGAAACTGCATACTTAGTTTTTTTTTGTTTTTTTTTGGTACTTAGTGCCTATTTTAATTCAACCATTCAACTGTAGAAATGCATGCACTGTGAATAATACGAGTACATGAGATAACAATAAAACAACTCCTACGATTTCTCAGATTTGATAATGTTACCTTTTTGCAAAATATCATTACCTTGATCCAACCATACATTCTTTGGTCTTCCACTATCACGCTTTCCAATCACACATGCAATGTATATATGTGTTTCATAATAAATTCATTAATAAAATAAGATAAGAACATTTAAACGAGTTTAAGAGCATTTGACTGGATTTCTAACATAAAGATTTACAACACGATCGATTAAGAAATAAAAATTAACGGTTGTTAAAGACGATTTCATAAGTAAGTAGAGAGTCTCATCTTTACATTTATTGGCATTAAAAACAAGGTTAAATTTTTTATGTAATAATGTTTCCTAAAACCATTAAAATACAAATATATTAAAATAATAAAATTTCATAACTCTAGAATAATAAATGTATTGATGTCAGTATCTTGATGGTTAACCGCTGGTGTTTCACTGAGTGATTTCTGGTTTAATTCCCGATAGTACCGAGAGTATCGATACTCGTACACGTTAAGCGCGTGCGAGTGTTGTTGTCCGTCCACGTGCGGGAGTATTTCTAAGACGTACGACAGCGAACTTCCTTACTGAGGCCAAACATTCAAGTGTCTACGGGTCATGCCCTTTAACAAGTACGTATCACCAATACGAAATAAGTTAAATGAAACCTGATACTTCTTTTTTAGCACGATATTGTTTAAAAACTTACTAAAGTGTGGGTATTTTTACTTGAAAAGCTATAAATCAGACAGGGGTTTACTGTTTAGGGTACTAATGAAGAAGTGAATAACCTGTTTTCTTTTTTTTTTCAATCCATTTATCGCAAATTTAACTCAAATTTCCCTAGCGATAGACAAGCGTTCTACCCTTATTCGTCCTATGTTATCTATGCTGCACCCGTTTGGGGTAGTGTGAGAAACACGGATCACCTGAAACTCCAGCGAGTGCAGAACAAGGCATTCAAGATATCTTTTAATACCCGTCCCAGAACAATCCTTACCTTATTTCACGCTGAACAGTGTGAAGAAACCCTATAACACCACATCCTTGCTTGGACCGTGAAGTTCTATAAAAGTCAACAAAATCACAGCAATCCCTTAGTCGCTGCCCTGGAGGCTTACGAGAGTAAATCCGACCTACCCTTCCGTTATAAGCACAAGCTCCCGAAGCAATATCTGTTGCCTGACTAGTCAACCTACAGTATTAGCTGGGACGACCAAGGTCTGAGTGAATGTGATGGAATACAAGTAACCTGAACGAGTGGACTTGTTCTTGCTAAATAATTAGTTGTAAGAAATGTTATCTAGTTATAAGTTGTATGTATGTGTTTATTATTTCTAAGAAATCATACTTTGTTTAATATAAAAAAAAGGCTTCAACAAGCGTTTTACCAACTAGACCGATGTTCACATATATACACACCCTTACTACTTTTTTTTGTTAAAATAATGGTTGGGGATGGGGTCACAATATACTTTTTCGACACCTCCACATCCATACATCCTTTTATACAGCTAATTTTGTTTTTTCCCATCAAAATTTTATTTATTTAGTCCAATCACACTTTTCTCGGTCGCCTTCGACCATGAATACCACTTTTGCCTGCATTATAAATTTGTTCTTCGGCTTTTCATCATCCATCCGTTCAACACATCCAAATCTTCTTCAACAAGATCATTTTAACCTTACTTTACAAATACATTTTTATCTTTAACAATTACATTTTTTTATTCTGTCATACATCGGAATACTACATAATCTTCTTAGTGCACGCGTTTTCATTGCATTAACTCGACTCTTTTAATACATTTTTCACGAAGCCGAGGTCATCTAGGCAAATTGATGGGAATTTATTGTAATCAAAAGGAGAAATCTTATTTATGTCAAATTTACTAACTAATTGTTTTCAGTGTGATTACCGTTTGTTATATGTCGAAAACCTACACAACGATTGCGTGCCGTTACCGGTTTTAAATTAAAATAAAAACGATAAAGTAAATTTGTAACTTCTGTTACATTTGGTAACCGCTTCCTCAGTTAGTTAGGCAGATAACCGTTGGTCGAAGTTATGTGTTTTCAATTAACTGTTAGTATTAAACAATTTCATATACGAGTATGTCTTAAGAAATTCATTAGGAAAAAATCAAGATATTCATTTTAATTAAAAAAAATTCATAGAACATATATTTGAGATTCATTGCCTAGCTGGTAAGACCTTTGTCTTTCAATCAGGCAATTACGTGTTTTGCTCCCGTTGGTACTGGTTTCTCGCTTAAGGCCTCTTTAACATATTTCTAGTTAGCTTTTTCGATTTTAAATTCAAACGACAATTTTTATACCGCCGTTTAAAGCTTACTCTTGTCTTGAGCGTTGTATTTCTGAACTCTAACTCACTAATAATATGAAACAAATCACGTCTAACAGATGTAGCAGTATCCGAGTGAATCGTGTGAAATACTATATTTGCATACAGCACAACATCTTATGACTACTACCATGCAGCAATCTCCTCCAACCAACCAGAAAGATGTTTATGAGGCCTTAAGTGAAAAGTAGACTTATAACCATTTTTTATATATAAACTGGTTCCAGAGGGACTAATTAACCCGCAACCTCCGGGTCGGTAGTCAAGCATCTTACCCACTATGCCACGGATGTCGTCAAACAGCTTAAAGATTTACCAAATGGTGTTCATGGTTGTATGGTTGGTTGGAATAGAGTTCTACTTGATAATAAACTCCTAATAATAATAAAAAAAAATTATAAAGCGCCGTTCAGAACAAACTCTTCTCAAGGGCGCACATACCATACAGTAGTAATGTTTATTTTGAAAAATACATTATTTTTTATTTTAACTTAATGTTATTTAAAAAAGCTTTACAAATGTCAATTGTTTTCTGTAATAACCCAATCACTGTGTTTTGGAAAAAAAACTGGAATTTATCTGGCACAGGGCCAACAAGCATCTCGTTCAATTTATTCAAATCTGTTAAGAAAGGTGATGCCATAATGTTGCAAGATCGTCTCTACCTTTATAATAAGGTGGTATTTCATTAGGTCACTGATGAGGTCTTTTAAATAAATCTACTGAAACATACCTATGCTGAAAAGAAAAACATTCGAGCAAATAAATTCTTGTATTTTCAACATATTGTATATCAGAACCTCATTGTTCAAACCCTTAATTGTCAAATTACAACAAAGCTTAAAATAAATAATGTTGTACATATAACTATACAATGAATGTGTAATATTATATAACACCTCAAACTTCAGATGACACGTCTTATTGCTGACCGTTATCGCAAATGTTAAAATAGTACTGTACAACGAAATGTTGCAATAAACTCGTAGGTTAACTCTTAACCACACTGGGACCATTTTGTAACATGTCTTTGATAATTATATTTGTCGGCGACTGTGGGCTTAATGGTTAACATGCTTCTTCTTCTTATTTTAGGCCTGTTGGCCTATTATGGTCCTGCATCATTGTTTGCCTCTTGTGACGTCGACTGGCAGCTGTCTTTTCATATTTTGGGAGGTCATCCTGGAGGTCTGCTTGCTTGGGGGATACTGTCCCTGGCCATTTTTACGGCTCTAATACGGTTAACATGCACGTTAAGCAAATGGGCGTCTCAGGTTGATTCCTAACGAATTCACTTCGGACTGGTTTTACTCTTTGATCATTTTACAACTGAATTTATGTTTTTCAGCGTCTTGAATTATTTTTCATCGATTTTTGTCTGCCTCAAAGCGTTAAAGATTTGAATGGGGTGAGCAGTTTTAAGGAACACTTGAAGACAACCCTTTTTGGGAGGTATTTTCAAAATATTTTTTTATATTATATACGAAGACTACACACATACACTGCACTTCACCCAATGTATTACTATCATAATATGTTAGAAGATCTACAAAGGTTTCTTTGTAGTTGGTCTTCTCTTGGTAAATTTCCCGCAGTTTTCTTACCAAAAATGTATATTGTAAATACATGCAGATAAAGAGAATTTCCTGATTTAATGACCGTAGCCACGACAACACTATCCTTACACTCAACTTGGTTTTTTTTTGCATATCTGACAATAATAATGGGTTCAAAATCTGACTATGAACGTCTTTGAGGAGATTCTGATCTCTAAACAGCGCCATACAAATTGTCATTTTATTGATATAATCATAGCTTAAAGCGCTACTGAGCAATACGAAACAAGCGTTATATAACACTCAATCTATCAAAAGACTGCAGCAGAATGTACTTTACACATGACAAAAAATATACATAATTTGCGAAAAAACAACAGGTAATTGAATTTGGACACACAATTTTAATGGATCTGGGTTTGTTGCCTTTCATTTGTCGTGTCCCCAGTAAACTAGGGTTTTGCCTCTATCTCACTGAGGACATATAGCATGAAAAAATAAATCGATACTTCTTTCCGATTTTGGATTATATAAAACGCCGTTGCACATTCTCGTCAACTTGACAAACAGTGACACTCATATACAACTGGAAACATCACGCGAAATCAAACTCCTCACACTTCATCAATAATATATCACAGAATATACTTGCTGATCGACCTGGAAGTGGAATATATTTGCAGTCGGAATTTTGAGTATGACCTGCGATCACTGTGTGCTTACTTAAGTGCAACAGCTTAAACACAGTAAACAAATACAATTATACGCGTTTTCCATTCTCAAGATTGCTGGCAATCATACTCGATCACGAGGGATATCCTATAATCATCATTGGTGCAAAGCTCTTTTACATATATTTAAGGTGCGTTTTTGGAGAACCATGTGTACAAATGGTCGCCTTTTTTCGGTACAAATTTGCAAGTTAAATTTCAACCTTACAAAAATTCTACAATCACTAATAAAAAAAAGCAGCTTAATTATAACAAAGGCCGTTAAAACAAATGGGCAACCTTAAAATTAGGCATTGTTCGAAAAACAAAGAAAATTTATTTGCAATTTTGCATGCGTAATGCATATGTTTAGCCATTCAGTTTCCAAGTATTTATATGGGAATTTGGCATTTTTATGTTCTCCGGGGAAAGATCGGAAGACTTCAAACTGGAGGCCGACAGACTGAAGACTTCAGTGGCGGCATGTGGCATATTATATTATTCTCAGATAATAAGCTGACAACAATGGGTAGTGTTACAAGATAATGTTCCCAGATTTACTCAAATAATATATTATAATATACTTTATTTATGGTTTCAGCACATTTCAACGCAAGCATTCTAATAAATCTCTTTTGATGATGAAACGATAATTAAAATATTCTTCCACGAGATAATTAACAATAAAACATGGTATTTACATAAAACATTTTGCTAACCATTGTATTATATTACACTTTGGTTGTATACGTGAGGGTTTATTTCCATGTGGCAATCTCTTATAACCAACCAGAAAGGAGTTAAACTAACCTTAAATGAAAACCAGATCTGTTTTTATTTTTTAGTTTGTCTTGTTTTTCATGAATTGTGTATTCATACAATTACTTGTCATGTGAATGAATAAAAATAAATATTATTCTGATTTAAATTTTAAAAATGTACAATTTAAACCTAAAAAAATATTTTTTGTTTTACGAAAATTTCTCTCAAATTCCTTTTGTATCCTTAAGTTTATTCAATATTTTTTTTCCCTCCAGTTATACGCATATACCCACACTCTAATCTCATGGGTAAATCGCTCGACAACACTACTAACGTTTTTATAACCAAAGTATAAAGTATAAATTCAGTGAAACATCCCCTAAGGGAGACACAGCCAGTGACATATTTAGGTGTGTTTGCGCCCAGAGAACTAGGAGTTGCGCCTCTTACTTCGTGGATTGAAAAAATATATTTGACTCGTTAGGGGCATGTTTTCAGAATGTAAGATCACCGTACCTTAAAACGGGTATTCAAAATGTGTAAGAAAGACGTGGAATTTGTAGATGAAGGGACTGTGATAAGGCTGACTTGCTTTTAACTGAGAGACCGTTTCCGAGAATTCCCAACATTGACTCGGCGAAATGCAGAGAGGGCCCAAGACCGATTCGTCGAAATGGGGAGAGGGCCCAAGGTCGACTAGTCGAAATACCGAAAGGTACCAATACCGACTCGCAGAAAATCGTGGCAGCGTTGCAGCACCGAAACTGAAGGATACAGATAAAAGTTAGGCCATGGTAACACAGGAAGGAGCGTCGCTTGATGCTTAGAGCTATGTTGCGAGCTAGACGACATATCCAAGCGAACCAACGTATCGCATACTATCACAGTGGCTATCTCCGAGCGAACAGACGTATTGGTTAATTTACAAGATGGCGGAAGTTTTAATGACAGCTGTGTATAAAAGGGAGCCTTTGTGGAACCCATCGAGCAAATTATACAAAAACGTACCTGTAATAAAATCACTGTTATTTATAGTTAAGGCATTAACGTTGTGGAGGTTTAAAGACATTGTAATTTATTTTTGTCAAACATTGTTTACTCCACTTTTTTGTGACGGTATAACCCTACCGGTTTCAAGGCTTTCACCTCATCTTCAGGGGAGCACAAACAAGTCTTGTTTGTGTTCCCCTGAAGATGAGGTGAAAGCCTTGAAACCGGTAGGGTTATACCGTCACAAAAAGTGGAATAAACAGTGTTTGAAATTACAAAATCACTTTGGAATGAAGTTGCACAGAAAGTAAATAAAGATGGTAAGTTGTAATGAAATTGGTTAGTTTTGAGAGTAAAATCATGTGTTGACTCAACCGCTCCCGAATGTCAAATGAATTTGTGTGTAGCACTTTGGTGTGGCCATGCATGAAGTCACCTAGTATATGAGTCACGTAAAATCTAGCTTAGCGCCTAACGAAGCATTTTGGTGTGGCCACGGCCTAAAGGATTATGGTTGACAAGATGAAGATTAAACATACTATATTACAGTGAAATAAAAAAAATACGCATCTTATAGTTAAAGTTATAATAACTTAAAGCTTATTTGCGAGAAGTGTTCATTGAAGAGTTAATAAAATCCAATAAGCTAATTTATAAAATTAATTAAGGCGGCCATGCGCGATATACAACGACTAAGAAGAGAACACGCTAGGTTTAAGCGCATAATAAACATACTGCCTTGATCAAAAAGTTTTAGGACCGGCCATCGTGTGGCGCTGCCAGTCACCCGATTGGGATTCTTTTTTTTTGTTAGGTTATCACATCTATCATTGACACTTCCCTCTAAATTTCAGCATCATAACTTGACAGTTGTAAAAGTTACGCTGTACTGAGAACATCTACCTTGGTGCGTGTTTTCGATTTTTTACAAGTTTGAAAATGGCATCAACTGTGCATCAACGAATTTGCATTCAATTTTGTGTGAAAAACGGATTTAACGGTCCGCAGACCTTGGAAATGTTGGAGAAGTGTTTTTTGGTGGCACGAACGCTTCAGAAGTGGTCGTGAGTCGGTCGAGGATGAGAAACGCCGTGGCCGTCGAAAACCGATGAAAACATCGATAAAATCAAAGAAATGTTGGCCGAAAACCGCAAACTGACCACCAGAGAGCTGGCAGAGGAATTGAACATCGCTTGTGGATCCGCTCAAGACATTTTGGTTAGTGATTTGGGCCTCAGACGTGTCGCTGCAAAACTGGTGCCGTACTTTGAAGGGGACCATATCGATTTTGATTAATAAACTTATATTTTCGATTTTATGAATAAAGTCCTAAAACTTTTTGATCAAGATAGTAACCTGTTTGGTACTGATCAGGTCTATCATCATTACCATCACGCCATTTCCCATTTGGATGTTCACTGCATTCTATCCTGGTGCACATTTTTCACTTTTATCACGTCTATAAATACTGTCATGCATACTCTCCTATTACAAATGCTTTTTACTATTCCTTCTTTCAGAATTTTATTTATTTGATAGTGTCACGTTTTTCTTGGTGTTTTATTATTTCTCATTCATTATATACTACTTGTGTTTAACACAACATTTATTAAAAATACATTTATTATAAATACATTTATTATAAATACACTTTAGCCCAAAGGTACTATGCTTATTTGGCTCCCATTACATACAATGGGGTGCCGAATTTAATAAAGGTAAAGGTAGGAAAACCATTTAGATAGTCGATCGGAGCGTGGTTGTTATTGCGACAGGATTTTGAGTACTTGGACTTTCAGGATGAATGACGAGTGGAAAAGATTTGTGTGAGCTCGTAAGTGTGGGTTTCTTCTTGTTGTTTTAATTTTGGTTGTTTTTGTGTTTCTGTGTATTTGTTGTTTTAATTTTAATTCTTATTCTTATGATTGTGTGCGGTATATTGTGGGATGAATATTTTTGGTCTTTCTGGAGTGATGATGTGTGAGGAGTTGAATTTTGCAAGATATTTCCAGTTGTAGTTGAGTGTCACTGTTTGTCAGGTTGATGAGAGCGTGCAACGGGATTTTCTTTTTGTGTAATAAAAAATCGGAAAGAAGTATCGATTTAGTTTTTCATGCTAAATATCCTCAGTGAGATACAGGCAAAAGCCTAATTTACTGGGGATACGACAAATGAAAGGCAACAAACCCAGATCCATTAAAATTGTGTGTCCAAATCAAATGACCTGTTGTTTTTTCGCAAATTGTGTATATTTCTTGTCATGTGTAATAATAAATAAATAAAATAAAAATTATAAAAGCTTTTCATTATTCCCTCTTCCAGAATTTATTCATTTGGTCGTGTCACGATTTTTTAGGTACAGTTAACTCAAATATCGGGGGTTGTTGTAACTGAGTGGCGAATAAACTGAAGCAGTATTAAATTTCGAGTTTTTTAATTCATATTTTGACATATTATGTACGTATAATTGAAAAAAAAAACGACGTTTTTACTGCTCCGATAAATCCGCAACCCAGATGCAGCCCTGGATTATGGAGACTACTGAATACCGAAATTTTTAGTACATTATGTCACTTATTATTTAGTACATATTATTTAAAAAGGGTGTAAGTGCTTTTCACTTAAGGCCTCTTCAAAATATTTCTAGCAAGTTGGATGAAATTTTCAGGAATTTCAGAATTTGATTAATTTGGCCCGGCCTAACGGACACACATCAAATTTATGGATTTTAAATGATTTGTAAAGCTCTCTTTTAATAATATCTCGAAGAGGCATTGTTTTGTATTTTAAAATACAGCTCATAAATTTTAAGAAGCGATTATCGGGACAAATATCTTATTCATCAGCCAATTGGTGCCGGTATTGGCTCTAGAAATAAAGGATGATTTGCGTAAAAAAACGGATATCTAGTCGTGCCAAGCGCAAACTTTAAGTCGAAATTTGGCAAAAAAAATGTTTTTCCATTCCGAGTTGACATATCTAATTCATATATATTTTGATTGAAAAAAGTTTTCCATTTATGCAATATAATAATACAACGATCACTTAAGGGGTACAAATTTGGCCCCCCAATTAATTTTCTTTTTGTTTATTATAAAATATAATAAATTTAAAAAATATATAATATAATTTTAACAAAATATTCAAATAGAATACAGAATCACTAACTAAAGATGTTGTTACATACTATTTTTGCTATCTACGTTCATTTCAGAAGTAAGTATATATTTTTCAGTAAGTCTTCCGTAACTCATTCTCTCAATAAACCAAACCCCATGTAACCTAGACTTACGCCTGTATCTTTAAAAAAATTTGATAGAATCTTGAAGTTTCATGCGTTAGAAAACAACCCTTATATGTTATGTGTTTCTCTTTAGTATCGCACGCTCTTACATACGAGGTCCAACGTACTTGCTAAACACGCCGTATCTAGGAACAACCCTGCTCAACGAAAACGTTTCCACCTCATTTGTCCACGGAGGCTTTTTGTTTCATACGAACCCCGCAGTAATGATGCTTGCCTACTGAAGTGTACTATCGGCTCAGTAACGGTTTCGGCAGTTTAAAAGATATACAATAGGTACAAGACAAACACAACACATAATATAACACGGTTCCCATATATCCACTTAGGGTGGGTAAGCGTAGTAAAAATAAATGGTGTGAAGCTTAAATGATAAAGACTGTCGTTGTAAAATATTTATAGCTGTAAAAAATGAACTAAATTAAACTTTTTTTTTCATCTTGCTGTGTCCTCGTGTATGAGGGGCCAAAGAGTTGACGATGGGTTCATTTCTGGAGGAACTGCATTAGTCTGCTTATAGACTATTGGGATTTGTGACACGAGTTTCTAAATAATTTTTGTGGAGATTAGAGTTCTCAGACCTCTCTACAGTGCGCTTTTAAGAAGCAAGTTAGAATGTGGAGCATTGGTGTGGAGCCCACAGGGGAAATGTTACTCTCAAATGGTGGAGTAACATTTCCCCTGTGGGCTCAATTATCCAACATAAATTTTTAAGTCATCTCTAGATATTTCTCATTTATATGTTTTTTCTTGTTACTGTAAATAATTATCTTTAACCCTTGCTTTACTGTGCTAAAAAATTCCGCCAGCCACGGTGCAGGACGCTAAACGTCCAGTGAAAAATGTATATTTTAAATTAAAATTATGCAAAATCTGCTAGATTATTTTTTGTAATTAGCTATAAAAATAATTTTATTATGTATTAAAACGTCGAATAATCAAACAAAATATAAGTCCTGGTCACTCACTATCCATCACAGTGGCAAGTGTGAAGCTAAGTAAATAATCAGATTTAACCCGTATATGTTAACTTTATGAAATAAATTAATTCTGCTTGCCAAGTTCACTCATCCCAGGCCATTATCTATCTTTTGGAAGGGAATAGGTACAAAGTATCGTCAATCAGATTCTTCACTCGGTCGATTCGGAGACTTGGCGATATTTCTTATTTTATTTAATATCATACTGTTTTCCCACATGGGTAGGCAGAGCGAAAAGAATGCCAGACTTTTCAATCGTGACACGTACGAGTATATTTCACCTTGTAATTTTTTTTATCAAACACTTCATTCCATTTTTTTATAACGGTATAACCCTACCGGTTTCAAAGCTTTCACCTCATCTTCAGGGGAGCACAAACAAGACTTGAGTCTTGTTTGTGCTCCTCTGAAGATGAAGTGAAACCAGTAGGGTTATACCGTTACAAAAAGTGGCATGAACAGTGTTTGATAAAAACAAATTACAATGTGTTTAAACCTCCACAACGTTAATGCCTTAACTATCAACAATATATATTTCACCTCTTTTACATCTATACACCTTCTCCTAAGTTGTCTCTGACTTTTTACACTTCCTTCATTCAAAATATCATACACTTGATCTAACCACACTTTTCTTCGTCTTTTTATAGCACGCTTTTCATTCACATTTCTACTGTCGTCAACATTGTTGTGACTCGTAGTTAAGGATGCCCTCGCCATTCCAACGTCAATTCAGTTGGAAAGCGAAATAGTTTCGTGGAGTTTTTATTTTACTTTAGTAAGTGATACGTTGCACACCAACAAACTCAGAATAGAGGCGATCGGAGTACACCTACATGTTTTTTTTGTCTTTTTGAAAGAATACATATGAATGAAGTCACATATATCTCTATACTCCCGAACACTAGGCGAAAAAAAGCTTGTGTAATTATAGCGAAGTAGAACAACGAGGGGTTCTAGCCGGCTACCTTCCGCATAAAAGTCCAGTGCGTTATCACGCGGCCATGCACCTCTGCACTTTATATGTTTTGTTAGACATTCTTAATTAATTTGTGTCACGTGTCCAAACTATCTCAGAGGGCTCTTCTTCATCTTACTCAACACATCAACCTTGAGTTCATCATCCCTATCCAGCACATCAGATACCTTGAGTTCATCATCCCTATCCAACACATCAACCTTGAGTTCATCATCCCTATCCAACACATCAATCTTGAGTTAATCATCCCTATCCAACACATTAACCTTCAGTTAATCATCCCTATCCAACCCATCAACCTTGAGTTCATCATCCCTATCCAACACACCAATCTTGAGTTAATCATCCCTATCCAACACATTAACCTTCAGTTCATCATCCCTATCCAACACATCAGCCTTGAGTTAATCATCCCTATCCAACACATCAACCTTAAGTTCATCATCCCTAATCACTTAATTTCGTATTCTGACATATATTGTCACCCCAAGTATTCTTCTAATGACGTAAATATCATACATATTTTATTCGGCTTTTTTCAATATTGTTTCAGTTTCTTAAGGAATATGTCATGAAGAACGAAGTGAAATTATTTGTTCTCAGTCTACTCTAAAACTGCTGGTGATGAATTAACAGTGTAAATCAACTTTGAAATAACTATTTGAATCAGCTACAGTAGTGGGAGGTTTAACAACTTAGATTAAAAACACTTTTGAAACATTCCGTTGGAAAACCGTTTCGCCAAGACAGACTTTTAAGCGTTCAACTCATTTCTTCGTTTTACTTTTTTTTTCATCCACTCTTCTTATTCGAAGTTCGCACTCAGACAACTTGAAGACGGTTAATGAAGGAGTGTGCTCGAACCGTTCACTCTTGCCTATTTTCTTCGAACTTGGCAGCGAGTCCAAACAAACTTCATTAAAGTCTTCTAAAATGAATAAGAAATTTCCGTTTCCTCAATTTTGTCTGAAGCTCTCGTTTGCAAACTGCATTGGAACGCAAGAAAGATTTTTTGTTTAAAGTAACTTCTTTTGTTAGGGGTTGCAAAATTTAATTGAATTTTATTTCTGAGAAAAAATCCACATAATAGGATGTTTGCCCATATTTAAAAATAGGTCGATTATAACTTGTTTCATTATCTTCTTGATCCGTGGCCTATTTGGTAAGAAATATTTCTTTCGTTCCGGGGTTTACGGGTTCGATTCCCGTCGGAACTCAGATTGTTATAAAGAATTTCAGTTGTTTTTTCTCCACGAAGACCTCTTTAACATTCTTCTGGTTGGTCAGAAGAGATTGTCACATGATAATAAACCTACCAGGTTGTACTGCATACAACGAAACAGTAATAAAATACAAAATTATCAATATCCAAGTCTCAGCTCCATAACGGAAGGCAGCAAACACGGAGATCTCACCATAACGGAAGGTAGCAAACACGGAGATCTCACCATAACGGAAGGTAGCAAACACGGAGATCTCACCGTAACGGAAGATAGCAAACACGGAGATCTCACCATAACGGAAGGTAGCAAACACGGATATCTCACCATAACGGAAGGTAGCAAACACGGAGATCTCACCATAACGGAAGGTAGCAAACACGGAGATCTCACCATAACAGAAGGTAGCAAACACGGAGATCTCACCATAACGGAAGGTAGCAAACACGGAGATCTCACCAAACGAAATAAAAAAACAATCAATTAACAAAATATTCTAAGGGTGAAAATACGGTTAAAGCTAATATGATGAAAACTTAATTCCTTAATTAAGTATTTTTATCCCCATAGAGCGTACAAAAGTAACCGCATATAACTTAAACTATTGCTTCATCAAATTAAAATATGAATAAAAATCTTCATGGATAAATCTCCGCGGCCTAGATTTTTTTTAAATATTCAGTCCATCCAAACGGGGATGATTTGTGCCACCAAATTAAAGTAATTATGCAATTATATAAGTCTATAAAATAAAACCCATTTAAAAAAATACAATTCTTGATTAAATTTCAACTGATTAAGCTTAAAAAAATTAACAATCGATCTTTAATGGAAAAGTTCCTCGAAGAAATAAGAAACGCAGCATTCATTGGACGCGGCAAAGATATGGCTTTTAGTAAATCAAATCTGCCTCGCAAAGAACAACCGGAAAAAAGATGGTCTATAGCAGGGGTGGGCATACATGAGGTCAACGAAAACCACATTCTGGATTTTGATATATATAAAGAGCCACACCATAGTCACGTTCTCACGTAGTATTAAATACACGTATTCTAATTTATTACATATTCTACACAAATCTTAACCGCTATATAAAGTATAAAAAATACACATAAGAAAATATAAAAATAGCGCAGAATACGGTTTGCGTGGTTTGCGCACATAAAGAGGCAAAAGATGCGCGCGCATCCTACACATTGAAATCATAGCACACACGTATACACTAATACTTGCCTTTTTGACAGTTGCATTCATACATGCGCATCTTGTCCCTTACAATATTTAGAAATGAAAATCGCGAAAATACAAGTATAATGGGGAAAGGAGGTATCTGTATTTTTATAAGAGACATTGAGAGCCGCACTTAACCCAACGAAGAGCCGCATTTGCCCACGTCTGGTCTATAGTTTCACTACCCTGACCACACTCGCAGCCGGGATTTTCCATAATACGCATTCTGAAAAGGTGTCTACCGTCCGCAAACGACACATGACAGAAACTTCCATCTTCTTCATTCTTATAATATTGAACCATGGTTTCAAAGGGATTGATTTATATCTAGAGCCCTTATTTACACCAGTTATATCCCAATTCAACGCCCATCAGTGTCCAGTATCATGCTTAATTTTATTCAAAAGTGCAGTAAAATCAGATAGTGGACAGCCGGTAAAACATGCTTCTTGTTAACATGCCTCCTAATTTGGGAGTTTCAGGTTCGATTCTTGTAAATTCTTAGATTGAAACAAGGGCTAAACAGCGATTTGACCGTAATAACAGATTGCTGGTTTATTTATTTACAAGTCAAATCCTTAAATGAACAAATAATGTCTCAATCTTAAGACCACTGTGCCAAATATTGTATTTAATGTTTTCTAGAGTTTCTAGGGTAAATATATTTTTTATTCTTTTAAAACCTATTCACAAGTTTATTACTTAACTAATCTTATTTATATATTATAATTTATGAAGTTACTTAATCTTATTTTCCTACGTGTCATTTTCTTTTTATTTTTTTATAATCTAAATATATGAATTCTTAGAAATAATTAACACATACATACTACTTACAACTAGATAACAATTCTTACAACTAATTATTTAGCAAGAAAAATTCCACTCCTTAAGGCTACTTGTATTCCATCAAATATGTTTTCAGGGTAAATTTGTTTTTTTTTTCGACAAAGTTAAATTTAACCTTTTTTAATTTTGTAAAACAATTTAGAAATATTTTCCCTTTCTTGTTGATAAAAACACAAATATTTTATTATTTCATGGTTTTAATTGTCATTAACAGATCAAGAAGTACACTTAAATTGCCATTAAGAGATCTAGAAGTGCACTTTAATTGCCATTAACAGATCTAGAAGTACACTTTAATTGCCATGAACAGATCTAGAAGTACACTTTGATTGCCAATAACAGATCTAGAAGTCCACTTTGATTGCCATTAACAGATCTAGAAGTCCACTTTAATTGCCATTAACAGATCTAGAAGTACAGTATTAACTGATTTTGTTTACTTAGGCTTCAGTGTAACCAATAAGGGAGTATGAAAGGCTGAAGTGAAAAGAAGAACTGGAGTTGTTAAAGCATGAAATATGGAAGAACATAACTATCATTATTACGACATAAATGCGTTTAATCAAGTCACTTGTTTTCAACTTGGAGTTCAAATCGAGAGATGTAGAATAGATGCATTTGAAATGTAGTGTTGGATAACGATGTTATGAATTCTATGGCAGGTAAGGCGAACTAATGTCTGAGTGCTTAAAAACTGGGAGACACTGACAGATGTTCACAATATGCCTAGGACGAGTCTTCAGATTATTTGGACTCATTGTTCGTGGTCAAGAAGACAGTTTGGAGAGGGATGTGGTCACTGCAAACGTAAAAAGACGACGTACAAAAGTAAGAAAGAGTTCCAATGCGTTAAATTGACTAAGTGAAACTCAACAAGACTTCCCCTAATAACTGCTCTTCAAAGAGCGAATTTTTATTATGTGTGGAAAATAGTGAAGGGCTATCATTGAAATCACGATGCTTCGTTATGAGCTGAACAATGGGATGGAAATATTTGTTAATAACACAACATTTCTTGTTGTTTTGTAACAAACTTAACATTTGTCATAATTAATATTTATTTAATTCGTTAAATCTCACTATAAAAGCATTATGGCAGAGTAAAACTTCGCTTCGCTACGCCTAAACAAATCACATTGCCTAATAACACTCGCAAATTTCCAAAGGCAAGTTTGACAGACTTCCCACTGGATGAGATGCCGACAGGAGGACGATCCGCCTTTAGCCATATTACATTATTATATATTATAATAAATGGTGTGTAACGTTAGGAAACAAAGTCAATTGAGTACTAAAACATACATATTTGAACCAGACAGTATAAAAATCTGCTAAGATGATACTCCGCAACAGTATTTTAGTACAAACTTTGATGTATGGAAGGGAAACGTAGAAGTGAAAAAATACTGAAAGAAGCTTAATATGGTTAGAAAAGTGTACACTTAGAATAATGTATGGGATGACAATGTATGGCCGAATGAAGTAATTGGGGATAAATGTGAATTTATCCCCAATTACTTAATTCGGCCATACATTGTCAGACTAATTTGTTGAGTGAAACGTCTGTTGTTGAGTGTAACCCATCTGGGTGAACGTAATTTGTTGAGTGAAACCCATCTAGGCGAGTTTATAATTGTATCAAATGTTTTATTATAGTCATTTACTTTTTAGTAATATAATTGATGTGTTAAAAAGTGTGTGGGCATAAAACATCTGATGTTCTCGCGACCGGATACTTCCTATATTGGTGGGGGTGTATGTCGACTGTGGGGGTGTATGTCGACTGGAGGGTTGTATGTCGACTGGGGGGGTCTATGTCGACTGGGGGGTGTATGTCGACTGGGGGATGTTATAAGATTCAGACATTTTGATCGATTGTTTTTTATTTTTTTTTTTCATTGCCATATGTGTAATTTAAGAATATACACACATACCATCACGCCATTATCCTGTCGGGATAGGAGAGTACAAAGCGCCACATTTTCTGATCTCGACACACATCCTTAACTTCTTATAAATCCATACACCTTATCATACAACTTCAACGATTTATCTGACTTTCTTCGTTTTCTTGTTTCAACATATCATTCACTTTATCCAACCATACTTTCCTCGGTCTTCCTCTCACATGCCTTGCACTCAAATTCGCTTTATATATCTGTTTTGTTAGTCTTTCTTCATTAATTCGTTGCACATGCCCAAATCAATCTTCTTCATCTTACTGAACACATCAGCCTTAAGTTCACACTTATGCCTAATTACTTCATTTCGTATTCTGCCATACATTGTCACTCCATGTATTATTCTATATGTACGCAAATGCGTATATAAATCTACAGCTGTGATTCGGCTCTTCTCAGTCTTTTCCACATCCACGTTTCACTCTTATACATCAAAGTTGAAATCAAAATACTATTGTGGACCATCTTAGCAGATTCTGAAACTGTTCGTTTTGAGTATATAAATTTTAGTACCCCATTGACTGTATTGCCTATCGCTACGCGCCGTTTGTAGATATTCAGATCATAGCAAAATTCCTCAACTTGCCCAAAACTTTTACTTTCCCCTCATTTGTCGCAAGTACTTTTCCTTACACACATTTCTATCACCATTACTTTGGATTTTACAACATTTATTCTCAAATCACTATCTTCGCATTTCTCGTACAACTTTCTTGTCACACTCCGCAATTCATATTTACTCTCCCCCAACACTTACTACCATGTTATCTGCATACATAAATCCATATATGTACGTTCCCATTCGACATTTGTATGCCACCAACTGACCTGGTCCCTCAAAGTTGGTAGTATGAACCGACTGGAAGCATTCGAAATGTGGATACACCGGAGAATGCTACGGATACGGACGGATATGGTCAACAACACAAGGGTTCTTCAAAGAGCCAAAGTTGATAGAGAGGTGCTGATTTATATTAAAATCCGAAAAGTATCCTATTTGGGTCATGTACTTAGAGGAGAAAAGTACAAATTACTACACCTGATCATCCAAGGCAAAATAGAGTGTCGAAGTGGTGTTGGCAAGATGCAAATCTCCTGGATCCGCAATATACGTGATTGGACTGGTATAGGGAGCGTTGGGAATCTTTTTCGGGCTGCCGAGGACAAAGATCCTTACTCTCAGGTGATAGTCAACGTTGGGGGGACCTGCCATGATACTAGGAAGAAGTAGTTCTTCATTAATTCCTTCCATGCACCCAAACCATCTCACAATGTTCTCTTTCACATAATTCAATACAGCAGTTGTAAGTTCCTATTTATCTCTTATCACTTCATTCCGTAATCAGTCATATATTCTTCTAATAGTCAACGTTGGTGGGACCTGACATGACACTAGGAAGAAGAAGAAACTGACCTTTGTAATTCCATCACATATGAACCTATATAAAAATTATATATAACAAATTTAAGTATATTTCTGTGCAAATTAAATTGCTATCAATAAACCTATATTTATTTATTTGTTCGAGTTAAAATAGCAGACATTTAATAAAATTTGCCATTTATTCGCCGCTAAAAAACAACGCTCAATTTACATTATTAGATTCTCAGCTCGTAAACAATAACTCAACTTTACAACAATTTGTCGACATATTTGCGGAAAACGAAAAAAACACAATATCGCCTCATTTCCCAGGAGATCACAAGGTGAGAAGATTAATCGGGCTATTATGCCAATTCACCGAACCATTTCAGATTAAATTTCCAAAAAAAAAAAACCGACCTTAAATTCAATAAAGCATACATTTATCTTCGTGGTCCCTGCCTTAAATGTTGTTTAATGGCTTTCCCCATTACACTTAGAGAGGCCCCAACATTGCCGAGTAAATTCGAAAGAAACGTTATATATTTTTTTTTCTTTTCTTTCACCGCACAAAACCAGAAAAGAAAAGGACCTTTGATTTTACCACAGGTAGCCCAAATTTCAGGAATCATCCCTAAAATATTTGTACGTTCGATATTTTTACGAAAAAGTTTTTAGTCTTGATCGTACATTTTAAGCTCAGGCAATCTACCAAAACAAATTTCCTTCGTAACCTGATTGGTTCAACATATGTATTTCAACTACGAGTGTTCAGAATTCGATCCAGATTATTTATATCAAAAGCTTTCAGCCCTTTTCCCTTAAAACTTGTTTAACACTTTTCTGCTTAGTTGGAAAAGATAACCAGGCAGCGTGAATGCTGTTAATATCTAAAACTAGTTAAACTGTCATATATTCATTAAGAAAAGGAAAGGGAAAAGCATAAACATGTAAAAAGAATAAGCAAAGAAAGAAAAACAGCATTTAAGATAGGCAGCATGAATGCGGTTAATATCTAAAACAAGTTAAACCGTCATATGTTCATTAAGGAAAAGAAAGGGAAAAGTAAAAAATATGTAAAAAGAATAAGCAAAGGAAGTAAAACAGCATTTAAGACAGGCAGCGTGAATGCTGTGAATATCTTAAACTAGTTAAACTATCATGTGTTCATTAAGAAAAGGAAAGGGAAAAGCATAACTATATAAAAATAATAAGCAAAGGAAGTAAAACAGCATTTAAGACAGGCAGCGTGAATGCTGTTAATATCTAAAACTAGTTTAACTGTCATATGCTTATTAAGAAAAGGAAAGGGAAAAGTAAAAATATGTAAAAAGAATAAGCAAAGGAAGTAAAACAGCATTTAAGACAGGCAGCGTGAATGCTGTTTATATCTAAAACTAGTTAAACTGTCATATGTTAATTAAGAAAAGGAAAGGGAAAAGCAAAAATATGTAAAATGAATAAACAAAGGAAGTAAAACAACATTTAAGACAGGCAGCGTGAATGTTGTTAATATTTAAAACTAGTTAAACTGTAATATGTTCATTAAAAAAAGGAAAGGGAAAAGCAAAAATATGTAAAAAGAATACACAAAGGAAGTAAAACAGCATTTAAGACAGGCAGCGTGAATGCTGTTTATATCTAAAACTAGTTAAACTGTCATAAGTTCATTAAGAAAAGGAAAGGGAAAAGCATAACTATATAAAAATAATAAGCAAAGGAAGTAAAACAGCATTTAAGACAGGCAGCATGAATGCTGTTAATATCTCAAACTAGTTAAACTGTCATATATTCATTAAGAAAAAGAAATCTCACAGCACTTACTATATTATTGTACACAGCTTGTTCCAAGATTCCACAAATCGGTTAACAAAACACTGTTACATCATATCAACGCATGGTTTAACTTAAGTTGAAATATTCAATCGGTAACTTTTAGGACTCCACTACGTAGTGACAAGTTTTCAAAATAAACCAAAAGCCACTTGTTGGATGAGAAAATGACTTCCTTATTTTTTAATCACAAAATATGAATGATAAAAACCAATAAATCACGACTTGGCAAATACGCAAAGTTATGAAATATCTCGAAATCGTTACGAGATTCAAGGACTTTGGTATATATATTAGTATACTTGGCTTGTTGAAAAAATGTTTTTTCGAATTATTTTATAATAAACACTGGATATAAAGTAATTATAAATTGATTGCTTCTGACATCATCGGTGATCGTATCATCTTGTGAGAAAAAAATACACAAGTTTTAAAATTTATTGAAAATGTCAGTTCATGTACTGTTTCTAATGCGTGAGAAACCACAATGTAACGGAGTTGCCGAATCAATTAGAAATTCATCACCGAATAGTCAAACAAATTAAAATGGATACACTGTCACAATTTATTAATTTATTTATTGTATTTAAATCGTGTGCAAGTGATGTTGCCTATTCACGACGACCTCCGTGGCCTAGATGGTAAGACAACTGTCTCTCAGCGCGGAGGTTGCGGGTTTAAATCCTATTTTTGGACTTCTTTATAAAAACTCTGAGAACCCAGATGTTTTTTTTTTTTAATAATTCCAGTCTGGTTTTCACTTACGACCTGTTCAACATCTTTTTGGATGGTTGGAAAAGATTTCCACACGGCAATAAGCCTGCCAGATTGTACTGTAAACAACGAAAGTGAAACACAATACAATATAATATTTACATATGGAAGTATTATCAACAAGCGCAACGCAAACTCCGTGCCTACATCAATAGTTCAAAGCTCGAAGGCTCGTTAACTAGATTCGAAGACATTATTTTATTAAAGCGAAACCGGTCCGAAATCAATTTGAATCAAATTTAGTATGTCTTTTGGATACTCTTTTTGAGAGGTGCCCTTTTTGGATACTCTTTTTGGGAGGTGCCTTTTTTGGATACTCTTTTTAGGAGATGCCCTTTTTCGATACTCTTTTTGAGAGATGCCCTTTTTGGATACTCTTTTTAGGAGATGCCCTTTTTGGATACTCTTTTTGGGAGGTGCCCTTTTTGGATACTCTTTTTAGGAGATGCCCTTTTTGGATATTCTTTTTGAGAGATGCCCTTTTTGGATACTCTTTTTGGGAGATGCCCTTTTTGGATACTCTTTTTGGGAGGTGCCCTTTTTGGATACTCTTTTTGGGAGATGCCCTTTTTGGATACTCTTTTTGGGAGGTGCCTTTTTGGGATACTCTTTTTGGGAGATGCTCTTTTTGGATACTCTTTTTGGGAGGTGCCTTTTTTGGATACTCGTTTTAGGAGATGCCCTTTTTGGATACTCTTTTTGGGAGATGCCCTTTTTGGACACTCTTTTTGGGAGATGCGCTTTTTGGATACTATTTTTAGGAGATGCCCTTTTTGGATACTCTTTTTGGGAGATGCCGATTTTGGATACTCTTGTTAGGAGATTCCCTTTTTGGATACTCTTTTTAGGAGATTCCCTTTTTGGATACTCTTTTTGGGAGATGCCCTTTTTGGAAACTCTTTTTGGGAGGTGCCCTTTTTGGATTCTTTTTTTGGATACTCTTTTTGGGAGATTTCATCAAAATGTATGATAGTATATGAACACTACGCACTATACTACACCTAAATCCGAATGTGTTTATTAGCTATCACATAAAAGAAGATCTACAAAGTTTTCTTTGTAATACGTATTCCTTTGGTATTTTTTTTTGCGGTTTTCTTACCAAGCATGTTTTTCTGAACATACATACAAAGATGCGGGGAAGTACCTAATTTTATGGCTGCACACACTAATTTCTTATCCTTACTCAACTTTGATTTATTTTGTAATATTTTTAGTGGGTCCCCGAGTTAGAGCACCATTGAGGAGACTTGGTCTCAAAACAGCTCGTTTTAAATTGTCATTAAATTATAATAATTATTAAAGTTATAAGAAGATTTTATTTAAAATACTGTCAAACAAGACGACCTCTCAATTTAACTAACAATTTACGACTTATTTTGATTTAAATAAGTATTCAGCTTCCAGGCACGCTTCTAAAATCATTTAAATAACACACAAAACGAAAAAAATATATTCACTTAACGACCTCTAGTTTTTGTTCAATGTCGTATTTTATTAATTTGAATCACATTAAATATTAATTAATTACTAAGAAAAAAACTAACACGTAATTATTTAAAGAAAAAGTCATGTTAATATTCAATATTAATTATTCATCACCGTTAAGATTTAATTTAGATATCGAAACTGTGGACAATGTTTGGAAACACAGCAACGTCGATTAAAAATATTCATGTTTTTGATCAACAACTGAAACATACAAAGTTGTTTAATAATTACAAAAAACCATGTTAAAATATTGAGAAACCTGAAATTACCATCGAGGATTCTTAAATGATTTTTTTTTTTTTAATACCTGCACACCATCACGTCGTGTCCCTTTTAGATTAAGCAAAGAAGATAGTTTTACACGCCTTTATATCCATGCACACAGCTCTCACATCGTTTACATCCTTACATTTTGACTCACTTGCTCTTCTGTTTTCCATATTTTTTACCTTCCTCTACGTCTTTCTACTCATACCCCGATCTAACTCTTCCTTGTTCTT
The DNA here is from genome assembly GCA_949825065.1 of Odontocerum albicorne. NCBI lineage: Eukaryota > Metazoa > Arthropoda > Insecta > Trichoptera > Odontoceridae > Odontocerum > Odontocerum albicorne. Next base: position 42,413,131 of record OX463847.1, on the reverse strand, counting down.
CATTCATGTCTAACAAATATTTAATTTATGTCTTTTAGTCTATCGCAATTCGTTCTCTCGGTGTGGTGATACTTATTTAAGATTTCTTAATTAATTATACTAATAATATTCATCTCTAACAACCATTTATCATTTATCCAATAATTTCTTACTCTATCAAACATTGTTACCCCAGATATTCTATACAAGGCACGCTTTTATTCTGCTTTTCCCTTTTCAGTGCCCAGGCTTCACTTCTATACATAAAGGTTGTCTCTAGCATACCACTGTGTACGAGCATTTTTGAAGAATTTGACGAGATAACACACAATTTGTTAAATGTCTTAAAAAAATAAACGTGCGAATGAAGCTAACAAAAAATAATGAAAAGCTAACAAAAAAAAACATCTAGTGCAAATGTGAGTAAAAGGTGTGGTAGAGCAAGGCCAAGAAAAGCGTGGTTGGATCAAATGAAAAATATTTTGAAAAAAAAGTAAAAAAAATCGTAGGAGTTGTCTGAGAAGGCGTATGGATGTAGAATAGGCAACGAATGTGTCCCGAGATAGAAAATTCTGGCACTCTGTACTCTCTGCCTACTCCGATAGGAAAATAACATGATAGTATGCAAAACATTCAAATATTTATTGGAAATCTCAAACTAATCAGAAAGATGTTGAAGAGGTCTTAAGAATCTAAGATATTTTAAAAGATGGAATCGAATCGGCAACCTCTGGGCTGGAAGATATAAGTCTTTCCAATCAGGCCATGTAACATATGTTATATCGTCACTTTATGCGGTTTCAGAAAAATCTAAAAACAATATTTTTTAAACAGAAATGTTGAAATTCGTATACATTCCTCGTGACAGCAAATTTTTGTGACATAGCCAACTTTGCAATTTATTCCCGTCACTTGATAATACCAGTCTTAGAATGAGTCGGTTCACCGCGAGCAACCTAACCGGTAACTAGTAACCAGCTACCAGCAACCAACCATTCATGACGGGACTGGTTTTGTATCTCATTGTATTTCCAGAGAACGTCCCAATCTACGAGTGGGCAGCCTTCTCAAACATAATTTCTGCAATATACAGCGTGTGAACACAGCATCTACATTTCTTGGGCGGAAGTAGCGAACAATGAATATACTCGAGTTGACTGCGCTTATAAAATGGAACAGTTAAGAGGGAACTATCTTCCTGGTAGCTATTAGATTTATGTCATTTACTTGAGCTTAACTGCTAACACAGGTATAGCTTAACTGCTAACATAAGTATAGCTTAACTGCTAACTTATATTCGTATTGTAAAATGTTTGAAAATCAATGTAGCGAAATCAAAGGCTATGGTTATAGAAAGAGTTGTGATAAAAGTGTGTGTCATACTCAGAGAAACTGGAGCAGGTTGATGAGTTCTGTTATCTGGGAAGTATGTTTACGTGTGATGGGCTTGTTGAAAGGGTCATTGAAAGAAGAGTATCGACAGAAAACAAGGCAAACGAAGCAATTAATGTTACAAGGTAAACAAAGTTTTTAATATACAACAACCGCATATCATCAGCAGTAAAAATGACTACATATGACAGTGTGCTGGTGCCCACCTTGATGTACGAAGTGAAACTTGAACTAGGCAGAAAAATAATAAGAGAAATGAATGAATGATGACATCAGAAATGAATGCATAGATAAAATGGATGGTTTAAGCAAGACGAAGAAAGGAGCTTTAAGACGGTTTGGACATGTGGAAAAAATGACTAAACGAGTATACAATTTAAAAGTGCAAGGTGTGCGTGGAAAAGTAGAACGGGGAAAACGTGGCTGGACCAAATGAACCAGATTTTGAATGAAGGTAAATTTATAAGTATGAATAATAGAATATTATGCATGACGAGGTGTATGAGTGTGGAGGAGGTGAAATTTGGATGATTGGATGGCAAAGTTAAGAGATATGTTCTCTTTACCTACCCCACAAGGGACACGGCGTGATGATATGCATGCATGATGATCTCGTGGGTTCAATACTTAAATTAGGTAGCCCGAAATTTGGCGGTTTTGAGATATTTACATGAATGGATTGCTCATCGAAGGGGTTTTCCAATGCTATAAATAGGTATCATAAAATATTATTTCTCAAATGAGTTATTTAGCATTTTCATAATTAGGTAAGTCGTAAACGTGGAAACTAAAGAATGCTTAAAGTAGATATCTGAAGTTCATATAACTTACATCTTACGATCTATTGAAACCTCCTTTATTAGTTTCATAAAAATATTAGCGCGATACCTCATAATTAAAGATGAGTTACCAGACAAAACTATCGGACCTCGAAACTAAAAACGCCATTTTCTCAGAATAGAGAATTTTGAGTTATCTAGTTATAGTATTGAGCCCACGATCTAGAATACATACACGAAAAACGGACTTAGATTCCTTATTTACTCGTTATTCACAGAACAATCTGGCGGACTTATCGATATGTGGCACTCTCTTCTAACCAACCAGGAACCAACCTTGAGGGAAAATCTAATAAATCGAAATTTATTTTAAAAAAAACATATCACTTCTGGTAGTCACAATAGTGCCCGAGCGTATCGATCCATTTGAGAAGTACTGGAACAGCGTGCATCAAGATAAATATCATAGACTGAACTGCATTCTCTCGTTTCCTATTAGGCAATGGTGTCAATGCCAAGAGCTGTCACTGGCCGATAACCAAAAGCTATTGTCAGCTACTGATTGCTAATATCAGCTACCAAGTAACAAACTATCGGCCACTAGTCACAGACTACAAAAATCAGACAGCTTACTGGTCAACGCGTCATTGTAGATCGTTCATAGCCTGAGGAGTTAAAGGCAGTGATACTATTTCAGTATGCCTTTGACATGTTTCTGTTTGAGTAATAGCAGTACTTATGCAATAAAAAATAAGGTTAAATTTCACGTTTCATTGATTTCATAGTTAATTTTCTTTAGCGTCGTTTACTATGTTTGATGGTAGAGTGATTTTAATTAAATTGGCAAATTTAATGCGACGAATGTAACCTTTCAAGACCTCCTGTCAGTTACCAATTATATCGAAGACCTTCGTGACCTAGTTGGTAAGATGCTTGACTTCTGACCAAAGAGTTACTGGTTTGATTTCCAATGGAACCCTACAAAATAATCCCAATCTGGTGAATAGGGCAAAGCGATTATCCAAAACATGCGCAACACGTCGAACTTCTCAGCATGTGTAACTATAGAAGCGTCGATACCAGAGGGTAAAAATCCACTGCGATATTCCTACTAAAGGTTATTTTAACTGTCCTGCGATACTTGAAGCACTAAGTTTATATCTCCCCAATAAATATAGCCGTGCAAGGAATCACTCTCTATCCTACATACCACCGTACAGAACGAATATCATAGCTAAACACTCAGTCACGCGTGGTATAGATATATTGAACTAACTAAGTGACACTGTGGATATATTCTCGGTACTACCTAGCAGTATGAGAATAATCCTGGCTGATATTCTTCCTTACAAAATAAGCTAACAAGAAGCAGACCCTCTTTACGTAATAGGAGAAATCCGTGCAAAGTGGATTAAAAAAAAGAGTTCGTCTGGTAATAAAATTCACACGCACTAAACGTGTGCAAGTGTTGTATCTTCACGTGAAGTAGTATTGTTAACACGAGCAATAACGAACGAGTTCCGTACTCCAGTGGTTACTCTGGAGTACAGAGTTATTCCACTCCGTGTCTACTTCAGTGGTTCTGAGCAAGAAGGCTCGATTACAGGGGTAGAAAACAGTACTGTTTTTTCAGCCACGCACTTCAATCTATCCAGACCATCGATTCGGATATATTGATCACGCCATACGAAAGAAGAATTACTTATTTGACAACCCCCATGTCCTGATAATTATGAGCTGGTGTTCCACTCAGGAGTTGCGGTTCGATTCGTAATGGTACATAAAATGAAATAAAAATTAGAAAAGGTATCCTAGGCTAATAAAACAGTTCGTCTGGTAAAAAATAGTATGTGAGTATTTTTGCCCGTCACGTGTGTTATATTCACAGCATGTGAGATAGCAATCTGTGAGTTATATGCCTACTTCCGTGGTTTTTAACCCAAAAGCTCGATCGATTACTGGGGCCGCAGACAATATTATCTATCACTCAGTTATGTGTTTCGTGTTTTTCGGATAGATGTCGTTAAGACAAAATTTTCGTTGCAAACTTCATTCCAAATGTGCTGCATGTATATATTATTATGAAAGGTCACAGTATTCCGCATTTTGTCAACATTATATTGTATTACACTTTCGTTATATACAGTACAACCTAGCGGGTTTATTGCCATGTGGTAATATCTCCCAACTAACCAGAAAGATATTATGTTGTGTATAGTTAAGGCATTAACGTTGTGGAGGTTTAAAGACATTGTAATTAATTTTTAACAAACACTGTTTATTCCACTTTTTTATGACGGTATAACCCTACCGGTTTCAAGGCTTTCACCTCATCTTCAGGGGAGTACAAACAAGACTTGTTTGTACTCCCCTGAAGATGAGGTGAAAGCCTTGAAACCGGTAGGGTTATACCGTCATAAAAAAGTGGAATAAACAGTGTTTGTTAAAAGAAAGATATTAAATAGGCTTTTAGAGAAAAACAGACTGGAACCATTTTTGAAAAACTCTGGGTTCTGGCGGGAATCGAACCCGCAACCTTTGGGTTGTGATACAAGCGTCTTACCAACAAGGCTGCAGAGGTCATCACCATCACCATGAAGATGGAATTAAAATACATAAATATACATGTATTGGAAAATTTGTCATGGCTTGAAACAGTTACCAACTTTGATGTATGGGAGTAAAACGTGGAAGTAGAAAAATACTCAAAGAAGCCGGAATGTATCCAATATGAAGACGCCATATAGCAATACATTTCTTTAGATATACCATGTTTAACCATGTATAGTACATAAAATATTGAAAATGAAAATAAGAATATGAGCTTACTTTTCGGACAACCAATATTATAAACATGCATTAAATATTCAAACGATCACGTACTCCCGTACCCATAGGCTTTGTTCTTCCCAAGGGCATGATATATCAGCGTAGTAACGTTCTCTACATAAAACATAATAATTTATTTACGTTATCGCATTACCGAATAACAAAGAAATTAGATAAAGCTCTATTCGTACACTTTACCCAGTAGCTAATGTAAAATAAGACAATATAAATACTGTGATCCAAAACATGAGTGTCTAAGTAATGACTAGTCAGTCAGGTTGGCAGACAGAAAATCTGGCGTCACCGTTGGACTGGAGTGAGCACTGTACAGTTTGATTAATGGGACAGGTTTGATGAATTGAATTGGAATAATGGCAGCATGTATTATATTTGATTACTCCACATAAAAAAAGGAGACGTTATCATACGAATTTTAATCAAAAGCACTTTGGGCTTGGTATCCAGTTTTGTTGAATAGAATTTAAATTCAGAAAGAAATTTAACTTCTAAATTTAAATTTAGAAAGAAATTTAAATTCTACTTGACAAATTCTTTTATTTCGGTAGTATTTTCTTGGATTATTAAAGAATTATTGATGTCAAAAAATAAAGATGTTTCTCTAGATTGGTATCACTAATTCGTATGCAAAGACTTGGAAATGAGTTTTGCAACAATTTAGATATTTTTAATATAAGTATAAATAGTATTCGCCAGAATATCACAATAATATTTAGAAATAGCTACTAACTTTGTGCTCTACTTTATTAATATAAATAACCTAGTATAAACGAAACATTAAGGACAATATTTTCCCTCTGGAGTTGAGTAACCCTGCATCAACATGTGGAAGGTTTCGATTCTGCAAAGCAACTTGCATCTCGTTCTACAAGTGAGCCCATTTGTTTTTTTTATATCGCAAGATGTATTTATAAAATTCTCAAAAAATCCAACGTTTGTTCTATGTAAGCGTTGTTCCACTAAAAACAAATCTAAGTTCTTTACCACTATAACATAAGTCTTCGACAATTACGTAAGTCTACTTGGTGAAGTTTGGTAATATTTTGTGGTATACATACATATATTGAACTTAAATATACATATAATTATTAAATAATTTTAAACAATGTAATTTATTATTATTACTGTTTTTTGTATCTTCATGTTAGTTTAAGATAAAGTTTTGTATTTTTTGTCAATAATTTTAAATAATTGTGTAACCTGTCATATGTTCATTTGTATATAAAAGACACTGTTGTGTCGTTAATAAAATTAAATAAATCACTGGTAATGAATGAGTTGATGTATTGGCAAAGAAAGTACATATATTCTACCAGTTTATCACCTATCTGATTTTTCACTGTCAATAACTAATCTTTTGAATAAAATTAAGCATCATACTTGGCCCCGATGGGCGTTGGATTAGGATATAACTGGTGTATATAAGGGATCTAGATATAAACCAATTCAATAATCATTCCCTTTGAAACCATGGTTTAATATAATACAATAAGAATAAATAAGATGGTAGTGTCTATTATGTGTCGTTGCGGACGGGCCACTACGTGGTGACTAGTCACCTTTACATAATTGATATTGTGGATAATCCCGGCTGCGGGTGTGGGGATTGAATGACGAAAATATAGACCATGTATTTTTCGGTTGTCGTTTGAAAGACATATTTGATTTACTTAATTGGCATATATCTACCGCGTCCAATGAATGTTGCGTTTCTTCTTTCTTCGAGGAACTTTTCCATTTAGACTGATTGTTAAATTTTTGAAGCTTAATCAGTTGAAACTTTGAATTATTTAGAATCGTCATTTTTTTAAATTGGTTTAATTATAGAATTGCATGTATAACTTGCATTGCATATATAGACTTATAGAATTGCAAGAATAATTTGGTGGCACAAATCATCCTAGTTTGGGTGGATTGCCCATTGAATTTTTTTAATTTAATTTTACACGTGCACTACTATCTTTTGTTGTACTTTGTCCTTAACAGTATTTAAGGAAAAACTTAAGAAGCACTATTCATCTCAAAATATTCATTCCTCTTCTCATTCTACTTCTATTGTATATATGATTCCAATTCTAAACTCAAATTTTCCTCAAGATTTATCTAAAGCTTATTTTAATTTGTGTTATTTAATTGTTTCTCAAACATTACTTTTCATTTACTCGCCTTAAGTTACGGTCATGGGAATCGATTATGAAACAAAATCTGATTGATTGTAAGAAATTGCTTCACAGCAATAAATCCACCAGATAGATTTATTTGCATAACTGTAGAATAACATTACCTATAAGAATCATCGTCCAAAACTCACCTCAGGATTTACTTCAAACATAACAGTTTTCTTAAGTCTGGTTTTGAGTGTCTTACCTGGAACAAAAAGTAAATTTTTCATATTAGTTAAATGAATTTTGGATACTGTCAAATCATCTAAGAAAACGAAAATTAAGTTCAAACCTTACGTCCGTGTTCAAAACTATTTCATTATCACGCTGTGACTTCCATCAGGATGTTATAAAACACCAACATCCAAATAGTTCTACAGCTTGACACTTCACACCCTTCGAATTAGTGACTGAGCTAGCTTCATGGTAATCTATGGCTATTGCCATTGATTATTTCAAAGATGTTAGAGATCAATCGAATGGCTCCGAGGCCTGGAAAAATCCTAAGGACTGCTAATGCTGTAGTCTTCTTCCCAAATATCTGATTGTTACAGACTACTATATAAACAAAACTACTTGAAAAATATGGTGGTCGTATTGTCTTAATTTTTTTAACATAAGCCTTATTTCGTGTATTGTTTATAGTTAAGGCATTAACGTTGTGGGGGTTTAAAGACATTGTAATTTATTTTTTCAAACACCGTAATTTAATTTAATTATCAAACATTTTAATTTATTTTATCAAACACAAAACCATAAGAAACTTATTAAATATCATATATTTAACGACACCTATAAGCAAACCTATAAATGGAGCAAAGTCTTATTTATAAAAAACATATACGAAATAAACAAAAAAAATCATCGTCACATAAAGCCAGCTTTTTACACTAATGCGAAAGGCAAAAATGGCATACTTAGCAACAGTGGTGTGAATAAACTTTTATGTGCTGATTGTAATAATTTCTATATAGGAAAGACAGGAAGATCCTTCGAAAAGAGATTTCGTAAACACAAATCCGCCTTAACAAATCCTCTAATTTATTCTGAAATGGCTAATCTTTGTCACCGTGAAAACCATACTTTTTCTATCGATGATGCCAAATTCTTACGTATCAGTAGTAACGGAAATAAATTGGACAGATTAGAGGCCCTAGAAATTTCGAAGTCAGTACACCAAGGCGAACATCTGATAAACACATATATCCCAAAAATCTCTCCGCTTCTGGCCGAGATCGTCCCATGTCTCCCTCAGCCCTCAGTCCCCATGCCGAATTTCCCCAACCGTTGAAGCGTGTATATCGGTACCAATTCGAAAAGAATTTAGTCTTGTTTGTGTTCCCCTGAAGATGAGGTGAAAGCCTTGAAACCGGTAGGGTTATACCGTTACAAAAAGTGGAATAAACAGTGTTTGATAAAACAAATTACAAAGCCCTATTTCATATATTTCTAATTGGTTGTGAGAGATCACCACATGGAAAGTAAGCTAACCAGGTTAAACTACACGTGTATAAAACAAAAGTGTAATTAAAAAGGCTGCAACAGACTAAATCTCCTGATTAAAACCCAGGACATAATATGTGACGACAATGCAATTGGTGAAATCCATCAGTTTACATTCACCTGCAGGATGGATGACAATCCTACCTGATCACGAGAGATTGCCAATCCTTACAAATCATTTGATATAGTATAAGGGTGACGTGTGGCGATATTTTGACCTTTCAATAATCAAATTATCATAAAATTCACAAAAAATTTAATATTCGTCAAATCAATTTTTGTTTAAATATAGCTGTTGAATGATTGAATTTTTTTGCTTGAAATTAACCCATAAAATATTTCATTTATTTAATATTAAATTTCTGTGGCGGGTTTATTCCCAAGTGTCAAACTTTTCCAGCCCAACATACAGATATTTTACAAAATGTTGAGTGAAATGTGGAGGATTTAGATTATTGATGTAGAGAAAATAAAATTTATTCCACACCAAAATAATAAATACCCCAACAATATCAACAAACGAAAAAAAAAACAGAAATAATTGTGTTATATTATTTCAGGCGAACTCCGATGCTGGTTGATTTCATTTGCATTTTGAAGGGCGTTAATGATACAATAATAATTAATAAATCATATATGATAACTTGAAAGGAGTTACGTTTGATCGCTGTTATAAAATAATTCATGTGGACTATAAATTTACTTTTCGATATCATGTGGACCATATTATCGATGGGGGTAACAAGTTGTTAGGTTTTTTAGCGAATGTCCTTGAAGAACGCGATGATGATTTTGATTGTTTGGTATTTAAATAAAATACGTCAATTAGCAATGCGGAAAGAGAGAGTGAATTAATCAATGAATAATAATTAATAATTAATGATTCTTTATTTATCGGTAAGTGGGTATTTATACATTTCAGAATGGGCGCGGGAGTGCGCCCGCAATATATTTTTATCTCGCTTCTGTGCGTGCAGAAATGGTCGATTGAAATGTTGCAGACATCGCAAATAGTATTGTGGGTAGACGATTTGTTTGCGAAAACGGCGAGACAGCGTGATGCGTTCTCTTTCTACTGGGGAATGTATCGTAAATAGTATTTGTGGGTAAACAATTTCAATGTTTTGGTATGCGACCTTTGGACATATCCAAAGGTCGTTTCGTCGACCGTGTGTGTTGACAATATTCAGCGACGACCGTGGTTCCTACAGTTTTATAATGCGGAGATGTAGGCCGATCTCAAATTTTTCAGCTATAAAATTGTTATATTGCACCCAGAGCATCTTGGAGTTCGGTTCGGTAATTTACAACCCCTATCTTAAAAAAATGATAAATACAGCAGAGGGTATACAAATAAAGTTTATTGCATGCCATAATCTCCGAAGTATGAATGAATCCCGAGATTATAATTTATCATTGAAACACCATAAGCTTGAACCTCTTATTTATTGTAGATTCATTGAAACACCATAAGCTTGCACCTCTTATTTATCGTTGAAATTTATCATTGAAACACCATAAGCTTGCACCTCTTATTTATCGTAGTTTATTGCATGCCATAATCTCTGAAGTATGAATGAATCCCGAGATTATAATTTATCATTGAAACACCATAAGCTTGCACCTCTTATTTATCGTTGAAATTTATCATTGAAACACCATAAGCTTGCACCTCTTATTTATCGTAGTTTATTGCATGCCATAATCTCCGAAGTATGAATGAATCCCGAGATTATAATTTATCATTGAAACACCATAAGCTTGCACCTCTTATTTATCGTTGAAATTTATCATTGAAACACCATAAGCTTGCACCTCTTATTTATCGTAGTTTATTGCATGCCAAAATCTCCGAAGTATGAATGAATCCCGAGATTATAATTTATCATTGAAACACCATAAGCTTGCACCTCTTATTTATCGTTGAAATTTATCATTGAAACACCATAAGCTTGCACCTCTTATTTATCGTAGTTTATTGCATGCCATAATCTCCGAAGTATGAATGAATCCCGAGATTATAATTTATCATTGAAACACCATAAGCTTGCACCTCTTATTTCTTGTAGATTCAAAATCGAAATCAGTTTTTTGTTCAGAACTATAAACGTACTTGTAGATTTTTCCGGTTTACATAAAAAAAATCCGTTTCTGTTATCCATTCGCTTAACCAATCTAATCAACCCCTTTATCTTAATATGCTAGCAAAGATAAAATGCTATGTTCCTGACAACTATTCGAGGCATAAAAACAATGACCTATTTAGACTGTTAATAAGAAGAACTAACCTGCCAACTGCTCTTCCTCTGTATCGCGGGCTGTCCTTTTTGAATAAGATATCGGATATTGACATCTTCAATATTTCCGAAAATGTTTTTAAAGAAATCATGTTGAGCTTTCTTATGTTAGTAATGGGAGTTAGTTGTTTTGGGTAAAATAATATATTATTTCTTGTTTAATAATTATTATTTTCTTGCTGCAGTATATAATTTATCTTAAAGCTTTGTATATAACTCGGTTAAAACTGTATTGTGAGGTGCATGGCTGCACGTTAATGCACTAGACTTCCGTGTGGAATGTCGTCGGTTCGAACCCCGTGCTATGCTACTCCCTTTGAATTACACAGGATTTTTTCCCGCTTAGTATTCGGAGGTATAAGGATACCTATGATTTCGGTCATATCTATTTTAATTTTTTTAAATTTATTTAACACTTTTATTGTAAATACAATCTGGTGGGATTATTCCAACCAACCAGACAAAACTAAATTAAGCAATACCTAAAAATGTCCAAAACAATACCTAAAAATATCCAACCAGCTTTTTATACATCCAATAAATTTAAAAAAAATTAACAATAGAGACACGGAAAGTAAACTTACTCAATCCGGAGTTTACAAAATACAATGTAACGATTGTTCATATTTTTATATTGGCAAGACAAAAAGAAATTTTGAAAAACGAGCTAAGGAACATTTAAAATGCCTGAACAACAATAATTTTTCAGAGTTCACTAACCACCTAATCGAAAACAACCATTCGTTCGATATTAATCGTGGTTTGAGGATTCTACATATAAACCGAGGGGGATTGCATCTTGACAATTTGGAAATTCTCGAGATTAAAATTAAGTCTAAATATCATCAATAACCAGACCAATTTTCATAATAGCCCTCTACTTAATATGTTCCCAATTTAAAATCCTCCCCTGTCTTAAAGATTCACATTCACTTTCACATATTTTTCCCTGCCCCATTCACCATTGTATTACATCTCTCCCCACTTCACTCCCCTGCCTCACCTCTTTTATATTAGATTATTTACACTTGTACAGAATATATTTTAGCAACTTAGTTTATATTCACCTGACGAAGAAGACCGTGGTCTTCGAAACTAGTTGTGAACCTTAATTAAATCTGTGGCGAACACAAAAATATAAAATAAGTTTTTTATTTTACTTATTTTTTTCCTTTTATAAATTAAGAAAGTTACATGGTCGCAAAAAAAAACATTCAAATGACTATCCATCCCAACGAAATTCATGGACACATACGTGAGCTTATGCCCACAAGCCCCACAAAGACGGACAATCACCCGAACATTCCTTTTCATATAAAGTGAGATATCATCAATCAAAGGAAAAGGAAGGGATGGTGGAGAGGGAAGGAAAAAAATCAGGATTGAAACACGTTATATTACTGACTTTAAATTAAGGGTTTTTTCAGTCGCTTCTTAAAGCATGCAAGGACGGAGAGAGTCTAGCAAGGACGGAGAGAGTCTAGCATTGGTTTAAAACTGTTAGGTAGTCCTCGAGTCTAACAGCACTGACAGTAAAGTACGGCGTGAAAAACATGTGTGTGTGTCACATCAATCACTTGTTAACCTGTACATCTCACAGGTAACAGACGATTTTCAACTCTTTACAGTTCACTGTACCAAATTTCCATACAGCATTGAACCTGGGTCAACTCCTTTTTGGACCCCTAAATAACAGAGCACAATGCACGGCTACTGAATGAGGCCCTTGTGCCAACCTACCCATATCTGACCCAAAATGGCCGCCGTGGGACCATATATCATTACAAAAGAATGCGTCCATTATGAACGGAATTTGAGAAAAGACATAAAAATGGGCGTTTTAATAGTAGGAGGTAGTTTTGCTTTATAACTTGGAATATTTTTGTCTAAAATATACTTATTTAGCCCTATATGTTTGAACACAACATTTAACATATGTTTTAAAGAAAGGCGTAATTGAATGAATGTGTGCAAAAAGGAACCAACTCATAAAACACATTTTTTTAGTTTTGTAATAGTTGTATGAAAAATTGTTTGAATGTAGAATAGGCGAAATATGTAAGCCGCGTTAGGAAAATCTGGCCTTGTCTCCTCTGCCTACCCCGACAGTAAGGTGGTGTGATGGTACATACGTATATTATTCTATAATTTCGACGACCTCCGTGAACTACAATATTTGTTAATGCTCTTGATTCCCGATGGTACCCAAAAACGAAACAAAAAAAAAAGGTTCCCAGTCTGGTAAATTAGTTCATCTGGTAACAATACTTGTATGTGATAGACTTGTGCGAGTGTTGTCGCCTCCTCACATGCGGTAATATTGCCAACTGCGAGTTTCCAGCCCGACTTTAGTGGTTCCGAATCTTAACGCTCGAGTAATGAAGCGGAAGACAATTTTATCTCCTGGTCACGCTCTATGTTTGCATTGCCAAATCGGATAGTTAAGGGATACGATATAAATTTGTTATATCGAATAAGTATACGTCAATCTCATATTTGTAAAAGTATCAAGCCAGATAACAAAGTATCATATGGAATATATACAAATTAAATAAAAATTCCATTTGAAAAAAAAAACACTTGTTCGATGCCTGCACAAACAAAGCGATTGGATTTCGATTATTTCAGAACATGTAAAATATGGCGTGAGTATTTAATTACGATTTTGTTATAAACAGTACATTTTAGTAGATATATTAACATGCTGCAATCTTTTCTAAACAACCAGAAAAATATTAGACTCCCTAAGTGAACACTGGATTTTCCCTACCACGACATACTTCCTTAGCCTCATCTATATACATACCTTATCATACAAATGTTTCTGTTCTTTTACTCTTCGTCTTTCCTACTTTCACAACTTCACTATCCTGACCCAATCATACTTTCTTCAGTCGTCTTCTACCACGACTCCCACTAATGATTGCATTATATAAATTAGTTTAGTTAGCCTTTCATTCAGCATATTAAAACTACTTCAGCCTGGAATTTTTCACCCTTATAAAGATATCAGTTTTTAGCTCACATCAAACATTGACTCTAAACTACCCTAGATAATCTAGAAATCTCAACAGGTTCCACACAACAATTAAAAGAACTAGACAAAGTTTCAAAATGGGGAATGTTACGTGATAGATTGACTGTGTATCTGCATTGAGTAGTCCATGCAACACAAGTTATCAAAGTCGCAGTGGTCTATAAGCTTGGTGTCTTGAACACGAAGAAGACATGATTTGTGAAACGTCCAGTGTTGTCCAAGAGGTAGAATTCTGGACGAAAGAAGTGTAGTGTAGAAAAAAATAGCTCACATCCATCCTTAATAAATATAACAAGTTCCGTAAAGCAGTTGTAAGAACAAAGAATACCATGTCAAAATGGGGAATGTTAAGTGATTGATTTATTATTTGTATATGTGATGTCTGTGACATTCCACATGTCTGTGATATTTACGAGAGGTAGTGCGCGTCTAGGATCGGTCTTTTTTCTCACAGAAGATCACATGATCGACGTCGGAGAACGGTTCAAGATTGACGTTGGATTGGCGAGGGGATCCACGACTACGCGGCCCGGCAACGATAACGACGCATCTGTGGTGAGGAGCAATTTAATCGATACTTGCTGCATTGGCCGATAAAACCGTTTCTTGCACCGAAGAGGACTTGATTGGTGGAACGTTCAGTGCTGTCCAGGTGTCAGAATTCTGGGTGGAAGACGTTCAGTGCCTTTGATACGAAAAGAAGAAGAAAAAACAAACATTTATCCATAAAAAAAATTATATGTGAAAAATAAATATGAATAGTGACTATTCCTATTTGTGTTGAATAAGATGAAAAAGAGGAAGCTAAGATGGTTCGGGCATGTATAATAAATAAATGGAGAAATATCAATAAAATAAACATATACTATATTACAAAAGTTAATGGAAGCTGTGTAAGAAAAGAGCATGGAAATTATAGTTAGATCAAGTGGATGACGTTACAAAAAAAGAAACCAAGATAGACAGAGATCGAAAACAGAGATGTAGCGTAAGATGAAGAAGAGCAAGCTGAGACGGTTTTGGTATGTGGAACGAATGAATGAAGAAAGATTAACAAATCAAATATATATTGCAAATGTGAGTGGAAAGCGTGTGATAGGAAGACCAAGAAAGAACATTGTGGATTGTGGTTGGATCAAGTGAATGATATTCTGAAAGAAGGAATCGTAGAAAGTCAGAAAAATTGTACAAATTGTATGAGGAGGTGTATGGATGTGAAAGAGGCTACCGATGTGTGTCGAGATAGAAAAGTATGACGCAATGTTCTTTGTACCTACCCGATAGAGAAACATTTTGATGGTATGCATGTTCTATTCATGTTTGTTTGGAATTTGCAAATATGAAAATTATCTTTTCCCGGCCAATAAGGAAGACCGAAAAGATTATTCAGTAGTGTAATACAAAGGCAATAACAACAGAAGGATGACTGGTTTATTGTTCATAGATACGATTACATTGTTGCTCAACAAAAGAGTCCTAACATAGAATTATCTCCTCGCTGCGGATCTCAATTATCTCCATTGTGATTTATGGGAGCCCATGGAAGACGTGAATATATTGAACGGCTGTGATGACAGGCCTTGGCCAACGGAGCAAAATCATATTTATTATATAAAAGAAACCATATTTTAATTTTTAATTTATAATCGCCAATGGGAAATAAACGGTTGAGCGATTTGCGTGATAACAATCAAATGTGACCCCAGGGGTTAGTGGTAGAAAGTTCGTACCATTATTTTGCCAAACTGTGAACTTAAAGCTGATGTGTTTACTTGAAGAAGAACAGGTTTGAACTGAGAATGTTTGGGTCTGTAAACATATATTATTGAACTGGATAATATCATAATTTGATAAGATGATACTTTACAACAGTGTTTTAGTATCAACTTTTTTATGTATAGGAGTGAAACGTGGACTAAAAATATTGAACGGAGCCGAATAAGTTCTCCAGAAATGCGTGCACTAAAAATAATACTATACATGGGGTGACAATGTATGACAGAATACGGAATGAAGTGATATGGGATGAATGCGAACTTAAAGCTATGTGGAGTAAGGGTAAGAAGAGCACTTCGAAATAGTTTGGGTACGTGTAACGAATAAAATAAGAAAGATCAACAAAACAAATAAACAGTGCCACTGTGTAAAAATCAGACAAATCTTGGAGCTGTAAGAGATTGAATATGGATATAAAAGAAGAAAAATATGTGTGTCATGATAGGAAATAATGGTGCTTTCTTCTCTCGGTCTACTACGATAGCGAAACGGCGTAATGGTAATGACTGTTGCATATCTGTGATTTTCAACACGTAGGATGACTAGGTATGAGTTACTTGCTTGAACAAGTGACTCTTAACCCAAAATCTGGATTACTGGGGACGAAGATAACCCAAAATCTGGATTATAGTATCCCGACCATGTTATTTAATATAACTAATCACGTCAACAATGAAGTAATGTTAAGGAGTACAATATAAATGAATGAATAAACTTCCAGAGTGCATTGTGCAACGGGGTTTTATATAATGAAAAGTCGAAAAGAATTATCGATTTTGTTATTTATTTTTATCAAACACTGTTTATTCCACTTTTTTATGACGGTATAACGCTACCGGTTTCAAGGCTTAAACCTCATCTTCAGGGGAGCGCAAACAAGACTAAATGCTGTTCGAACTGGTACCGATATAGACGCTTCAACGGTTGGAGGCTGGGGGGTGAGGAAGGCTAGGGATAATTTCGGCCAAGAGCGGGGAGTTTTTGGGGAAATAACTGTCTTTAAACCTCCACAATGTTAATGCCTTAACTATAAACAACAAATTATCGATTTATTTTTTAATGCTATATGTCCTCAGTGAGATACACGCAAAAGCCTAGTTAACTAGGAACATGACAAATGAAAGGCAATAAACCCAGATACATTAAAATTGTGTGTCCAAATTAAACTACCTGTTGTTTTTTTTCCGCAAATTATGTATATTGATTGTCATGTATAAAATAAATAAATAAAAAATAAATTGTCATTGATTATATCATGGGCAGCCCGTCTGTTATATTAATAAAAACCAATCAGTTATATTAAGTACAATGTCCGGAAATTTTTAATTAATTGAAAAGACAGAAATGGGGTACTTAGCAACAGTAGGGTAAATAAACTAAAATTGCCTGATTAATTAAAAAAGATAAGAAGGTTCCTTACAATATCACTTCCTTACAATATCACTTCCTTACAATATCACTTCCTTACAATATCACTTCCTTACAATATCACTTCCTTACAATATCACTTACTTACAATATCACTTCCTTACAATATCACTTCCTTACAATTCGTCTTCACGGATCCACTAGTTTGTTCCAAAATGGTAAATCATTGCCATGAAAAAAGTGACATTTTTTCTATTGATGGTGCAAAATTCTGGAATATGACTGATTACGGAAATAAATAAGACAATGACCTGAAAGACCTGAAAATGTCAAAGTCAGTGATCCCTTGCCAACACATACGTTTTAAAAGCTTCAACGATACTGACCGAAGTTATCTCCTGGTTGCCTCCACCCCAAAACTACAGTATGAATTTTTATTGTTATAAGCGTCAAGTCTGTCGATGCCAGCCCAAACTAAAACTGTCCTTGGGCAGTCCCCTGATGATGGGAAACCCTCGAAACCGGTAATTTCATGCCGTCATATTAAAGGAGAAAATAATGTTTCAGGTACACCGATTAAAATAAAAAAAATAATGACTAAGGATGATATATCCAACAGATCTCGTTAAAATAATGACTAAGGATGATATATCTCACAGATCTGGTTAAAATAATGACTAAGGATGATATATTCAACAGATCTGGATAAAATAATGACTAAGGATGATATATTCAACAGATCTGGATAAAATAATGACTAAAGATGATATATCCAACAGATCTGGATTAAAAAATGACTAAGGATGATATATCCAACAGATCTGGTTAAAATAATGACTAAGGATGATATATCCAACCTATCTCGTTAAAATAATGACTAAGGATGGTATATCCAACAGATCTGGTTAAAATAATGACTTAGGATGATACATTCAACAGATCTGGATAAAATAATGACTAAGGATGATATATCCAACAGATCTGGTTGAAATAATGACTAAGGATGATATATTCAACAGATCTGGATAAAATAATGACTAAGGATGATACATTCAACAGATCTGGATAAAATAATGACTAAGGATGATATATCCAACAGATCTGGTTGAAATAATGACTAAGGATGATATATTCAACAGATCTGGATAAAATAATGACTAAGGATGATATATCCAACAGATCTGGTTAAAATAATGACTAAGAATGATATATCCAACCTATCTCGTTAAAATAATGACTAAGGATGGTATATCCAACAGATCTGGTTAAAATAATGACTAAGGATGATACATTCAACAGATCTGGATAAAATAATGACTAAGGATGATATATCCAACAGATCTGGTTAAAATAATGACTAAGAATGATATATCCAACACATCTGGTTAAAAAAAACTCGCTGTTTCTGGTCATGGGCAAAAATCGTTGATTCAGATTGCCAGCACCTTACCCGCACGAACATAAACCTTTTTCCTCTACCTACTTAATTTTCATGTACAATACGCTTTGTAACTTTATATTCAAAGGGTCACTTAAGGATCGATCTTTATGTAATGGGCTCCCGTTTGTAAGGGACTTGGGCATGTGACTGGGCTCTTTACTTCGATAGACACCAAGGTATTGTGAGGTGAGAAAGGGCAGGGGATGTTTAAGGGAGGTGAAAAAATCGCAAGTGCCCGGGAAATATTGTTTTTGAAATATCCACAACTTAAAAATGATTCTATACTAGAAAAAATATAGCATTGTCCCTGTGACAGTTCACAAATTTGCCCCAATACAACCTTGTATCGACGTTCAGTAATTTTAATTATTTTATCAACTTTAATATAAGCCTCGATTCTAATAAATAGCAAGTTATTTAGGTAAATACATTACATAAAACTAACAATAATGACAAATTAATACACCTTGTTACAAATTAGCAAAAATGTGGCAGTTTGTTCGTCCCACGCCTCCCTCAGCCCTAAGTCCCCAGCCCGAATGTCAGTTCGAACAGAATTCAGTCTTGTTTGTGCTCCCCTGATGATGAGGTATAAGCCTTGAAACTGATATGGTTATACCGTTACAAAAAGTGGAATAAACAGTGTTTGATAAACAAATTACATATATATCTTCGTAGCCTGTTTTGGTTGTCCTTAATGACACAAAGAACAAGAGAAAGAAAGGAAAGAAAGAGAACAATTTGTACTCTGACGTGATTTTTAACTACGAGGCATATCCAGAAAGTAAGTGTACTGAATTTTTGTAGGTTACAATTTTTTTTATTTAAACAAAAAAATTACGTGGTTACCGTAGTACATATGTAAGCTATTTTTCGACATAGTCGCCATTCCTCTCAATGCAGGTGGTGAAGCGGGGTATCAACTTTTTGATGCCTTCCTCGAAGTAGTTTCCCGCCAACCCCTCGGTCCACTTCTCCACCTCCTCCTTTACCTCCTCGTCAGTTGAAAACCTTTTTCCACCCATGTGCAGTTTCAGGGAGGTAAAGAGATAGTAATCTGAAGGTGCTAGGTCAGGGGAATGCGCGGGATGGTTCAGGACATCCCATTTAAACGAGGCGAGCAGTTCCTTCGTGGCGTTGGCCGTGGGTGGTCTTGCATTGTGTGTGGTCTTGCATTGTGTGTGGTCTTGCCTCTCCTCTTGTTCTGAATCACCCTCCGCAATTTTTTTTAGGGTCTCACAGTATCTTGCAGAGTTGATGGTCTCCCCTTGAGGCATATATTCAATTAAAATTATGCCTTGACAGTCCCAACACACGGATGCCATGATTTTCTTGGCTGAAATTGTGGTTTTGAACTTTTTGGCGGAGGGGGAAGAGGTGTGACGCCACTGTTGAGACTGCCTTTTGGTTTCAGGCGTGTAGTGTGCAACCCAAGTTTCATCTCCAGTAACGATGGAGCGGAGAAATTCATTTCCATGGAGTTTGCAGCGCCTCAAAAACTCTTGCCTTTTTACAAAATTTCGCACTTGGCGGGAGATTGGTTTGACATTTTTCACGAAACGTGTTGCCGCGTCGACACTTCTCAACGTATTGACCTCGAATCGGTCTCGTTGCGGAGGGGAAGGGTCAGGCTGCACGGAAGTGTAGCCAACATGTCGAAAATAAAATCCATCCGGTCGTGAGAGCCTCAGTACACTTACTTTCTAGATACGCCTCGTATAACTAAATTTGTGTTGTTAATTTTCGAGTAAAATCCATGTCTTCGACCGGCCCTCTCATATCATATGTTTAAAGAAGCAGAGTTCGGCCAAGATGTTGGGCGCGTGTGCGGGACGATGGCTGTGGGGCGGAAAGCGGTCAAGATTAGGAGGGACTGACCGGAATATATTAGTATTAGGGGCGCAGCCCTCTGCCGTCCATCGGTCACCCTCTACCTGAACTGCTCTCCTGATATCGACTGACTAATATTCGCAGAACTCGACGAATTTAGTTAAATGGAACAGAGTTTGGAATATTTTATAAAGGATCATTTGCAGGCTTCGATTATATCCTGCGGGAAATTTTCATACAAAATGATGACCTACACAGCCTTTTGATAGACAGAATATTCTTCAAAAGTACGATTTTGGGATCGATTATATGTAGTGAATTTTATTTATTTTAATTCTAAAGAACACTTACAATAAATTATTTAGATTTTCATAAAAAACAAAATATTTGTAAATTAAACCTATAATTAAAATCTAAATTACTAGTGTTCATTTCATACACATTTATGTTACATCAGCAGGTGATTAAAAATAAAGAAAATAATATATGAAAAAAAAATTATAGCTCTTATTCCTTAGATCATCCTCAAAATCTTTGAAAGTATTGAAACAAATTATGTCCACATTCGATTTGCATTGTACTCTCGGCACATTTCACTACTGGGTAATAGAAGTCAACATTACTTCTAAATGTTGCCACGCTGAAGAAAATAGGTTCACAGTTCACAAGACAATCCAAGACTTAATACAGAAATACTAGATCTAAGCAACGTCTACGAGCCTCAAGCAATCGAAGAGTAAAAAAATACAATGTATCACTATATGTCACAAGAAAATTTAGCAGACTTCTCCATATGATATAAACATCTTAAAAATCGCCACTGGACCGTCATTACTAAACTAACGTAAACATATATTTGGGGTTCCTATTTTTGTAGTGTATTATATTTTCGTTGTAAACAGTGCAATCTGGGAAGTATAGTATACAATCGTATAGCAATATTCAAAGAAACCAGGATGAAATAAAAGATTCCAACGAAACAAAAGATTTCAGACAACATCAGACTGGAAACCAGTATGAAAAAGTTGGATAACAACTATTGTTATGAAACGTTTATAGAGCAGACATTCCTCGTAACATTCATTAATTTTCTCCTCATACCCAAATCATCTCAACGTACCTTTTTTTACCTAATCAACGACATCCCTTAAAACTGTAGACATACGGAGAGAATCAAAAAAGAAAGAATTACTTCGTGAGTATACAAGTCAGAAATGCAAGGTTTACGTGGAAGAGGTGACCGAAAACAACGTACGTGAATCAAGTGGAATTATATAAAATAAAATTAAATGTGTGTTTAATAAAAGATTGTGCATGACAAATGAGGAGGCGAAAGTTGGGTTAATAGATAGAAAAGTATGCAAATCACTCCTATGTTACTACCACGTAAGGGAAATGGCGTGATATGTATGTAAATATATAATATATACGTCGTGGTAACTGCAATAGGTTGTATATCAAAAAAAAATCACGTCGATGAGCAAATGGTTGTACGTCAACAACTTATAATAAAAAAACTAACGGTAGTATAAATCCGGAGTACAATCAATCATATTATTTAATAAATAAAAGCAGCCAATTGTAATTTATTTTTATCAAACACCGTTTATTCCACTTTTTTATAACGGTATAACCCTACCGGTTTCAAGGCTTTCACCTCATCTTCAGGGGAGCACAAACAAGACTAAATGCTGTTCCAACTGGTACCGATATACACGCTTCAACGGTTGGGGGCTGAGGGGTGAGGGAGGCATGGGACGATTTCGGCCAAGAGCGGAGAGATTTTTGGGATATAACTGTTCACCACATGTTCGGATCGATGTATGCAGCCAAGAAGATGGGGGGCAAATGGCAATGTTTTTTTGTATCTGCTGTAAAGTTTGGTATGTTTGACATGTGACATATTGCAGTTACCACGACGATACATATATTATAAATACAATATTCCCTTTAGCAATGCATACGTTTTTGTACTGTTTCGATACATTTATTTTAAAGCTAATTTAGTACAATAGATAAAATATAATACAAAATAATTACACATTTTTTTGTCATATTGTATCAAACACAATTTAAAAAAATACATAATCAAGCCAAAAAATGGAGTATCTATTGTATCATAATAATCATCCCTCCCCCCCCCCCCCTCCCCAACCATAGTGTAATGAAGTAAGTACAAATCCCAGAAAAGGGATTAAGATAAATGCCATTGCGTCAGAATACAGGAATAGGTACGTATCCTGGCTTCATCCCGAATTATTTCATCTCTCGATCAGCATGAAGAGGGATGATAAATAATGTACGGCCCACATCCACTAAACCTACCTCGTGGTACGTGGGAGGTGAAGAAGCTCCCACCCCATGGACCATGGGCAGGGCCGCCGTTTACGTATGCGCATTGTACTGCAGTGCTTCCCAACCTTAATCGCATCACACTTTTAAATTACAACATTTTTGCGAAACAATTTTCAAATTGATTAATATATTTTAAATATTTCACATGTAAAGAACAACCAACTACAATTTACATATTGTTTATAGTTAAGGCATTAACGTTGTGGAGGTTTAAAGACATGGCAATTTATTTTATCAAACACTGTTTATTCCACTTTTTTGTAACGGTATAACCCTACCGGTTTTAATGTTTTCACCTCATCTTCAGGGGAGCATAAACAAGACTGAAAGATGGGGTGAAAGGCTTGAAACCGGTAGGGTTATATCGTTACAAAAAGGGGAATAAACAGTGTTTGATAAAATAAATTACAAAACCAAATACAATTATTTGTAATAGAGGTTTTTCGTAATATCAGTATATAATAACATAAAAACCATAGAAATGTATGAATAACAAACGTGGACGTGGAAAAAGACTCAAATGAGACAAATAAATGAGCTGGGAAAATGTATGTATGGAGAATACTAGATGCGGTAATAATATAAGAATACGGAATAAAGTGGTAAACGATAAATGTGAACTAGAGGCTGATGCGTTGAGTCAGATGAAAAAGAGCACTCTGAGATGATTTGGACATTGAAAACGAATGAATGTAAGACTAACATTTTTGGAGGGCTGGATCCGGCTTGTGGGCCATAGTTTGGTGACCGCTGCTCTAAGGTGTGCAAAAAAAAATGCGCAAAGATTTGTTTTCTCATATATACTATTTTTGATATATTTTTATTAACTTGAAATAAATTAACACTTGGCAATAAATCTTTCAGGTTAGACGGTGTTTTGTGTATTGTATAACATTTTCGTTGTATACATGGCGGGTTTATTGTAACGTAGCAACGTTTTCCAACCAATCAGAAAGGTGTTTAAACACGCCTAAAGTAAAATAAAAATCACACTTTAAAAAAAAACATGAACGCCAACGGGAATCGAAGTTGTGACTCCTGGTTTGGAAGCTCTAGCCTACAGCGGCATCTGTGGTATTACCACTTACGTCAAGGAAGTTGTTAAGTGTTAAATTTAAGAGAAAACTAACATATTTTTTTCAATAATCTCTAGTTTATATTTTTCTAAGATATTTTCTGTTTTGACTCCTAGGCGGCACTAGCCCTTACGAAGGCCCCTCCCATGGGGGTTTTGGACTACATGCGGGAGGCCTTCCATAAGGGGAGGGGGGTTGGACTGCTGATTTATGGTGGACCTGCACCCGTGTCTATTACCTTCCACTCCGATCCATCGCGAGGGATGATGTAACAATTAGGGGTTGCAATCACATAACAAATTTTCCGTTCCCGTTATTTTTCTATGATACTCTTCCAGAATGTTTTAAAAATTCATGTTATTTATTGGGCGGGCATATATGGGAGTACAAATAATTCATATGCGTCTTTTGATATTAGTTGAGTAGATTGATAAATTATTTATTCTTACGAACTAAATGTAAATAGATAACGTCATATCAACCTCCGAAGTCAAGATGGGTTGTCTTCCAGGCCGAGGGTTACAGGTTCAGTTTCCGTCTGGTAGCTCGATTTTTTTTTCATAAACGTTCCAGATAAGTTTTCGCTTAAGGCTTGATTAAACATCTTTTTGGTTGATAAGAAGAAATTGTCCCATAGAAACATGCCAACCAGGTTATACGGTACACAACGAAAATGTAATAGAGTGGATATACTTCAAGGCTTTAACTAATTTGGGTCATAATGATGGGAGTTGTGTTTCATTTTGGGGTAATTTTGATCGCTACATGACGCAAGGTAAATTTATGAGTGTTTTAAAAGTCTTTGACCCAAACCAGCAATAAACTAGAGTAAGAGGAAATGAAACCACAATTCAACTAACAAAA
The DNA here is from genome assembly GCA_949825065.1 of Odontocerum albicorne. Lineage (NCBI taxonomy): Eukaryota > Metazoa > Arthropoda > Insecta > Trichoptera > Odontoceridae > Odontocerum > Odontocerum albicorne. The sequence goes on along the minus strand of OX463847.1, from coordinate 42,388,425 downwards.
GATTTTGCATCAACGAAAATGTTTACTATTATTATTATTATTATTATTACTAACCCAAGAAACTAAGACGCTTTTGACCTCCCGAAATAATGTATAGCTTTTTTTTTTATTAAACAATGTAATATATTGTAAAAATATTTGTCAAAACTATACCTATATACAAATTTATAACCTAACTGAACTTATTTATATATTGTAATTTATGAACTTACTTAATCTTATTTTCCTACATGTCACTTTATTTATATTTTTTTATAATCTTATATGATTTCTTAGACATTATTAACACATACATACAACTTATAACTAGATAGACAATTCTTACAACTAATTATTTAGCAAGAAAAAGTCCACTCGTTCAGGCTACTTGTATTCCATCACATTCACTCAGACCTTGGTCGTCCCAGCTAATATATAGCTTTATATATATATAATTCTGGGTTTACCCAATGAATAACTTTATATATAATTATGTATAGCTTTATATATGTGGCGCTATGGCAGGAGTTGATATGACCGTTTTTTTGTCATTTTGTGTTTATTCTCCCAATTTATAGAAAATATTTCTCAGCATTTTGTGGCAAAACTTATTCAAACAAAAGATGTATTGTTTGGAAAAACTTAAAAAATGCTTATTTGTAATGATTTTAACAGCGTATCAAAGTTAATATTGCTTCTCCTGTAAACTAAGGTAAAATGGACATATCAATTTCTGCAATAACGCCACAGATATATAACAATGTATTGATTTTATATAATATTTAATAATGTATAGCTTTATATATGTTATGTAATATAATTCTGGGTTAAGCCAAACCTAGTACGGATCTAGCTTTAAAAAGTCACGGAGATCTTCTAACACTTTCGGATGAGCTGGAAAATTGCTTTAAAGATGTATGACACGAATAAGGATTCTCCGCACATGAGATAGTAGTGCTTTAGTGATCGAGAAGGTAATAAATTAGATTTCGGACCATACGTTGCGCAGGATTTGGGAGTAATATCGGGAAAACAAGTCGTAAATTATGTAATACAGCAAGGATCAAACTAAATAAACGAAATATTGAAGAGGATGTGATGTTATTTTCTATTATAGTAACTAAAACAAGGTATTTTTCTGTTAAAATTTGAAAGATCATAAAATAAAGACACAAGACTATAACACGAATCACAAAATAATATTTGAAGAAAAGTAATCCAATAATTCATAGTAAATTACTTTATTATTCAACTTATTACATAAATCGCCGCTTTCCGTGTTTCTACCTTCTATCCTGAGGCTCTCTTCCGTTAGAATAGTGGATAGAAGGTAGAAACACGTGTAGCGGAGATTTATGTAATTAGTGGAATAATAAATTAATTTTTTGAATCTTTGAAAATATTACAGTTTCACTTTGTGGTGCCATGTTTTATGTAAAAAGAAAAATAAGTAAATAAAAAACTTACGAGGCGTATCCAGAAAGTAAGTGTACTGAGGCTCTCACGACCGGATGGATTTTATTTTCGACATGTTGGCTACACTTCCGTGTAGCCTGACCCTTCCCCTCCGCAACGAGACCGGTTCGAAGTCAGTACGTTGAAAAGTGTCGACGCGACAACACGTTTCGTGAAAAATGTCAAACCAATCTCCCGTCAAGTGCGAAATTTTGTAAAAAGGCAAGAGTTTTTGAGGCGCTGCAAACTCCATGGAGATGAATTTCTCCGCTCCATCGTTACTGGAGATGAAACTTGGGTTGCACACTACACGCCTGAAACCAAAAGGTAGTCTCAACAGTGGTGTCACATCTCTTCACCCTCCGCCAAAAAGTTCAAAACTACAATTACAGCCAAGAAAATCATGGCATCCGTGTTTTGGGACTGTCAAGGCATAATTTTAATTGAATATATGCCTCAAGGGGAGACCATCAACTCTGCAAGATACTGTGAGACCCTAAAAAAATTGCGGAGGGCGATTCAGAACAAGAGGAGAGGCATGCTGACAATGGGAGTCTGCCTGCTGCACGACAATGCCAGACCACACACGGCCAACGCCACGAAGGAACTGCTCGCCTTGTTTAAATGGGATGTCCTGAACCATCCCGCGCATTCCCCTGACCTAGCACCTTCAGATTACTATCTCTTTACTTCCCTGAAGCTGCACATAAGTGGAAAAAGGTTTTCAACCGACGAGGAGGTAAAGGAAGAGGTGGAGAAGTGGACGGAGGGGTTGGCGGGAAACTACTTCGAGGAAGGCATAAAAAAGTTGATACCCCGCTTCACCACCTGCATTGAGAGGAATGGCGACTATGTGGAAAAATAGCTTTCATATGTACTACGGTAACCACGTAATTGTTTGTTTAAATAAAAAAAATTGTAACCTACAAAAATTCAGTACACTTACTTTCTGGACCTACCTAGTATTTTATATTTTTGTGTTCACCACAGGTTTAGTTTTGGGTTTACTACCAGTTTCGAAGACCACCTTCATCATCGTCAGGTGAAGATAAACTAAATTGCTAAAAATACACTTCCTGTACAAGTGTAAATAATATCAGAGGAATGAGGTAGGGGAAGAGATGTGGGGAGAGATGTGATTCAATGGTAAATGGGGCGGAGAAAAAGTGAAAATGAATCTTTCGGGCAAGCCAGGGTCTGGATATCCAGGGGGGTGGATTTTAAATAGGAAACATATTAAGCAGAGGGATATTGAAATTGGTTTCAGCAATTTAGTTTATCTTCACCTGATTGACGGTGGTCTTCGAAACCGGTAGTAAACCCAAAACTTAACCTGTGGTGAACACAAAAATATAACATAAGTTTTATATTTACTTATTTTTCTTTTTCTCCACCCACAGTCCCCAACCCTAAAGTTTACCGTTAGAAGTGAGTATGTCGGTACCAGTTTGAACCAAATTCAGTCTTGTTTGCGCTCCCCTGATAATGAGGGCAAAGCCTTGAAACCGGTAGGGTTATATCGTTACAAAAAGTGGAATAAACATTGTTTGATAAAACAAATTACTAGTCTAATTAGTAGAAAGAGATTATCATATGTCAATTAACTTACCATTTGAATACTCAACAAAAAAATGTCTTAATAAATAAAATTTCGTGTTTCGGATTTATATTCATTAAACATTTTATTGTTCCACTCCCTAACGATTAAAATTAATTCCACTATGAAACGTTCACTCAGAGTAATAAAAAAACAGCTGTCAACTTGAAACTTGTAAGTTTGTCCCACTTTTAATTTATGTGGGAAAAGGCATGAGTATATTTTATTACTTGTGTCCCCTTCAAAAGGGAAAGGATTATGAATGAGGCTGAAAAGAAAGTCGTCTCGAAAAAGAAACAAGCTTCAAAAGAAAGGTCAGATACGAAAAAAAAAAATCTCGTTAAACAAATGTTGCGAAAAGTTTTGCCATTCCAATATTTCACCTGCCTGCCCCTTGCAAGTCTCTCTCATTAAATCACTTGGCTTATCTTGCGAAACGAAAAATTACACTGTGACTCGCTATTTCACTTCTGGAAACAGATCACAAACATAATAACCGACGCTTTTTCTTCATCTTCGTGATTTTCTGATACTAATAATGATCTAGGCTTGACTTTGGAACGATATACCTGGTTCAAAGAGATGTGCTAAATTTTTATAGTTCAATCAGATGTGTTAAATATTTTTTTAAGGAAAATAAAAGAAAACTCATTTTTATCTCAAAAGATTCATCGTCTCTAACTATTATACAACCACCACTATCACCACTATTCTTATCGAAATATTTATTTTTTATATTGGGATACCGTGACTCCGGTGGGAAGAAAATGTAAAAATGATGCATCGGAACTTTTATTCTTCTTCATTGTTATGTTCTTAATAGAGCATTCACGATCGTTGGATCGGTCTTGCAAACAAATTAACCACACTGCAGAAAAAAATATACGAACTGTACGAGTCTATTGCACATGTCAATATAACATATAATTAACATATAATTAACATATTTGAAATTTAAAAAATGCCACCTTTATAAAAAAATATAAATAATGAAAATCATGTTTAGAAAATATAAAAATTAATTTAGCATATTTTCAACAGCTTATATGCCTACCAATTCACCAACTCGCTTCTCTCATACATATATGGCTGCTTCATAATGGATTTTTTTTTATCTCACACGCCACCTACCGGGAACATTGTGAAAAATTTAATTAACGAAAGAGCAAAAATATTATTATACACTTTTTTTTCCTTAGCAACAAACATTTCATTTCGCCTTTTTATTTTCTGCACGCTGCAAAGAAAATAATCAGACAACAGCAAGATAGAAAAAAACTGACGTCTCATCAAGAAACTCAACACGAAATTACACAATGAGAAAACATCTCGATGTTACGTGGAATGGAGCACGTAGAATAGTAAATTTTCATATTTATCACTAATATGCATTATAATAAATTACAATGTTTAAGATAAAGTATTTTATTTTAAAGTGTTTTTTTACATTTTTAAAGAAAATCTCAAAGAGTTATGTATTTATTTAAAACGTACTAATCTTGAGTGTCTGTAAGTCAATAGGTTAAAAATCAAGTTGATGTTAATCCTTCCTGTCGTGTGATGTGTAACAAGTACACATTGCTTCTAAAAACTTTAATATCTCTATAAATATAATAAATACTGGGTTCAGATTTTAGGTATTCTTCTGTAATACATTTACGCATTGAATGAAAAAAATAATATTAATAATAATTAGCACTTATCGGCTACATCAGAGATATTTTGTGAAAATCGGGAATAAATTCACCAATACAATCAAACGTGTGTCAATGTGTGACGTAGGTACTCGTATATTAATTCTATAAAACCGCTATGGGTGAGGAAGCGACGCTATTCACGTCTCACTCTCACTTTACTTCGGTATATGGGAACGCAAAAAATATTTAGAATCTCAGTTCGCTCACTTCTCTCGCTTAGTAGCCAGCCGGCTTTCGTTCGAGGTGGTCCCTTTGCCCGTTTATTGAACGTCGTCCGATGTTATTTTTTCATATTTTCAGCAATTACATTTCAATTATTATCACTTTTGACTTCAAATTTCAACAATTTAAGGGATTGGCTATGAATATTCTTATTTTTCCGATTTTAAATCGCTCATTTTTACATGTGTATTGAATACACATCACCGGAACGGGCGGTTTTTTAGCACAGGAAGGGAAAGGTTAATAGGCCACAATCAAGTTGACGTGAATCATGTTTAAGAAGTGGTTATTAACTTCGTTCACTTACAGTCCAAAGCATTATCAACAATGGAGGATGCGAGACTTAGGTGAAAAGAATAACTGGAATAGAGAAGAATGCGATGTGAAAACTGGAAAAGATATGAAAGAGCAGAATCATCACCATCTCGACGAAAAGGCTTGTAGTTAAGTTGCTTGTCTTCGCAATATTTATGTACGGCGTGGACACATGGACTCTGAGAAATAGCGAGAGACGTAGAATAGGTGAATTTGAAATGTGGTGCTAGAACAAGGATGTTACGAATTACATGAAGGGAAAGGCAAACCAGTGCCTTCATTCTCGAAGAACTGAGAGCCACCAACAGATTGTCAAAAATATGCCTGCGACAAGTCCTTCGATTGTCCTCCGATTCTTTGGACACATTGCTCGTGGGCAAGGAGACAGTTTGAAAAGGACTGTGGTCACTGGAAGCGTGGAAGGAAGACGTACAAGGTGAAGAGTTCAAATGAGTTGGACTAACCAAGTGAGAGACGCAACAGGACTATCATTAATTCATTATCATTCATTTTTTATTTTACTTTTGTTTTTGTTTTTATTCTTATGATTGTGTGCGGTATATTATGGGATGAACAAGTTTGGTCTTTCTGGAGTGATGATGTGTGAAGAGTTTGATTCCGCATGATGCTTCCAGTTGTAATTGAGTGTCACTGTTTGTCAGGTTGATGAGAACGTGCAACGGGGTTTTGTTTTTGTGTAATCAAAAAATCGGAAAGAAGTATCGATTTATTTTTTCATGCTAAATATCCTCAGTGAGATACAGGCAAAAGCCTAGTTTACTGGGGATACGACAAATGAAAGGCGACAAACCCAGATCCATTCAAAAAATGTATGTCTCAGTTAAATTACCTGTTGTTTTTTCACAAATGATGTATATTTCTTGTCATGTGTAATAATAAATAAAATAAATTAATTAATTACCAACTGCTCATTGAACTGTGGATTGCAGTGATGGATGAAGAAGAGTCATCAAAGACTACCATGGGAGTCGCGATTCTCAATCATGAACTACACGACAGAATTATTAATTTGGAGTGCTATTGAAACTAAGCAATCAAAATATTCTAAAAAATATTTAAAAGAGCTACTCAGTTTTGAATACAAATATATTTCTGTAATAAATAAAATAATTACTCCATTCTACTTTTTACAAGCTTACAGTATACGAGTATACTCATATCAGCAGTCTCAATAGAGTTTTTGTCTGTTTTTACATAATTAACTTACACACGCGAATTTCACAAAAAAAAACAATGCAACAAACAAGTTCTAGATGCAGCCGCTCGTGAAATTTGACAACTACAGCAAAAAAATTATACTATGCAGATTTTTGAATTACGGCCTCCATTTTGTCCTGAATTGTTAGGTTCAGGACATGTTACCTTTAATGGTGGTGAACTGTCATAATTGTTTTACAATATATATTATTTATAGTTAAGGTATTAACATTGTGGAGGTATGAAGACATTGTAATTTGTTTTTATCGAACACTGTTTATTCCACTTTTTGAAACGGTACAGCACTACCGGTTTCAAACAAGACTTGTTTGTGCTCTCCTGATGATGAGGTGAAAGCCTTGAAACCGGTAGGGTTATACCGTTACAAAAAGTGGAATAAACAGTGTTCGATAAAAACAAATTACAAATAATTGTTTTATCTTATCTTATCTTATCGGGTGGGGGTTGCAACCTCGTCAACGAAGAATTTCTACCCAGTCCAATTCAACCATTCCTCATGCAACCTGCTTCTTATAACTCATTGTTTCTCAACCTTTGTAGCATTGCGACCTTCAAAAAATAAAAATAATAAAATTAAGAATTCGCGATCACCCTCTCTCATTATATAACAATGTCTTGGACTGTTTTCTTTTTAAATAAAAGTGTTCTTTTTTCTAGGGAAATGTATTGTTTTTCTTTTACACAAGTAAGTTATTTGTATTTTTAACACGCCCAGAGGGTTGCGACCTACAAGTTGAGAAACGGTGTTACCACTAAAACTGAATTCCTTGCCCAACGAAAACAGAGATCTCAGCTGTAGTTGATTGGAAATATTATACGAATGCCAGAAAAAAATTCTTATTGCATTTTCAAACAAGTCCAGAAAGAAAAAAGGCCAGAAAGTGGTTCCTAAATAGCACAACATTACATTTGAGCTTGACTTCTGCCCAGTGGGTTATGGGTTTGACTCCATATGGTAACATAAAAAATTAAAAAATGCACTAGTCTGGAAAAAGAGATCGTCTGGCAACAATCCTCACACGCGGTAGACGTGTGTGAGTGTAGTTGCCTCTTTACATGAGGGGTAGTTTTCTTTATCTGCCCCAATAATGGACACGGCGTGATGGTGATGATATTGACGATAGTGATTATGAAACTAATTCATACCTAATACAGAAAAGTTGTAAATAAGTAACGCCAGTATGGAAAAATATTAAATGTTTTGAGGTCGCTGTATACATTTGAATGAACTAAGTCGTTAAATTCACAAGTCTTATGTGTTTTTATAATGTCAAAAGTTAACACAGGTCATTTTTTAAGTGTGTTTTTATTTGTGAATTCTTAATCATTGTATAATAAATTCATATAAACAAGCGAATGTGTAAGAGTGAATTTGAAACGTTTGTGTTATGTAATATATTGAAATTCGTAATTAAAGAAACGTTAATTAATTCAACACTTTACGTGTAATTTTATCGGTTTCATGAACACTTGATGAGCATATGTGTTTAGTACCAAACTGTTGATTTTCATCGATTCGACATCTGACACGATGTTACTTTAAGACCTTTCTCCTAAGACTTTTCCGTTGTACTTGCGCTAAGTAGTTTAATGACAGCCTTGGAGCGCTCTTAGGATACAGATGTCACAAAACAGCGATTTACAAGTTGTTTAGTTGCGCATTTACAATCTGGGATCACAATAATGTCCAAAATCTAAAGATGAGTAGTATCTGTACAATATTAGAAGTAAAAAATCGATCCTAGGACACAAGCCACCACTTATACGGTCACCAACCAGCAATACCAACATTGAAACCCAGGAATAATTTCTTGGAGAGAGTGCTAGAACAGACGAATTCGATAAAGCGTGTTTCTGAAATAGAAAAAAAAAAGCACTAGACGACTGAATGAAGCTTTCGAAAAAATTGGCACCTGGAATCCACTACCTTGGTCCACTTAGAGACTATTTATGGTAGACTCCAAGTAGGGGTGATGCAAAGCATAATTGATGGGCCGGATACGGAAATGAATGAATGGTAAAAACATAAACGATTCAATGTGAACCGGAATTTATGAACGCTGCTGATAAAAATATATATACTGACATGCTGATAAAAATATAAAAAGGAAAATTTATATACTGACATGTTGGATAGCGTGTAGAAGACAATATTGGAACTCTTGATCGCATTTGATCCCGGTAATCGACACTGTGCTTTTAAAATTCCTTAGTTGACAGTAACTATGTTATCCCACGACCTCTTTTAGATTATTTTGAATACAGATTTTTGTCATGAGGGTATTCCTGAAGCTATGCACAATATTCAATAATATTTATGATCCATTTCTTGAAGATTTTTAGTTGATAATAGTGCATCTTTTGTCATTTTAAAGTGTTTATGTTGCTATTACTATAGTTAAATTATTATTGCGTAGGAAATAAAGTAAATGGAGTACTAGAACATATAAACTCGAACCAAAATGTACTAAGATGATAGTCCAGAAAGGTATTGATGTACTAATTATAATTTATGGGAGAGAAATATGGACGTAGAAAAGAGTGAAAAGCTTCGAATAAATTATGAATAAATGCGTGGACTTAGAAGAATATATGACTGATTACGGAATGAAGTTATAAGAGATAAACTTACAACTGCTGTATTGAATAAGGTGAAAGAGAACATTGTGAGATGGTTTGGGCGCATGGAACGAATTAATGAAGAACTACTTCTTCCCAGTATCATGTAAGGACCCCTCAACGTTGACTATCACCTGAGAGTAAGCATCTTTGTCCACGGCAGCCCGAAAAAGATCTCCAACGCTCCCTCCGCAATAAACGTGATGGGACTGGTATAAACCAGTCCCATCACGTTTATTGCGGAGCCAGGAGATTTGCCTCCTGCCAACAACTCTTCAACCCTCTATCTTGCCTTGGATGATCAGGTGCAGTAATTTGTATTTTTTTCCTCTAAGGGCATGACCCAAATAGGACACCTTTCGGATTTTAATATTAGTCAGCAACTCTCTATCAACTTTGGCTCTTTGAAGAACCCTTGTTTTGCTGAACATATCCGTCCAGGGTATCCGTAGCATTATCCGGTGTATCCACATTTCGAATGCTTCAAGTCGGTTCATACTACCAACTTTGAATGCTCATGATTCCACTCCATGCAATAATAACACTGACCAAACGTAGCATTTGACTAACCGTTGTCGAAGTTTCAAGTTTAAATTATCATCGCAGAATACTAACAAAACAAATAAATATTTATTATAATTGTGAGAAAAATATGATTGGATTAAGTTTAATGATAGTTTGAAACAGGAACAGTAAGAAGGAAAAGAAATCGTAAGAGCTCTATAAGAAGTTATATAGACGTGGAAGAAGCGAAATATGTGCGTCAAGAAAGGAAAGTCTGGCGCTTTGTTCTTTCTGCCTACCCCTGCGAGCAAACATCGTTATGGTATGTATATATTCATTTAAAAAATATAAATGCTAATAATAAATTTTATTGTATTAAAATCATCCATTTACTTATCGATAAAAACAGAGGTAAAGAAGCGAAATCAAAAATCCTATAATAGTTTTACATTGGCACTTAAAATCGACCGGTTTTATTTAAATAAATCTCAATATTGAAATATAAATTTAATGATAATATGAAAAATATAAATTGTTTAAATAATCCATGATTCTAGAGTGGTCGTTGTCGAGCTTGACCCAATAAAACTATTTCCATATCAATACAAGTGGTAATAACGTGTAAATGGAATAAATATATTCTATGTTACTAAATTAGTTTTAAAAATATTGTAAGTGTTTTTGTTTTTTGTAAATAAAACTGACTGAAAAAAATAATTAGAGCTTTGAAGTTTACGTAAGGCTAGAAAATGACAATGTTAGTTTGATTATATTAGATAAATTCTAAGACAATCAAGTTTTAAATTGAATTGTTTCACAATTCCATGACCTATTTTTCAGAGATACATATATACTCGTATATACATAACATCACGCCGTTTTACTATCGGGCAGGCAGAGAGGAAAAAGCCAGACTTTTCTATCAAGATACACGCCTTTTGCCTCATCTGCATCCATACATATTATCACACAGATCCTACAGTTTCTCTGATTTGTTACCTTTTCTTTTTTTATATAAAGAAGAAAGTCAAATATAAGAAACATACAGATTTTTTTATCAGCGTTAAGTTTCTGGACAATAATACATTCTGATCATCGGAAAAAAAAACTGTCAGGGACAAACTTCCGAAATTGAACCAAGAAGGCCTTTACTTATTTTTCAGGAATTTTATGGCATTCATACATTTCAAAAAATATAATTTTGCAAAATCAATATGAATACCTAATCATAGACAAATTCATTTACGCGCACTGAAGCTCGTGACGTAACAACTCCCGAGAAAATTTAACGAACGTTTTTGTTCACACAACTGCATACAAATGCGAAAATAGAAGTTCATGTTATTTATAGTGAAGGCATTGACACTATGGAGGTTTAAAGACATTGTAATTTGTTAAGTCCAACACTGTTTATTCTACTTTATATAATATTGATGATGATGTGTAAACCTTGAAACCCCTGATGATAAGGTGAAAACCTTGAAATCGGTATAGCTCTACCGGTTTTAAGATTTTCACCTCATCATCAGGGGAGCACTAACAAGACTGAATTTTGTTCAAACTGATACAGGTACATTGACACCGGTAGAGTTATACCGTTATATAAAGTAGAATAAACAGTGTTTGACTAAATAAATTATACTGAAGCTAATATTGTACATTATACATTAATGTTTTAACATTTATTTTACTTTTTTTTTTTAAATAAAATAAGTGCATTGTTCGACAATCGTCCATAACAAGATAGGGCCGATCAAGCGACAGTCAAGTGGTGTGTTGTTTTTTTAATAAAAAGTATATATTTAAAAAAAATCACTATCCATACAAAAAACAACACACAAATTCCGGCACTGATAGCTTAAAAACAGATTTTGGTCATTACATCACAACTATTATGTCGGTTGTCAATAATAATAAAACGACAATTTATACAGCGTTTTTTATATTAGAGAGCAGAATCGCTTGCTCGGGAATCTAACGCACTGTTATTGAAATATTAAAAATATAACAAACTTAATAAATATAAGTTGAATGTAGCGATATGATGGTGGTGGCAACGATCATTAAATTGGGTACTTCCCCGGAACATCTCTAAGGCAATGATTCGAATGATATAAATTAAGGAACTTGAATACAAAGAGACAAACTTTGAAATCAAATAAATATAAGTTAAATGTAGCGATATAATGGTGGTGGCAACGATCATTATATTAGGTACTTCCCCGGAACATCTCTAAGGCAATGATTCGAATGATATAAATTAAGGAACTTGAATACAAAGAGACAAACTTTGAAATCAAATAAATATAAGTTAAATGTAGCGATATGATGGTGGTGGCAATGATCATTATATTAGGTACTTCCCCGGAACCTCTCTAAGGCAATGATTCGAATGATATAAATTAAGGAACTTGAATACAAAGAGACAAACTTTGAAATCAAATAAATATAAGTTAAATGTAGCGATATGATGGTGGTGGCAATGATCATTATATTAAGTACTTCCCCGGAATATCTCTGAGGCAATGATTCGAATGATATAAATTAAGGAATTTGAATACAAAGAGACAAACTTTGAAATCAAATAAATATAAGTTAAATGTAGCGATAGGATGGTGGTGGCAACGATCATTATAATAGGTACTTCCCCGGAACATCTCTAAGGCAATGAATGATTCGAATGATATAAATTAAGGAACTTGAATACAAAGAGACAAACTTTGAAATCAAATAAATATAAGTTAAATGTAGCGATAGGATGGTGGTGGCAACGATCATTATAATAGGTACTTCCCCGGAACATCTCTAAGGCAATGAATGATTCGAATGATATAAATTAAGGAACTTGAATACAAAGAGACAAACTTTGAAATCAAATAAATATAAGTTAAATGTAGCGATATGATGGTGGTGGCAATGATCATTATATTAGGTACTTCCCCGGAACCTCTCTAAGGCAATGATTCGAATGATATAAATTAAGGAACTTGAATACAAAGAGACAAACTTTGAAATCAAATAAATATAAGTTAAATGTAGCGATATGATGGTGGTGGCAATGATCATTATATTAAGTACTTCCCCGGAATATCTCTGAGGCAATGATTCGAATGATATAAATTAAGGAATTTGAATACAAAGAGACAAACTTTGAAATCAAATAAATATAAGTTAAATGTAGCGATAGGATGGTGGTGGCAACGATCATTATAATAGGTACTTCCCCGGAACATCTCTAAGGCAATGAATGATTCGAATGATATAAATTAAGGAACTTGAATACAAAGAGACAAACTTTGAAATCAAATAAATATAAGTTAAATGTAGCGATATGATGGTGGTGGCAATGATCATTATATTAAGTACTTCCCCGGAACATCTCTAAGGCAATGATTCGAATGATATAAATTAAGGAACTTGAATACAAAGAGACAAACTTTGAAATCAAATAAATATAAGTTAAATGTAGCGATAGGATGGTGGTGACAACGATCATTATATTAGGTACTTCCCCGAAACATCTCTAAGGCAATGATTCGAATGATATAAATTAAGGAACATGAATACAAAGAGACAAACTTTGAAATCAAATAAATATAAGTTAAATGTAGCGATATGATGGTGGTGGCAATGATCATTATATTAAGTACTTCCCCGGAATATCTCTGAGGCAATGATTCGAATGATATAAATTAAGGAATTTGAATACAAAGAGACAAACTTTGAAATCAAATAAATATAAGTTAAATGTAGCGATAGGATGGTGGTGGCAACGATCATTATAATAGGTACTTCCCCGGAACATCTCTAAGGCAATGAATGATTCGAATGATATAAATTAAGGAACTTGAATACAAAGAGACAAACTTTGAAATCAAATAAATATAAGTTAAATGTAGCGATAAGATGGTGGTGGCAATGATCATTATATTAAGTACTTCCCCGGAATATCTCTGAGGCAATGATTCGAATGATATAAATTAAGGAACTTGAATACAAAGAGACAAACTTTGAAATCAAATAAATATAAGTTAAATGTAGCGATATAATGGTGGTGGCAACGATCATTATATTAGGTACTTCCCCGGAACATCTCTAAGGCAATGATTCGAATGATATAAATTAAGGAACATGAATACAAAGAGACAAACTTTGAAATCAAATAAATATAAGTTAAATGTAGCGATATAATGGTGGTGGCAACGATCATTATATTAGGTACTTCCCCGGAACATCTCTAAGGCAATGATTCGAATGATATAAATTAAGGAACTTGAATACAAAGAGACAAACTTTGAAATCAAATAAATATAAGTTAAATGTAGCGACAGGATGGTGGTGGCAACGAGCATTATATTAGGTACTTCCCCGGAACATCTCTAAGGCAATGATTCGAATGATATAAATTAAGGAACTTGAATACAAAGAGACAAACTTTGAAATCAAATAAATATAAGTTAAATGTAGCGACAGGATGGTGGTGGCAACGATCATTATATTAGGTACTTCCCCGGAACATCTCTAAGGCAATGATTTGAATGATATAAATTAAGGAACTTGAAAACAAAGAGACAAACTTTGAAATCAAATAAATATAAGTTAAATGTAGCGATATGATGGTGGTGGCAATGATCATTATATTAGGTACTTCCCCGGAACATCTCTAAGGCAATGATTCGAATGATATAAATTAAGGAACTTGAATACAAAGAGACAAACTTTGAAATCAATTTTTGTAATCAATATTTCAGGATGAATGACGAATGGAAGGGATTTATGTAAGCTCGTGAATGTGGGTTTCTTCTTGTTGTTTTAATTTTGGTTGTTTTTGTATTTGTGTTTCTGTGTATTTTTTTTTTGTTTTAGTTTTGTTTTGATTTTGATTTTTATTCTTATGATTGTGTGCGGTATAGTGTGGGATGAATATTTTTGGTCTTTCTGGAGTGATGATGTGTGAGGAGTTGAATTTCGCAAGATGTTTCCAGTTGTAGTTGAGTGTCACTGTCAGGTTGATGAGAGCGTGCAACGGGGTTTTGCTTTTGTGTAATCAAAAATCGGAAAGAAGTATCGATTTATTTTTCTCATGCTAAATATCCTCAGTGAGATACAGGCAAAAGCCTAGTTTACTGGGGATACGACAAATGAAAGGCAACAAATCCATTAAAATTGTATGTCCAAATCAAATTATCTGTTGTTTTTCTCAAATTGTGTATATTTGTTGTCATGTGTAATAATAAATAAATAAATAAAATATATTCTAAATAATTTTTTACATATAATTTGTTTTCATAATGAAATATTTCATAATCGATTTCAGAATTCTGATACAAGCTAGTAATAAAATAAATGTTACCTTGATCAATACATATTCCGTATTTCACGACGAGCGTTAATTTAAGGTAATGCGAAATCTGTCGCTAACTTCCCAAATCACCCATCGAATTTGTACGTCAAGTTCAATCACCGACCATCCCTTAGCGTGCAAAATCCTTTAATTACCAACACCTTCATTAGTTTACCAGTTAGACTGTGACATTTCACCATTAATTATCACCGAGGAAATACAGTCAAACGTCCCACGTCCAATTCCAATACGCCACTAGAATTAATCTAGCTGCGAAATATCTATGACAACACGTCTGTTGTTTCACATAGTTGTTAACTAGCAATGATTAAAGTCAAGTGTCGTTATTCGCTCGCGACGAACCTAAAATAAACATGCTACAAATTGGTTTACATGGCCATCCCTGCGGTACTAGCGATAAGTACATTAATACCCCCACTTTATTTATTTACTTAACAATGTTATTGCAAATACAATATGGCGGACTTATTGTCAGGTGGCAATATCTTCCAACCAACCAGACAAAAGTAAATGAAGCACGTTACGTGGTCGCGTAAATCATTCAAATGACTATCCATCCCCACGAAATACATAAACACATATTACTTGAGCATATGCCCACGAACCCCACAAAGACGGACAATCAGCCGAACATTATTTTTCATATAAAGTGCGATATCATCAATCAAAAGAAAATGAAGGGATGGTGGAGAGGAAAGGAAAAGAAAAATCAGGAATAAAACACGTTATTTTATTGACTAGAAATTAAGAGTTTCTCAGTCGCTTCTTAAAGCATGCCAAGGACGGAGCGAGTTATATATTGGTTTGTAACTGATTCCAGAGAAACTGTAACTGATTCATTATTATTATAATTAATTATTATTAGTACAATATTATTAATTTATTATTATTATAAATTATTATTACTAACTGATTCCACTTCGTACTGTGACTTCAATTATCCTCGTCACGGGTAATGGAAATTTATTCATAAAATCTGTGAATAATTAAATATTAGATCAATTTAAGAAAAAATGTTATTTAGGTTGTTATGATTGACATTTGGATGAATGGCGTAAAGCAATATGAAACAATTTATCAATTACGCACTAAAATATATATACCCATACCAGATAGACTCAAAATCTGATTAGATAATACTATAGTTCACAATTGTACTCGTATTTTAGCACTTACTTAGACGTACGGGGGAGTGACGTGTGGACGTACTCGTACAAAAAATATTTAAAAGTGCCAGATAGATGCAGTAGAAATTAGTGATTTTAGAAGAATGCATGGATTGTCAATGCATCACAAAATACTGAATGAATTGATAAGAGATGAATGTGAACTTAATATTGGTGTGTTAAGTAACAGTAACAGGAAGAGGAGCACTCTGAGATGGTTTGGACATGTGGAAAGAGTGAATAAAGAAAGACTAAAAAACTTTATATTTCGCCGATTGCTTGTGTTTCAAATTACCATGTGGAATTTATCAAAGGTTTCAGCGTTAACTTTGTGGAACTTCATATTAGAATATTCAATAACAAAGTACTTTATTACGTTAATCTTTGCTACCGGTCTTTCGAATTGAGCGTTTTTTTTTAATTCTTGGATAAAACACAATTTGCTTTGATTTCAATTTTTTTTATTATTGGTCATTGACTGTTATTATGTATGACATTTCAACACAAAAAAACAATATCCGCCAAATGGCCACCTCTTGCAGCTCCACAGGTGTGCACTCTTTTGTCAAAAATTTTGATGACGTTTTGTCATAATTGCAGTTCTAACTCACCAATAACGCAAATAATTTCGTCTTTCAGCTCAGGAATTGATTGGGGGCCATTTTTATAGACCTGACATTTCACGTAGCCCCAGAGAAAATAGTCCAACGGTGTCAGATCACATGATCTTGGTGGGCAATTAATATCGTTTCCGGAGATTACAATACATAAAATAATCCAACAATTTGAACGGGTCGTTGTATTGTATACGACTTCATTTTTATAAATGTCATACATTACACTTCTCAAATGTCACAAGACCCAGGCAAGTTCGCGACGCCATCTGTGTTTTATCCAAGAATTAAAAAAACGCTCAATTTGAAAGACCCTTTATCTCCTATAAAAAATGAAGTAGAACCACGCCTTATTAGTGGATTAAGAAAGTATATTACGGTTTAATATTCTATAATGTGGAACTTTGTTATTAGTTTACTGTTAACAATTATACGTTTCCGAATAAAATTTAAAAAAATACAACCGCACTAAAACAGGCAACAATACTCTTATATGATTCGCGCGTGCGAGTTTTGTTGCCAGATGAATACTTTAACCCTACTGAGACCCTTTTAATTTCATTTTCCAGTTACCATCGAGAATCGAACCTAAAACGACCAGACGGAAAACAAGTTCCTTGCCAACTAGGCCACGGAGGCCTTCAGAAGAAATAATGTCTGCACAATCTAAATTGAAAAACCTTTATAAATATTCAACAACGTTTCACAACGTGACACCTCAGCGTTTCTCCTTCCGTAATACAGATGTTGAACAATATTTTGTGTCAGAGAACACAGAACAAGGAGGAGGGCAGACTCGAATTAATTGCATTAGAGATACAGCCAATGGAAATTGGGTAATTTGATTAAAGGTGCGAATCGGCCAAATCTACAATTGCTTACGGTCTCCAGCCTAAGCCGTTCCCAGAGCACTGAGTTATGACTTAATTATAGGCAGTCTGCTTGCCGTTCGGTTTCCGATTCCCATTCTGAAGAATTGCCTCTCGAAACACTCGTAAGCCGTTCCATTTTATTGTTACAAACTCGTTCCAACAAACCGTTGGGTATTAGTATAAACTGTTTGGTCTCACTTCAACTTTAGTATATTGAGGTGAAAAATCTAATTTCATTTTGGATTACGCAGTAGTTTTATTTTTTACAAAAGTATAGTCACTTCTTACTTCATTTGTTATAAGTGGAATATTTATGAAGAAATAAAGTATGAAAACGTATTTAATCGTGATGCATTAATTTAACCTCTCGAGTAGTAAGATATTAATGAAAATTTTAAAACATCGTTTGTTCAGTTGGTAAAACATTTAACTAGTCGATAAATGATTTAATTGTGTGGTATCATCAATAGATGTCATTGGTAGTCCAAATCGTGACATAATCTGGGAATTTTCGAGAAATAATCACTGCGCCCCAACCGCGGGGCCATACGCTTTCAGGCTCAGTATTTCATGGCCCCACGGTTGGGACAGTACTCACGGAGAGGTGTGGTATCATTCCTTAATCACTAGTATATTTGCCCTTGTATGGGGTGAAACGTGGACGTGGAAAAAGACTGAGAGAAGCCGATTAAATTCTGTAGAAATATATGCATTGAGAAGAAATATATGACAGAATACGGAAGGAAGTGATTAAGGATGAAAGTGAATTTAAGGCGCTGAGTAAGATGGATAATAGCACGCTGAGATGATTTGGGCATGTGAAACGAAATAATGAAGAAAGATCAATAAAATATATATAAAATGCAAATGTGAGTAAAAGGCGTGTAAAAGGAAATCTAACTGGATCAAGCAAAAAATATTCGAAATGAAGAAAACTTACAAAGTCAGAGAAATCGTAGAAGACTATAAGACTCTGCTACATCCATAGGGTGTATGGATGTAGCAGAGTCTTATAGTCTATGGATGTAGGTAAGTCTCTGTCCTCTCTACCTATCTTGCCAGAGAAATGGTGTAATTATATAAACACTAAAATATTCACACCCGTTTTCAAATTTTTAATTTAGAAATGAGACTTCTTCGTGTACTTGTGTATCTAAATACTCGCCTTTCCATTAAAAAGGGGTTACTTGTACTTGTTGTGAATGATTATACAATAATTGTCTAAATTAATCATAGATTCAGCAAAAACAATCATCAAATACGTATCAATTCTTTTCATTCCACAAAGATATCCTGAATCCAGAGGAAACAACTGAAAACTGGAACCTTTGAAAAATTATTATTTGCGAAGGGTAGCTTGTTCACGACCAGGATTGCATAGGAATCAACTTCAAAGAAAGCAAGTTAATGCGTATCAGGAGGATTCTATCCATATGTCATATTTGCAGCACAAGTGGAAGAATATGTGTATCTAGAATTGGACTGCAAAGCCATATTCAGAGGTGTTCTAAAATTGGCACGTTAGTTCATCGTCGTGGACGAAAGATCATTTTCATCATCATGATAAGTAAGTTGCTTCATTTCTATCTACTCGGTAAGATGCTTGTCATCTACCCGAGGGATCCCAGTCTAATAAAAGAATAAATCTGGTTACAATATTAACATACGCTAGAGATGTGCGATTTTTGTCCCATTTACTGCGGGGTAGTATGCCAACTCGTGCGATAGATAATTGCGAGTTTTGTATATAATTTATTTATTTATTTTCTCAAAATATCCTTAGCCCAATTACTTTGAAAAATACAAGAAATGTTAACATTAAAAATAAAGAATTATTATATAGAATACAAAATATACATATAATTTTTTTTTAAATGTACGAGTACATGCAACATACACATATATTCAGTCACTTAAGTACGTTGATGAGTGCTTTCTAATGCGCTCAATCTAAGAAGAACATTTACTTTTGCTTGTGGTAATGTGATATGAAATATGTTAATATCCGAAGCAGTCCCGTTCAAAAGAGTTAAGGCCCTTCCAACAGGCATAGCGGCTGGAAGACCCGTTCTTGCGTATGTTATTGAGAACAGTTCTTGCCGGCGCAGTCTAGTGTAATTGTTAGGAACTTAACGCTAATCTTTATAGTAATGCTGGACAGCTCACAACTCCTCGAACGAGTTTGACAACGGTTAATCCAAGGCTCGATTAATGGGGCTACGCTCTTCAATATATTCAAATCACCAGGCTAGATATAATAAAGTTTATCATATGAATGAATTAAATAAATCATTATCACTTTTTATTCATAAAATAATATAATATAGCCATTCAAAACTAATTAAATCAATAATGACGATTGTTGACCGAGTGTGCAACACAGGGAATCAATTAGGAAACGTAAACTATAATATATTGTTTTGTATTACACTCAGTTGTAGAATACAGACGTTTTGCCAAGTGGAAATCTCTTTCAAACAACCAAAAATATGTTAGACATCTTTAGTGAAATACACACTGAAATCTTATATTAAAAAAATCAGGGTTCTAACGAGGATCGTAACCGCAATTCCCGAATCGGAAGACAGGCGTCTTATGAACTAGCCCACGGAGTTTGTCGATTGTCGTTTAAGAAAACTAAGTAGGTCTTTGTTGTAATTAAGTCTAAGATTTCAGCAAAATTTAAACATAATGTGTGTACATTGTAATAAAAGTAATGTGCTATTCCACTGTTTACTTCCGTTTCACAGTTTCAGGAAAATAATCATAAAACTCCCCAAGGAAATTCCGTCCAAAGCTAATAATACGTCCAATTCCCCTATTGTTGCAAAGTATTTCACTAACGAGAAGTCGAACAATGAAATGTGGGTGGTGATAAGGCTGAAAGCACATCAATGTGATTCGACCAAAGTTGATAATTTTATAATCATAGTATAAATGTTCATAAGTGGCACGCATATACTTCTATTTTGCCCATGTTTTTCAGCTAGCGAAATTTTAATAACAACCTTCCAACAAAAATTAAAGTTTATACAGCACCGTTTAGAGTAAGACACTCATGAAGAGTGCTCTTACTTGGAAATCGAACCCACCCTTATTGATAAGTATATGAGTGTTAGGATAGGAAAGTGACGATTGCGATCATTAGATGGGTATATCCCCATATTTGCGTTAAGCACATAACATTCGTCACAGCACTTTTTCTCCATTGGTCCTAGACATTTCAAAATTCAACCAAAATTGCATTCCAAAACATACATTTCCATTGACAAAACCACCTGATGGTTTAACCGATACCTAACAACTTATTCCAAGTAATCAGAAAGATGATAAAATGCCCTTTTTAAAACCAGATTGGGACTCTTTTCTATCGAAAATCTAACCCGAAATCCGCGAGTAAAAATCAAGTGTTTTAATAACAATCTCAGAAAGCTGTTTGGTGTATTTTTATAATTATGGCAAACTTTGACGCATGTAATTCGTAAAATAAAGTTAGATATTGTTAAACATAATCGTTAGCAATTATATTTATTTATAACAACTATACTTAATTATGGCGTATTATCATTCAGAGGTCTGGTGTTGGAATGCTAACGGTTCTGTCTTTATACCGCGCGTACATGCCCCACTCCGCTGGCGCACGGATATCGCATGCATACATCACACGTATTATGTACCATTCATTAAAAAAATATTTGAAATAATTGGAATAATACAAAAGAAAATCAAAAAAATAAAAAAACTGGCATAATTTATGTACAGAAGGGCTAGGATTGATGTTGTCAT
Source organism: Odontocerum albicorne (assembly GCA_949825065.1). Lineage (NCBI taxonomy): Eukaryota > Metazoa > Arthropoda > Insecta > Trichoptera > Odontoceridae > Odontocerum > Odontocerum albicorne. Next base: position 42,366,995 of record OX463847.1, on the reverse strand, counting down.
ATACGCATTAATTTTTATCACTTCTCGTGTAAAAGGCCCTATAGTATTTCCACCAAGAATTCTGCCATCTGGACAGAACTGATTGTGCCACGAATCAAGTCCTCTTCGGTGCAAGACACCGGGTTCCTTAGATTAGATAAGTATAGCTCTTCGGTGCAAGATACCGGGTTCCTTAGATTAGATAAGATAAGTGCAGCAAGTATAGCATGTACTGGTCCTCACCGCAAATATAGAAAGTCAATACATCACGTACCGTTCCTCATTATGACATGTTGTCCTTGGTTCTCCCAATTGTAGTACGAGTAAAGAGTTATAGTACGAGTAAAGTTCAAACCTGTAAGAGATTTCCAGGTTCTCTAGGGCAGCTCTATTCCAGGTGACAGTTGTTCTAAAGGCATAATTATTTAATCCTATGTTCCTTTCTACTAGTTCATCCTAGCACGTTCCATAGGTTTAGTGCTCCTAATGAAGCTGTGCCTGGATTTTTACCTAGGGGCTGGTGGTTATGCAAAGAATGTCTAGGGTAACAGTTTTTCTACAGACAAAATCATTTTACCAGGGCCCGATGTTCGTTTCTACTCGTTTATCGTAGCAAGTTCCAAAGGCTTAATGACTCTAATGAAGACGCGCCTGGATTTCAACCTAGGGGCTGGTGGTTGTGCAAAGAATGTCAGGGGTAATTTAATCCTTTGGAATTCTCAGCAGTGCTTCAATATATTTTCCTATTTTTGAGAGCACCTTATTTAGTGCAGTTGGTTTAAGGCAACCCGATAACAGACAGCAAGTCTCATTTAGGGCTACATGCATCAGACCAGGATTTTCAGCATTTAAATACAAATATTAAAGAAAACACAAAACTGTAGTTGCTTGGAACTATAGTACAATAACATAGTTACATGAATCTCATTAAAAGTTATTTATCCGGTTGAATACCATGTAACGTCGTTATACTTCATTTCAACTTATTTAACTGCAGTTTTGAGAATTTACCAAAGAGAACTGAAATGTAATCTTCTTCATAATAACTATATCCTTGACAAAAGTCTAATCCTGTGATCACTTTTCTTGATACTTTAAACGATGCGTGATACTCCTTAAAGTTATTTAATCCTTCGGTAACCCAGTTTGAATACACATCAATGTGCGCTTGGCATTACAGTTAGGGAGAGAATAAAGGTAAAAGTATAGAGTGAAGGATAATAAATTCCTTAATGTGTGAGCCTTTTATTCCAGTCGTGAGACATTAATTTCCCTACAGTGGTGTTGTGAAAATAATACAAGCCTTCAACAGGGATGTAATAGATGTTAGGCAAGATTTAAACTTTTTGAAGAGGTGTATTTCGAATTTAATAATTATAATTAAGGGATATATAAAATAAGGGTTTGTAAGCTACAAATATTAAACTTCAAACATTAAACTTCAAACAGAATGATACGATGAATTTTTAATAAGATAATAAAATTTTTAATTACAACAGAATTTATTACAACGTAACCATAAAAAAAAACAAACCATATATTAAAATAGCGAGCTGAAGAGTTCTGCTATTTGGGTAGTATTTTATCAGATGACGGAAAAGTAACGACATACGAGTATATCGGATGGCGTGTAGCGATAGGAAACAAAGTCAATTGGGCACTTAAACATATATACTAGAACGACCAGTATCAAAATCGGATTAGACTTTCACTTTATCCAACCATGCTTGCCTTAGTTTTGCTCTACTAAACATTTCACTGTATCTCATAGTGCTCTCGTTCATCTCACAAAGCCTTTCACTCACTGTTGCACTGTATCTCATTGTGCTCTTCTTCATCTAATAACGTATTTCACTAACAGTTGCACTGTATCTCATTGTGCTCTTCGTCATCGCACAAAGCCTTTCACTCACAGTTGCACTGTATTTCATAGTGCTCTTGTTCATCTAACAATGCCTTTCACTCACTATTGCACTGTATATCATTGTGTTCTTCTTCATCTAAGAAAGTATTTCACTAACAGTTGTACTGTATCTCATTGTGCTCTTCGTCATCGCACAAAGCCTTTCACTCACAGTTGCACTGTATCTCATAGTGCTCTTGTTCATCTAACAAAGCCTTTCATTCACAGTTGCACTGTATCTCATAGTGCCCTTCTTCATCTCACAAAGCCCTTCACTTACAGTTACACTGTATCTCATAGTGTCCTTCAAACCATATCATAGTGTTCCCTTGATATCGTTCAACACATCAACCTTAAGTTCACATTCATGCCTAATAACTCCATTCCGTATTCTGTAAGACATTTCACAACATCAATTCTCATTTTTTTTCTCTTCGCGTCACTCACACAATTTGTATATCTAACTCTATAATTCATCTTCAATCTCCACTAACTCCACCATGTCGTCAGCATGCAACAATCTGCATACATTCCCATTCGACATTCTTATGCTGTTCATCGACCTCGATAAACCCTTTACACATGAATCAATGTTAACCCTTCCCTTACGGTGATAAAAATGAAACGCATGTTCCGGTGTTGGGTAGTGAGTACGCGATCAAAAATTAGCGATTTTAAATCGGAAAAATAAGAACATTCATAGATAATCCCCTTAATTAATTATAATTGAAGTTAAAAATTATAACAATTGAGATTTATTTGCTGAAAACATTAAAAAACCATCTGGCACCGCTCACGGAACGGGCGTAGGTCTAGTCTCGTTGCCAGCTCAACAGCTACTGCAGCGCGGCAGGGTTGGGGGCTAACTCGGGCGTCGCTTACACTTGCGAGGTGGAGACAATTGCGCTCCTCGATATTCAGTGACGTATGCAAAAGTGAGATGCGAATATAGTGTCGCGCTACCCGCATACTTTTCACCTATCGTCAAGACCCAAGATCGAGGCACTCACAGCGTTTAAATGCGAATTTGTTTCCGATATTCAGAAAATACTTACGATGTAGTCGATAAATTCTGATTATTATTAATATTATTTTTTAAATCAATGCGTAAATATATTATGGAGGAATACCTAGAATCTTAACCTTGTATTTATTATATTTATAGAGATATTGATGGTTATTTGAAGCAACGTGTAGAAGATACCCAACACCGGGAAGGAAAGGTTAATATTAAACAACCTGGGTGGCATAACGCATCCTTGTTTTACCCCTGTTGAAATACTAAATCATTCAGTCAATGCACCGTTCACTCTTATAAATGGTCTATTTTTGGCGTATAATGAAGCAATACCACGTATTAATTTATTATTTTGAAATACTTATAATGCAAGGTTTAACAAAAAATATATGCATAATAGAAAAAAAAAACCCAACGAAATAATACCCGTCATTTGATAACAACTTATCACTTTGAACATTCCATTGGCATTATTCAATTCGTTGTTGTTAGTTATTCACAAAGCAACAAGATTGGGAAGGCTGTGCAGCGGGGTAGCGGATATCGGGTATATCCGATATCGGGTACACCAAAAGAATTCCGGTACTCCCGGCTGTCGTTGCTAATTACAAAACTTCGTTGTCAGATGTGAATTGATGAGTTTGATATTTTGCAGAGTGGCGCATTGTTGTCAAGCTGAGATGAGATGTTTAATATAATAAGGCAGTTGAATGATTGATTAGAAGCTAAACATTTACGTAATCGATATTATTTGAACGCTCCTCAAAACTTTACAAAAGGAAATCTATAAAACATTATTTATAAATTTTGCTAACGGTTTATTTCTTTGTTTCAGATATTATATGATATTTTCACAATATTTTTTCTCTCTCTTTGTATTCAGGTTCCTTAATGGCGCGTGTTCATAAAATCTTTCAAATTTTATATCAGAGAAATATTCCTTCGGAGAAGATTAGAACTTGAAAGTCGATTACGTCTTCAAAGGAAGACCCTCTCTCACGGTGTACCGTTCCTATGATAAGGAAGTCAGAGCGTTAGGAATGTCGTGGAGGGAGATTACCAAAACCGCTCTGAATTGAGAAGACTGGTGGCCTCCCTATGCTCCCTTGTGGAGCTTTAAAGGGTGAATTGAATTGAATTGACGTCTTCAACTAACAAATTGATTGTTCCGAATCGATCCAATAGGGCGGATTATTATGATCGAGTTTTTGCCAATGCTGGTCCTGTAGCACGGAATTGTCTACCTTTGTGTAAGAGATGCAGTTGGCGTGTACAGCTTTAGGAAGCACTTGAATATAGCTTATTGAAAAATAATGATTGTATATATACACAAAACGCATACATCTAAAGCCGAATGACTTACTATCATACAACGAAAGATCTATTCAAGTTTCTTCGCAGTTGGTCCTTCCTAAGTTTTCTGCGGTTTTTTTCTCAAATGTGTTTTTTTTTCTGAACGTATGTACAGTTCCCGATGGTAAGTAATACACACCGGGCTTAAGAAAGAGACTATCGGCCATAATCGGCTAACTTCGGCTTTGTACAGCGTCGTCTCTGTCATTCATACACGTGTTCCGTCGTGATTTGTCAGTCGTTGGTAAGCGATGATAATTTAAACTTGAAACTTCGACAATGGTTAGTCAAATGCTACGTTTGGTCAGTGTTATTGCGTGGAGTGGAATCATGGACCCTTAAAGTTAGTAGTATGAAACGACTGGAAGCATTCGAAATGTGCATGCACCGGAGAATGCTACGGATACCCTGGACGGATATGGTCAACACAAAGGTTCTTCAAAGAGCCAAAGTTGATAGAGAGTTGCTGACTATTATTAAAATCCGAAAGGTGTCCTATTTGGGTCATGTACTTAGAGGAGCAAAGTACAAATTACTGCACCTGATCATTCAAAGCAAAATAGAAGGCCGAAGAGTTGTTGGTAGGAGGCAAATCTAGCTCCGCAATATACGTGATTGGACTGGCATAAGGGGCGTCGGATATATTTTTCGGGCTGCCGGAGACAAAGATGTCTACTCTCAGGTGATATTCAACGTTGGGGGGACCTGACGACACTGAGAAGAAGAAGGCAAGCGTTCTAGGGACAAAGACGACGCTCTACAAAGCCGAAGTTAGCCGATTAAGGCCGACAGTCTCTTTCTTAAACCTGATGTGTATTATTTACCGCCGGGTACTTGTTTTACACGGGGAAGTACTTAATCTAGTGGCCACAGCCACTGCCTTGCTATCTTTACATTCAACTTTTATTTATTTTTTTTGTAATACTTTTCATCTATCAATAATGATGAGTTTGAGTCCCAAGTAAGAGGAAATTTTGCTCACTAAACGGCGCTGTGTACTTTTTTGCAATTTTGAAACAATATTCCTTTCACTCGCATTATTTTTAATAAAACGAGCTTTCCAGTATAATTTCAGTAATTTTAATAAAATGAGCTTTTCAGTATAATTTCAGTAATTTTAATAAAACGAGCTTTTCAGTATAATTTCAGTAATTTTAATAAAACGAGCTTTCCAGTATAATTTCAGTAGTTTTGAAACAAATTAACCTGTCGGATGAAACAACAGTAGAAAAATATTGCAAACAGAGATAAGCTGTTGCAATGGAGAACACTAATTGCATCTGCAAGTCTGCCTAATTGGGATGTAATGCAATGCAAAAGTATGCAGCTGGTTGCCCTTGCACAATGACTGGATGACAACAAGTTTAATATTTAACCCACTTAAATCGAATTCATCTGAGAATAAAAAGGTACGGTTTTATAAATTTACAAAACCAAAAAGCTCAAACGATATATATTTATTTATAACACGCTTTCTTGTAAAATATACAAAATAGCGAGATTATTGTTATATAACAATATTTTTCAACCCACCACAAAAAAATATGAACATACGAAATAACTGCTGGTTATTAAGTCATTTCTTTAAACACAAGGAAAAAAGAAGCTAAATCAATCTTATGATTTTCATGTTTTATACCATACTTGACGATCTTCGTGGCATAGTCAGTAAGACGCTCATCTTCCGATCCGTGTGTTGCAAGTTTGACTCCCATTAGAACTTGGATTTTTTAAAAAAGGTTCAAGTCTGGTTCAACTTAGTTTCTTTAACAAATTTCTGGTTGGGTGGAAGCTATTGCCACTTGTCAATTAGTCCGCCAAGTTGCTCTGTATATAACGAAAATATAATACAATCCTATACAGTATTTGTCCTCAGTAAGATACAGGCAAAGGTCTACTTTACTGGGGACACGACAAATGAAAGGCAACAAACCCAGATCTATTAAAATTGTGGGTCCAAATTAAAGAACCTGTTGTTTTTTTCACAAATTATGTATATTTCTTGTCATGTGTTAAATAAATTAAATTTAAATAAAAAAAAAATAAGCCCACCTAGTTTTACTGTATACATGAAACGTGTAATACAATACAATTTTTCCCTTAATTTCAAAAAATATTGTACATATTTACACATTAAAGTTTCAATTTCTTGTCATGTGTAAAATAAAAAAAAATAACAAAAAATTAACCCACTAAACGAATTGTACGATATTTTTAAAATAGCGTAAAACGTGTCATTGAAGATTGTAAATATTGAATGAAAACTGTAAAAAAGTTATGAAAAACCTTTGAAATAAATAATAATAAATTAAACGCATCAATTGAAGGTTTTTGAAAATCTACGGTTCCTTAGCACGCATTGATTTGTGTCCAAACGGGTTAAATGATGATAACCCACGATGATGAAATCACTGCAAATAGTTGTCAATCGACATAATCTAATGATTGTTGAGCAATAACCTGAATTGAGAAGATCTGCATGAGAAAAAAAAGTCATGTCACAATGATTTATTTTAAACGTGTTCTCAATGCGGTTTGCATTGTTCTTGCAAATTACGCAAAACGCGTATCAAACTTTACGAATCACATTTTAGTGTGATAAATAAAAAAAAATATTGATGATAAATCACAAATACATACCATATCATTTAATCATCCATTTCCGCATCCGCATGCCATCAACTATGCCACATCCGCATCAACTATGCCACATGTTTCCAGTAGAAGGCAACATATATCGTTCGCATTAATATATCTCCACAGTCACATTCAGTACAACTTTCTTTCGAGAAACTTTATCTTTGCATGCTCACATTGGGTCTAATCACCCCTATTCGGAGTCCATTCAGTGCTCTTCAAGTCGAGGCAATTGGTCTCTAGGTTATTATATTAATCAACCCCACGCGTCAAAACATCATTTGGGGTAGGAATATGCAGTACATTGCACTAATAATTTACAGCCTATTCCGGAGGGTGGTTAGGGATTTTTATAATGTCGCGCTTTCAAATGTAATAAAATGCGGAAGTGCGAGGAATGAGGATCTTTTGGAGGTCTTTACATAAGGACGAGAGTGAATGACTGATGTAAGTGTAGAACATAATTTCCCAAACTTTTTCGCCCCGTAGACCACTTGCCGATTTTTTTTATTTTCCGTAGACCCCCTGCCTGCCTAATATTAAATTTTTCTATACTTATTAACTTCAAATGTGTTTTTGACCGCTGACACAGTGCTGTTCACCTTGATAAGGTTTTTTGTAGAGTGGACAATTGTAAAAAAAGAAAAATATGTACAATTTATGTTCATACCTTTATTGAAAAGACACAAAATGCAAGTAAATATTTGGCTTTGGAACTAAACAAATCAAAATGTAGTAAAATTCTTATATAAAATTAATACACAAATAATACTGTTAATGAGAGGGATTAACTTGATGCTCTGATAGCAATGATTCAATATTTGGCTTCAAATTAGTAAGGTATAGTCTTAAATCTCCACGTTCAGTGATTTCCATTCGATTTCTTTATATAAGTATTTTATATGTCTAATATAAGTATTATATACACACAATCTGTGTTAGGTGTAATAAGACATTTACGGAACGCCTAAATATTGATGATGTAAATGGGATCCATTCACGTGGACCCCCATTTACATCTCGTGCACCCCCATTTTCTTTTCTCGCTTCCATAGACCCTCTGCAAGTCTAAATCAACCTTGGGGGTCCATATAGACCACTTTGGGAATCTTTGGTCTAGAACAGGCGTCAGCAACCTATGGCACGCGTGCCAGGCTTGGCACGCGATGGGGTTCTGAATGGCACTCTACAAATAATCAGGGAAATCGCGAAAATATCGAGACGAAGTGATTTTTAAATAAGAGAAAATGTTTAATTATAATTATTTATCTAACGTGGCTCGCCAATGTCACGAAAATCTGCGCGAAGGGTGAGTGAGAGCGCATTCGGAGTAAAAGGGATGAAACATGCGTAGCGCCGACTAGTTATCGAAGCGGACTTCACGTATGTTCAAGCCGGAATGACATTCGCCCCTCTCTTTCTCGTTTTGCTACTGCGCACCATTTGCTATATTAAATTGTTGGATGTCATTGCCGGAAAGATTTAATTGTTTAAAGAAAATTGCATGTGCTCTCCTTTCCGCTTTTGGTTCCACATATCTCTGTGAACAAATTTTTTCTCACATGAAACATATTTTGAGTCCACAAAGAAGTCGTTTAACAACTGAACATTCAGAATCTTGTGTGAAATTAAAAGTCACAAATTATACCCCTGATATTGAAATATTAAGCAAAAATGTGCAGGGACAAGGTTCGCATTAAATTTTTTTAATTTATGTTAGAATTTTATGTTATTTTTTAATAAATATGTTTAAAAGATAAATTTGGTATAAAATTCTTCTCCTCTAGAACCCCATTATATAATTTAGAATTAAGGCGGCACCCTGAATCATATTGGTAGAGTGGCTTGGCACACCACAGCTAAAAGGTTGCCGACCCCTGGTCTAGAACGTCACCCATGCGTACAGCGGGCATTCACTCGAAAACATAGCTGCAGTAAGAGAAAGTGTTACTGAAACCCTAGACACATCAATTCGTCATCGTTCACATGAATTAGACGTTTCAAGAAGTACCTTACAGCGAATTCTCGAGAAAGATCTGGATCTGCATGCCTTCAAGATCCAACTAACCCAAGAGCTCAAACCAGAAGACAGCAAAAACGAAATCCGGTGCTCTTATTGAGACACCCTTTATTTGTTACACAATGTGGGTTTTTTTTTTTATTTATTGTATATAAAATAATACTAAAGAAGAAGAATTCTTCTCATAATGATAGGCGGTACTGAAAAATTTTCCACTGCGTCAGCCAAATTGGTTCAATATCTCTAAATCACGCGTCACTGAGTGTTAAGGCATTGCATTGGTTTTGTAAGTTGGTAAAAAAAAAAAAAAAAAAAATTTATAGCACGGTAGTTACTGTCGGGAATATATAAAAAAAAAGTGCATCAAATATTGCAGGAAAGTTTAAATTACATCACAGTACTTTTAATATGAATAACGCAATTGACTCTTGCCTTCCTGTTTCGAGCCTTCTATGATTGCATATCGTAAAAAGTTCGATATGGTGTGTACTTGTTGTATATTTGGATGTTCAGTATTTTTTTTATGTTTGTTCCAGACTATTTTTGTAGTTACCTGGTCGAAGTCCAAACTAAATAGGTGTATTGTAGTTTAAATATCGGTGCTATCAAAGTCTCGAGAAATTTTGATGAAAAAACAAAGAAATTTGTAAAACAGTCCGATACATGGTAGTTGCGAAACATGGTAAATAAATGTAAGTCTGCTATCAAAAATTACCCCCGAATCCTTGAATTTGGTTATTCGATCTTATACTCCCGTCTGCGTTGTATATTGATGGTGGATTTATGTAGATGGAATCATAAAATTAAATCGAATAAAAAAAAGTGCTATGTCATACAAGGAAAATATTCAAAGAAGTCATGAATTATCAATGGAAGATGGTTTTTACTTAACCTTAAAATAAAAAGGTTAATCTAACCAACGGATTGAAAATTCGACTACCATTAGGATAAAAAAGCAATGTTTTTGTATAATATATTTAGATGTATATATTTTAGGAACAATGTTTGCTAAACCCCTCAGCTTTATTCTAAACCCAGTCGAATGTAATTGACAAATATTATGACTTACAAGATTATAATAAGCAATTTCGATTTCTTAATCTCATAACACGTAATCTTGTTTCATGGTCTGATGCAACCGAAGCCTCAAACCACAAACACAATTCCACAGAACAGTCTCCAGGCAGGTGCACAAACCAGACTGAAGAGGAGGCTGTCATCTCTAATATTGATGTCACTGCTACGAGATCGTGATTTATCAAAATTACTTGTGAAACGCATCAAAGGTAGGGTCAACAATAGACTATCTATGTTTTGAATTAAAACACAGATCGAAAATGATTTTCATTTCTATGGTACCACAACCAATGGCCGCATACGTTACGTTCATGTCTTCCCATACGATGAAAAACTTATTCAATCTTAGTTTATTATATGTTATTTTTTTCTTAATTCTAATAACAAAATTAACTAAGTTTTTTATTTCATTGCAAACTTGGGTATAATTCTCACTTTTGGTTATAATATATTGTATATAAAGAACCCTTGGGGAGTGATTACAAACTAAAAGACGACATAAAAGTTTACTATTATAAATGAAAAAGTTATAAACTTTAACTTTGTAGGCTTTAACTTTGTAGGCTTACACCCATCCCAGAACAAATCTTACCCGACTTCACGCTGAACAGCGAGAAGAAACCCTACAACACCACATCCTCGCTTGGACCGTGAAGTTCTATAAAAGCCAACAAAATCACAGAAATCCCTTAGTCGCTGCCCTGGGGGCTTACGAGAGTAAATCCGACCTACCCTTCCGTTATAAGCACAAGCTCCCGAAGCATTATCTGTTGCCTGACTAGTCCACCTACAGTATTAGCTGGGACGACCAAGGTCTGAGTGAATGTGATGGAATACAAGTAGCCTGAACGAGTGGACTTGTCTTTGCTGAATAATTAGTGTAAGAATTGTTATCTAGTTATAAGTAGTATGTAGGTGTTAATTATTTCTAAGATCTCATATATTAAGATTGAATAAATAAAATAAAATGATATGTAGGAAAATAAGTTTAAATAAGTGCATAAATTATAACATATAATTAAGATTAGTTAAGTAATAAATTTGTATATAGGTATAGCCTTGACAAATGTTTGTATAATAATTTACTTGTTTAATAAAAAATAAAAAAAAAACTTTGTAGGCTTTAGTTAGTTAATTGTATACCTCGTTTAATATTTTCATGATTATCGTATAAGTTTTGCTGTCAAAATATATGTACAAAAGGGTTAATTAAACAAATATTAAGAATTTATTCAATAAAATATTTTTAAACTCATACAATCACGTATTCACTAAACGATATTTATAACCTTGTTGGTCAGACGCATGTCTTCTCATACGGGGGTCGTAAGTTCCAGTCCGGTTTTCACTTAAGGCATCTTTAATATATTTCTGGTTGTTTGGAAGAGATTACCAAATGGTAACGAGCCCGCTAAGTTGTACTGTATACAACGAAATGGTGATATAATTATGGGGGTCGCAATTCCAGTCTGGTTTTCACCGAAGACATCTTTAACATATTTCTGGTCGTTTTGAAGAGATTACCAAATGGCAAAGAGCCTGTCAGGTTGTAATATATACAACGAAAAGGTAATGTAACAATATATACTTTGGATGGAAATTTCAGAGAAATTGGAAATAAATGTATGAAAAGGCGTATGGATGAATATGACGTTAAAAATTAATACCACGACTAATAAGTAAAGCACTTTACTCCCCTTGCCTACCGAAGTAGGGAAAAACTGTTGTGATATAAATTAAGAAAATTAAAATTGTTGTAATATAAATTGAGGAAATAAAAATTGTTGTAATATTAATTTAGGAAATAAAAATTGTTGTAATATAAATTTAGGAAATAAATATTGTTGTACTGAATATAAATTTAGAAAATAAAATAAACAGATAATTTCCTACAAAAAAATACTCTTAAAGTGTGTAAAAAACTTACGATATGTAAAAGAAGGCATGAATAAAAAACACGTGATAAAATAAAAATCAGGATATAAAACTTCTCAAAAAAAAACGTAAAAGCCACAAAAAAAATTAATTAATTGATATAACTTCAAAATGATCTCAATCGAGATATTCTCAAAAATGCCTGATGATAAAAGAATCGCATAAATATTCAATCTTGCCGAGGTGGAATTACTATTTAAGATAAAATAATAATTCTCAAATGCAAATGTTGTAAAATAAATCTAAAAATACACAATTCTCATTATAATATTCGGTTTGACTTGGACAAAGAGACCGCAACATGCCGGGGGAATTCGAACAGATAAAACAGGTTGTATAAATAAGCAGGATATTAGTTGAAATAATGTCCATTATTGAACCTACCTGGCACTAGCAAGTGTCATAAATTTGACGATTAGAAGCATCAGATTGGAAATGTAGATTCAGTAAGTATGTGGAGAGGCTTCTCGCAGTTGCTGCCTGGAGACATGATGAGAAACCATAATTATTGGATAACCATAAAGGTATCAACTAAATGGCAATATGCTATTAGTTTTGCAGGGTTGTCGTCGTATAACAATCTGTACCAATTTTAAAAGCTTACTTTTTTAAATTTATTATTACACATGACAAGAAATATACATAATTTGCGAAAAAACAACAGGTAATTTAATTTAGACATACATTATTTTAATGGATCTGGGTTTGTCGACTTTCATTTGTCGTATCCCCAGTAAACTAGTATTTTGCCTGTATCTCACTGAGGATATTAAGCATGCAAAAAAAGATCGAGACTTCTTTCCGACTTTTGATTACACAAAAACAAAACCCCGTTGCACGTTCTCATCAACCTGACAAACAGTGACACTCAATTACAACTGGAAACATCATGCGGAATCAAACTCTTCACACATCATCACTCTAGAAAGATTAAACTTGTTCATCCCATAATATACCGCACACAATCATAAGAATAAAAACAAAAGTAAAACCAAAAATGAACCCAAAATGAAACAAAAATAAAACCAAAAATGTTTATTCCATAATATACCGCAAACAATCATAAGAATAAAAATTTACACAAAAATATACAGAAACACAAATACAAAACAACAAAAAAAACAAGAAGAAACCCACACTCAATAGCCCACACAAATCTTTTCCACACGTCATTTCCACACGTCATTCATCCTGAAAGCCCAAGTACTCAAAATCCTGTCGCAATAACAACTACGCTCCGATCGGCTGTCTAAATGGTTTTACTTCCTTTATCTTTATTGATTTCGGCACGCCATTGTACGTCATGGGAGCCAAATAAGCATATTGTTTTTGGGCAAAAAAGGTTTTAACTCTAGGGATGGTGAACATTTCATTACTTGCCATGCGTGTCATGTATCTCTGCTGAGTGCATCTTCACTTTACACTTTTAATTAGACACTTTATAATCAAGTGTCTAAATAAAAATGTAAAGTGTCTTAAAGCCATATGGCAATCTATTTCAACTAACTTAACAAGACTCACACAGATTTTTGTTAATTTCGTTATTTAACAAAAAGTACTAAAATATACTTAAAAATAGATAAAAAAAATATCAACTAAGCCTGGGAAAGAATTAGAAAAAGTAGTTATAAAGAATCACATTTCGTTATTAAAGAGAGTTGTAATATTTTTTTATGTAACTGTTTGAAGCAAGTCAACTAGAGTGAGAGTCGAACTGCAGCAGGTAACTAGTTTCAGAGTCTAATGACATGAAGTGTGGTGAAACGAAGGAAAAGCGGTGACCTAAAAATGCAAAAAGGCAATCTCTGCTTGAGCGTGGTGCAAATTTATGATCGGAGAAGCGCTAAATATTTTCCTGGCGAAAATAATGAATCTCTGTAATGCAGTGACATCTCAAAAACACAGTTTTTTTTTTATTTCAAATTACAAGATGACCTCCGTGGCTAAGTTGATAAGGGGGTTGCAGGTTCGGTTCCCATTGGAACCCAGATTTTTTTTAAATTATTCCAATCTAGTTTTCACTCAAAACCTCTTTAAAATCTTTCTTGTTGGTTGGAATAGATTACCACATGGCAATAACCCCACCAGATCGCACAGTATAGTATACAACGAAACAGTAATAAGCACCACTCAATAAAAATCTACAGTAAAATATAACAAACAGGATGTCAATTATTAATGAATCTAGTCCTTGGACAAATCGCAAGATTATTACAAAACCCAGATGATTAAGACCAAAGCGTTGTTCTTCAATTCTTTGCGACTGCAACATGGGTCCGTTCGTAACAACAAACTTATTTTCAAACTCAGATATCACATTTTGTTACGAGGCAACATTTTTAAATGTTCTTATTTTTCTTTTCAATAAATTTACAACGTTAATGATATTACAACGTTAATGATATTACAACGTTCATGATATTACAACGATTAGTCAAATGCTACGTTTGGTCAGTGTTATTGCATAGAGTGGAATCATGGATCCTCAAAGTTGGTAGTATGAACCAACTGGAAGCATTCGAAATGTGGATGCGCCGGAGAATGATACGGATACCCTGGGCGGATATGGTCAGCTACACAAAGGTTCTTCAAAGAGCCAAAGTTGATAAAGAGTCGCTAACGAATATTAAAATTCTACTTGGGTCATGTACTTAGAGGAGTAAAATACAAATTACTGCACCTGATCATTCAAGGCAAAATAGAAGGCCAAAGAGGTGTTGGCAGGAGGCAAATATCCTGGCTCCGCAATATACGTGATTGGACTGGTATAACGGGCGTTGGAGATCTTTTTCAGGCTTCCGGGGACAAAGATGTCTACTACAGGTGATATTCAACGTTGGGGGGACCTGACATGACACTGGGAAGAAGAATGATATTACAACGTTAATGATATAACAACGTTAATGATATTACAATAGTAAGGATATCATAACAATTTAATTTATTTTGTTACAGGCTTTATGATACTTAACAAAAAGACAAGCGTGAATATTTTAAGTGTTTGTGCCCAGCGCTTAGCTTTAACTATGTGGGTTTATAGTACAGAATCTAAGGAATCTAGTTGATAAGACGCCTGTCTCTCAATCCAAATGTTGTGGGTTGGATTCCCTAAATAACTGGTTTTTTTTTAATGAAAAGAGTTCTAGGCATGTTTCACTTAAAGACTCGTTAATATCTTTCTGGCTGGTCGAAAGAAAAAGAGATATGCTATATTGGTACATAACTCGAAGAGGTATGCTATATAGGTAAATAACCCGAAAATACGAAAAAAGAAACATTTAGGTTTACGCATACCACAAGGTTACGAATAGTATGGTTAAGAAATAAATGTATCCATGGTTTAGTCGCCAAGAAGATTTAACAACAATGAATAGATCGACCAAGTGGCATCTTCATGATAGTTCAGTTCGATCCGTCCCCCGCCCACGCTCTAATGGGGGACCAAATTAGTTCGCAGACAGCTTCATAACAGTATAAGATAAAAAAGATGCCCTAAAACTCTCTCGATCGAAGAGATCATAAAATTAAAAGTTGGCAGATGATTCTATGTGTATCGTAACACAATCAATGTGTAGTGGATATAAAATACCTGATAGAAATACTCACGACACGTTCCATGTAGTTGATATTTGATAGGAGCGACAGAAAATTATTAAACTGATATAAATGCCACCATTATAGCCGAATCAGAGGAAGACCTGCAACAAATGCTACATCGATTCCACACTGCTTCCAAAAAATACATGTCTATCTCCATCAGCAAGACTAAATGCATGACTCTAGCCAGAGAGCAAGTTGGATGCAGTGTGGCGATCGACGACACACCGATTGAACAAGTAACAAAATTCAAATACTTGGGAGCTAGCATAATGTGCAATAATGACCTTTATGGCGAAGTGCTTGAACAATCACAAAAGGCCGCAGCTATTTCCGGATGTTTAAAGAACACTATCTGGAAAAACAAGCATGTGAACATCCAAAGCAAGGTGAGGATATACAAGACCTGTGTCCGCCCCATAATGACATACAGCATAGAGTCCAGAGCCGACACTGTCAGAACCAAAAATCTCCTTCGAACCAGCGAAATGAAGGTACTCAGGAGCATCGCTGACAAAACCATTTGTGATAGAGTACGTAACACAGAAATCCGAAGGACGTGCGAAGTTGAAGATATTGTCAGATGAGGACAACAGAGAAGAAGGTTCTGGAATGAACACGTACCCAGAATGGCGGAACCAAGAGCCGTAAGAATGGTCAGGGACAGTATCCCCCAAGCAAGCAGAACTCCAGGACGACCTCCTAAAAGATGGAAAGACAGCTGGCAGTCGACGTCGCAAGAGGCAAACAATGATGCAGGACCATAACAGGTCAACAGGCCTAAAATAAGATGAAGAAGAAGATATAAATGATATGTCATATATCTAACTTATATTGACATAAAATCGTGAAGGTAACTATGTAAGTAGATATCAGTTAATACGTCAAACCATGATCATTATGCGAACTCAACAATACGGAAAATGGCCACTTGTCAGACCGAGACAAAGGTTTTTTAGATAACGTGGTTCAGGATTATTGTGGATGGATACTGAACGGATACCATGGCGAGTGACCGATCTACTTTTGGGAAAAAATGACCGGGAAGCTAAAGCTCTATGTAAGTTGCATGCTCATCTGAAGCAGAGAAAAGTCACACTTATTTTTTCTAAATATGGATTCAAATGTTTATTTGAAATTTGAATTTCTTTTTATTAACATATTCCTGTTTCTTTTATATACGATTATGATAACGCTCTTTTTCTTAGAACTGATATAAATAAAATAATAAGTAATAACTGAGGGTCGACGCGGAATCGGTAGGGATGTCAGTCTTGGTTACGCAACATTCGAGAATGGACAGGTATCCAGATAGTTTAGAAATTGTTTCATACCACCAAAGACACATATTTTCTTAAGAGTTATTGTCAACGTCAGGGAGGACTGGACACGGTACATGAATAAGAAAAATCTTGTAAAAGAGACAACCATATACAACATCAAATGACGATGATTTTACCTTCTTAATGGCTCTCCACATGATCCATGACCCCAATAGTAACAGAAGTACTAACAAGTTAATAAAACAGTTAAACTTGAAACTTAAACGAATAATATTTCAAGTAATGTGAACTGACATACTCGTACATATTTGCGATGACCCTCTAAGTCTTAAAGCATTGCACACATCATTATCCACGTTCTGTTTCCGTGCCACCCGAAAAAAATCTCTTAAGGTCATCGAAAGGTAGTCTGAAGGTCAAAAGACATACAAATATATGAAATATGAACAATTACATGATATTTGCAACTCGTGTCTTCTGAATTTTATTCGAAATGCAAAAAAGTCAAGGTGAAAAGATTCAGGGACGAATGGAATTAACAAGTCACCCTGTCGTGACTGGTTTGATCTTCAACTTCTGACGAAAAACTTGAACCCCGAATAAAAAAAGATGTTTTTTGAAGACACATTCGTGCACAAATGAACATCCTGGACACAGGTCATGATGTGACAGCTAATAGTTATTTTTGCATAGAGATCTTAAAAATAAATACTAAAAAGTGATGAGTTCGGAAAACGTTTTGTACTTAAATACGTGCATTAATTTTTTTGTGAAAAGATATTAATTTATTTAAATATATTGTTCAAAAAGCTCTCCCTAGTATACACTAGAAAAATTCAATTTTCTTTTTAAGCACGGGCTGCTCCTTCGATCTAGTGACAACACATTCCTTCATGTTCAAACGCATCATAAAACACATCATTTTTTGCTGTTAACTCAACTCGACTTTGTTATATTTTTTTTTCAAATATTGTTTTGAAAAAAAAACACTATGTGAAAGATACGACCATGCACACCAATAATACGTATTAAATAAATACTCTTTGACTGGAAGAAATCGCTTTTAACTCTTCCTGTCCCGTGATGTGTAACTAGTACACATTGCTTCTAAAAAACTTTAATATCTCTATAAATATAATAAATACTGGGTTTATATTTTAGGTATTCTTCCTTAATACATTTACGCATTGAATGTCAAAATAATATTCATAATAATTAGCACTCATCGGCCACATCAGGGATATTTTGTGAAAATCGAGAATAAATTCACCAATACAATCAAACGTGTGTCAATGTGTGACGTAGGTACTCGTATATTAATTCTATAAAACCGCTATGAGTGAGGAAGCGACGCTATTCACGTCTCACTCTCACTCTACTTCGGTAAATGGGAACGCATGAAATAGAATCTCAGTTCGCTCGCTTCTTTAACTTTAGTAGCTCGCGGGATTTCGTTTGAGGTGGTTGCTTCACCCGTTTTGTGAACGTCGGTCGATGTTTTTTTATCATGTTTTCAGCAATTAAATTTCATTTATTATCACTTTTGACTTCAAATTTAATTAATTGAAGCGATTGGCTATGAATATTCTTATTTTAACAATTTTAAATCGCTCATTTTTACATATGCATTAAATACACAGCACCGAAACGCAAGGATTATTTTAGCACAGGAAGGGAAAGGTTAAATAATAAATCCGCGAAATGTACATGCATGAAAGTGTTGATAAAATTATGCTAACTTTTTGATGGTCCTTCCAGTCCGAGGACAACAGAATTCTTTGCAATTTTACCGTCACAAATAAATATTCACATAATCTTTCGCGGTTTATTTATCTCGACTATGAAACGATAAAAAAGAAAAATTATTTATCTCAAATATTTCTTTTAATTACAAGTTTAATTAACTGATATACCCATCCTAAATTATTTCACTATTATACTTGAAAATTTATTTTGTGCTTTATTTTTTTTTCTTCCTAAAAATTACTTAATTATCTTTTTTATGTTATTTACCAAGTTTCAGTTGCGGTCATGGATACCGACAATAATTATGTAACAAAAACTTGTTGATTGGAAAACATTACTTCAAAATAATAAAATCAGCCGGATGTATTACATTTCCATGGAAGTGTTAAATAAAAGATTAACATCAAATATAAGTTAAGTGAAAAAATTATAAACAATTGTTTTAAACAATTCAGAAAACCTCACAAAATAACAATAATACAATAATTAGCGTTAACTAATCAACACTTACTAACTTAAACAATAATACATTTATATTTTGCCTGAACTTAAACATAATAAATTTATATTTTGCCTGAAACTTCTTCCTATGTTTTGTTGTTTTGGTAATATATAATTTTAAAACGGGTTATATGACTGGTTTTAATCCATTGTTTTGAGAGAATCCCATATTATTTTTAGTGTTAATTGTTTGAAAAGTTTATGGTTAATTATGTAACAACAAGAGATGAAAAACAACTACAGCCAAAACCTGCCGGAACATCCAAGGACAACTACTTGGCATTGTTTGTATTTTCACAGATGACTTCGCACAATTTGTTTATACCTTCGAAAGACACTTGTTCTTTATTTTATTTGCAATAACTACAATTTAAACTTCTCATCGAATTATCTTTATTGACTGATTTCTAGTTACCGTCATTATTTTTTTAACTGTTTGACTCATTTACAAAGTTCTAGATCCGGTCATTGATAAACTCGTATACGAAACAGAAGTTCTAGACCCGGTCATTGATATACTCGTATATGAAATAAAAGTTCTAGATCCGGTCATTGATATACTCGTATATGAAAAAAAAAACTGGTTGATTGAAAGAAATTACTTATGAGCAATAAATTTGCCAGAAGTTTTTGCATAAAAGTACTAAACGAATATACAAACTCACCACTCACTTACATAGTTTCTTCGATTTATAACATCGAATAACTTACATTGTTCCTTTAGTATACAAACGCCGCTTAATTAATACATATAGGATGATTCCTCGATTAATGTGGACGAAAACAATGTTGTCTCCCGATCACACTCTTCATTAAGTCCAACGTCAACTTGCATATATTGAGGAGCACCGTACTTATACATACATACATACAGTCACAACATTTTCATGTTAGGGAAGGCAGAGCCCAGAACGCAAGACTTTCCTACTGTGACACATATCTTTCCCCTTTTCTATGGTAAATACCATAAACGTTCTCATATAAGTCCCATGATTTATGTGATTTTTTATATCAAAAAATCTCAAAAAATCCAATATTTGTTCTATGTATGCGTTATTCCACTAAAGACAAATCTGAGTTCTTTACCTCTATAAAATAAGTCTTCGACAATTACGTAAGTCTGCTTGGTGAAGTTTGGTAATATTTTGTGGTATACATACATAACATATATTGAACTTAAATATACATATACCTATTAAATAATTTTAAAACAATGACTTTAATGTATTATTACTACTGCTTTTTGTATCTTCATGTTAGTTTAAGATAAGTTTTGTATTATTTGTCAATAATTTTAAGTTCTTTATAACCTGTCACATGTTCATTTGTATATAAAGACACGGTTGTGTCGTTAATTAAATAAATAAATATTTCCCTATTTCAAAATATCTTTAACTTAATCCAGCTATTCTTTTTTTGGTCTTCCTCCACCACATCTTCCACGCATATGTGCGCTATATATTTGTCTTGTTAGTCTTTCTTTATTTATTCGTTCAACATGCCTAAACCATCTTACAGTTCTTTTTCATCTTACGAGCACGATCACTGTATAAATGAATAAAAGTAGTGTTTTGTTTTATTTTAATCTTAGCAAAACGAAGATAAACATATCAAACAATGCGCTTAATGATATTGATTTCTCAATTGTTCAACACCGTTATACGGAAAACCACCAATAAACACAATTCATTGCAGACATCTCATTAAACATTGTATACAGCTCTCTAATGGCACTCCCAATTATTGGATATAAGCAAACACAATAATTTAAAAACACCAGCTGGAATAATCCTGAATGGGAGGTTTACATTAATTGATCTCCACTAACAAGATTCCCAGACTACTTCCTTTGTAATACAATCGAGTGTTATGCCCAATTACCCGAGGCAATCAGCAGGTAGCCTCTCAAACATCGGTTGACCTCGACATTGTAGTCTAGACGAGTAATTTGTAATATAAAGCGTTAACTACACTATACAAAACCATCTTTTAGAGATTTAATTATAATATATAGATAGAGTGACTATTTATATTGTAATAATTTTTAAAATTTATTAGTTAGTAGGTCTATATCTTTGTCAAACTATGATACAGATATGGACTAACCGGTCTATAGTCAGAACAACCAAAAGTATTTAATATTCCATATTATTTATAGTTAAGGCATTAACATTGTGGAAGTTTAAAGAAATCGTAATTTGTTTTATCAAACACTGTTTATTTCACTTTTTGTAACGGTATAACCCTACTGGTTTCAATACTTTCACCTCATCATCAGGGGAGCACAAACAAGACTGAATTCTGTTCGAACTGGTACCGAAATACACGCTACTCGCCGAGGTCGTCCCATGCCTCCCTCAACACTCAGTCCCCAACCCGAATGTTTACCGTTAAAAGCGTGTATCTCAGTACCAGTTCGAACAGAATTCAGTCTTGTTTATGCTCCCCTGATGATGAGGTGAAAGCCCTGAAACCGGTAGGGTTATAACGTTAAAAAAAAGTGGAACAAACAGTGTTCGATAAAACAAATTACAATGTCTTTAATATTCTTCATAGCAGTGTATGGAACAGAAACATAACGATGAGAAAAAAAGAAACAAACAAGATAGATTCCTTCGTGATGTGATGTTGGAGGCGGATTTCCTTTTTAAGCGCTGCATTTAACATGAACCAAAACCAGGAAGGATGGAAACAGGTGATGGAAGAAATAGGTGATCACGGAGACAGTTGGAGAAATGCATTTGTGACATTAACCCTGCAGTGGATCCGAAGAATGTAGTGAAGTAAACGTTGTCGAAACATTTACAGGATCAGAATATGCGTCCTATGGGGAACCCAAGTCCCGAAGAGAAGTGTTGGAAGGGCAATGGATTTGGAGATAATAAAAACACATACGGATTTTTGTGAGCTCGTGAGTGTGGGTCTCTTCTTGTTGTTTTAATTTTGGTTGTTTGTGTGTTTGTGTTTCTGTGTGTTTTTCTTTTTTTCTTCTTTTTTTTTGTTTTGGATTTGTTTTGATTTTTATTCTTATGATTGTGTGCGGTATATTGTGGGATGAATATTTTTGGTCTTTCTGGAGTGATAATGTGTGAGGAGTTGAGTTTCGCAAGATGTTTCAAGTTGTAGTTGAGTGTCACTGTTTGTCAGGTTGATGATAGCGTGCAACGGGGTTTTTTGTGTTATCAAAAATCGGAAAGAAGTATCGATTTATTTTTTCATGCTAAATATCCTCAGTGAGATACAGGCAAAAGCCTAGTTTACTGGGGATACGACAAATGAAAGGCAACAAACCCAGATCCATTAAAATTATATGTCCAAATCAAATAACCTGTTGTTTTTTCTCAAATTGTGTATATTTCTTGTCATGTGTAATAATAAAAATAAAATAAAAAATACATGTAAAATGAATTGATAAAGATAAAACTATTGAAAAGGGGTATCGACCCAACGGTCTCGAGATCTGCGGAAAACCTAATACGAATATTATTGTTCCATAAATCGAAATTGATACTAATGTTCGTAACTACGAGTACAAGAATTATTATAACTCAGCAAATGTTATTGATTTTGATTTGATGAACTTAAATATTGCTTGAAACTAAATGATATGAGTCTTGCCCTTCAAAATCTAACCCACAAAAATGTACCGCATGTTTGCGTTTCAAAAAACCACATGACCACCTCAATGGTTCAACTGATTGCCCAGCGTATCAATTTGCGATCAGTCGTCATATGGCATCCACCAATTATGACTCTGCATGAAAGCAGTCAAATGCATAGTAATGATAAAATGTATCATTCTGGTTTTAGAGGTGCCTCGCGTAGGGCGAGAGATAAGTTCATTGTCGCGCAGTGGAATGTTCGGTCTCTCAATACTGCAATTGATGAGCTAACACTTGTGCTCTCCCGCGATGATATAGACGTGCTCTGTCTTAATGAAACCTGGTTGTCGCCAGCGTCTGATATTGCTGGCTTTATGATACCAGGTTACTCTTTTCTTCAAACCCCTAGGCACACTAGAGGTGGTGGTGTGGGTTTCTTTATAAAAGAGCATTTAAACGCGACGATATTATTAGCATCATGTGATCATGATGTTGAGTACTCCTGGATGAAACTTAAAATAAATGGTATAACTATAGTCATCGGCACAATCTACCGTCCTCCAAACTCTAATCTAAACACAGCTTTAGATGTTTTAAGTGAACATTTGTCACGATTTCTGCCATGCTGTGACCATATATTTTTCATGGGTGACCTGAACATCAACCTTTTAAATACGACCACTGCTTTCTATAAAAAAATCCAAGATTTGATTGATTCTTTTGGACTCTCACAATTAGTTTCGGAACCCACCAGGATTACTGGCTATAGTGAGACATTATTAGACGTTTTTTGCACCGACTAGAAGCATGTGGTTCTATCTGTGGAGGTATTTCACTGTAGTAATATAAGTGATCATGGTATGGTGGTTGGTGTCTTGAACCTCCCAAAACAAAAGGCCCCACCATGTACCATTGAGTATAGAGACTTTACCGCTGCTAACCAGAATGAGCTCTACGTCGCGTTAAGTCGTGTGCCGTGGTATCGTATCTATCGTGAGGGAAGCGTGGGTGGTAGGGTTGAGGTGCTAAATTCGCTATTGCATGACATTTTGGAAGGCCATTTCCCACTCAGGAGGAAAACTTTTTACCGCTCGCGTAGTCCATGGTTCACAGCTACAATAAAGATGTTAATCAAGTCGAGAAACAGGGCGGAAAATAAATTCAAGAGGACAAAGCACCCATTGCATGAATATGAATATAAACTACTTCGAAATCAAACAAATAGTGCCATAAGACGTGAAAAAAGGGCTTACTTCTCTAATTTTGTTAACTGCAATACTAAAAACCCAAAGGAGATGTGGAAGAACCTGAACTCGTTGATAAATCCAAACAAAGGAACGTCTGGTGGAGTTCCATCCCATCTGACCAATCCTGATGATTTAAACAATTTCTTCGCGTCAGCGAGTCAGAGTGATCTGCCCGACACAACTCTTTTAAACTATTATGCAAACAATCGTAGGGAGGGAAGCTCAACGTTTGAGTTCTCATTCGTCACACCCGAACAAGTCGAAAAGGCTCTTGAATTTATTAAATCGAATGCAGTTGGTGCTGATGGAATTCCGATAAAATTGATACGACTCTGTTTGCCATTTATTAAGGACATACTAGCGGGAATTTTTAATACATCTCTTCAGGAGAAAATATTTCCATATGTTTGGAAGTCTGCTCTAGTCGTCCAAATTCCAAAGAAACAAAACGTCGTTGAATTTAAGGATCTACGCCCAATAAGTATTCTCCCAGTTATATCAAAGATTTTGGAGAGATTGGTGTTCGTTCAGATATCGAATTATCTTCTATCCAATGACCTATTGTCCAAGTATCAATCTGGCTTCAGGCCTAAATATAGCACAACGACGGCACTGAGCTGTGTGGTGGATGACATATTGCGGGAATCAGATAGGGGAAAGGTTACTGCTCTGCTTCTGCTGGATTATTCAAGAGCTTTTGATACTGTCAATACAGATCTCCTGGTCTCTAAACTGTCCTTTTTGGGGTTCTCAGAGAGTGCATGCTAGTGGCTAAGGAGTTTCCTAACTGGTAGGAGTCAACGAGTTACCACTAGAGACCAGGCTGGACTACGGGTGTTGTCCCACCCCACGAGCCTTAAAAATGGATGCCCCCAAGAGTCAATACTGAGTCCATTACTCTTTAGCCTATATACATCTGATCTTCCAGATGTGATAAGGAACTGTAGCTACCACATGTATGCGGACGACACTCAACTTTATTATTCATTTGGAAGTGATGAGGTTCAGTCTGCCACTCAACACATAAATGATGACCTCGAGCGGCTGATGATATGGTCTAGGAGGCATGCGCTTCTCTTGAACCCTACAAAATCGGTTATGATTGTAATGGGTACAAGACAACAAGTCGAAAAGTTGAACGAGCCTTTGGAAATAAAGATTGGTAACGCGACTGTGCCTACAGAGAGCGTGGTGCGTAATTTGGGGGTGTATATGGAATATGACTTAAGATTCGAGGCTCACGTTAGAACTAAATTACAATGGGCTTTTTCGCGGCTTAAAAATATTTATCGCATCCGTCAAAACCTATCCATTGAGGCTAGACGTAGATTAATCGACGCGCTCATTATCCCAATAGTCGAGTATGGTGATTGCATCTATGGACCGTGCCTTCTAAGGAGAACCGAACGGAAATTGCAAAGATTGCAAAATGCTTGCTGTAGGTATTGTTTCAACATTCCCCCCAGAGGACACATCACCCCTTTTTTGAGAGCTTTTAAAATTATTGACATGAAACAAAGACGGTTTCTTCACTTAAGCGTACTCATGCATAAAATTACCAGTTCAAAAATGCCACTTTATCTCTTCGAAAAACTGAATTGGTCTAGAAACTTTCCCGGCTACGAGACTAGAGGCAGAGAGATTCTTTTACTTATCCCAAACCATAACCTAACACTGTTCAGGGGATCCTTCTCATACTCAGCCAGCAAATGCTGGAATGAGTTGCCCCAGGCCTTGAAGGAGCGGGTAAATAGTTATACTTTCAGAGATGCTCTAAAGCGTTATCTTCTGGGTGGTTAGTGGGTTTCTCAGTGGTTAATGGGTCTCTTGTTTGCTTTTCTTTTCTTATTTTCTTTCTTTTCTCTCTTTTCGCTGGTGGTGAATCGAGGATTGTGCATACGTGTTTGTGCGTCATTTCCTCATTAATTCTTTTAAAACTGCTTTTCTATTTCAATGTATTACTGCCTAACTATTTCAATGTTGTCTCAACTATCTTACTTCCCATTTGTCATTATGTAAAATTTGGACTCCTTTGAGGGTTTCTCTTCTTTTTTTTTTTTTTCCTCGTTCTTGCTGACGGTTAACCTGAGGTGGTATATGTGGGTTTACTTCTTATTTTGTTTTCTGCCATACGTTTTTGTTTTTTTTTTTCTTTTTTATTATATTTATTATTTAATCTAGATATGCGGGGGTGTGGGATGGAAGCCCCCTGATGCCCTTGCGGTCAGGCTCGCCCTACATTGGTGGGGTGTATCGCGGCCGTGGGAATGTTTGTGGGATGAGCCCGGACCTTTTGGTGTACTCTCTCTTGAATGTATTTTTTTCTTTTTTTCTTTTTTGTCATCTACTATATTTATTCTCTGTGTTTATTTTTTTGTATATATTCCTGTTTCTACGTGTTTAAGGGTGTGGGCTGAAAAACATCTGGTGTCCCCGTGGCTGGGTTCACCCTATATTGGTGGGGTGTATTTTGGCCGAGGGGATGCTATTAGATGAGCCCAGACCTTTTGATAGCTTCTGTGTCTGATGTATTGTCTGCAATTTATGTGTTTTAGAAGTGTTATTCAGGTGTGATCTTGTACATACTATGTTGCTGTCAATAAACCTAATATTTATTTATTTATTATTTATTTATATCAATTTTATACTATATTCTAATACAAAAATACCACGGTATGATGGTTAGTTGCAGTGCATGTCCAACCGGACACGAATGAACGATTATATGCCCAAGACGTGACTATTATGCGATGGAGCCACCCAAAATCAAATCGTGTTCAGAGGTCGATGACGCATAGGACAACGTTGGGCTCTCTTCTTGGGTCCGAATATCAGGAAAATGGGATGAATGGAAGCAAAAAAAGTCAACAGATTAACTTTTTGTGCTTATTTTTTGTCGTACAAAATAAAAGCTAAATGTGGAGATACTGAGTTTGAAAATAATGACGAAGGAAACGAAATAATTTTTTTTTACTGACGAACAATGAATGGTAATTAAAATTAAATTAAAATTTGAATTTCATCTTACTGCCTTTGTTTGTAAAAAAAAACCTTCTTACAAAAAAATATTACAAAGTAATAACTGAGTTAATTGCACTTTGAAAGGAAAGAAAGAAAACTAAATGTTGGAGAAAATAAAAATTCCTCTCAAAAATGTAAAAGTTGTTTATAAAGTTTATTATTAAATGTTTTACATATATAGGAATAAAAACAAATAACGAATATGTGACGAAAGACTGAGAAAAAAACCTTTTCTCAAAACAGACTCATTGTTTCGAATTCATAGTCCAACCTTAATATTAAGTACTAAATCTTAACTATTTTTAGTAAAGAAACTAGTATTTTATTAGCTGTTAACATAAGTTGTGTCCGTTTTTTTCCAAATTTAAAATAAGCACCAAAAGTAAAACAAAATGGTAAAGGTTATACGTCATTCGAAAGAAAATTTTCTGCTCTACAAGATATTGTGTTTGCTTTTACGTTAGATATATTATTTTATTTGATTACAAGTCTTCAAAATGGAATGTCAAGTAGACGAAAGGGAGCATTTTCGACACCTCCAACGTTCGACAATTGATTTTTGTTGTTTTAACTCTAAACATATGTAACCCAAGCGCCGAACTTCTGGACTTTTCCCATTGATTTAAGATGGCGGTATACAGTCATGTGACTACAATTCATCTGCTCCGCCAATTTTACGGTGGTTTGAAGGGGATCTTCATGAATAATATGGTTTGAGCAGTCCTAACCGAAGTTCACTGGTCGTCCGGAACGCTTCATGTCTTTGAGGTCGAAATTACCGTCTTTGAAACGCAAAAACCATTGACGAGCTGTCCTTTTATTCATAGCATCTTCACCGTATACTTCGCAAATATCGCGAGCAGCTTTGGCAACTTTATTCCCTCGATTGAACGCGAACAGAAGGAGGTGTCGAAAATGCTGACTTTCGTGTACTTGACATTCCATTTTGAAGGCTTGTAATCAAATAAAATAATAGATGTAACGTAAAAGCAAACACAAATTTCTTGTAGAGCAGAAAATATTCTTTCGAATGACGTATAACATTTACCATTTTGTTTTACTTTTGGTGCTCATTTTTAAATTGGAAAAAAAAACGGACACAACTTACGTTAACACCTAATACATTGTAAATAATTCATTGTGGACAGTAAAAAAGTAAGTTATGAAGTTAAGAATTTTATCAAACAAACTTTTCTTTCACACAAAAAAGAATCTATATCAAATTTTACACGAAACAATAAAAGAAAATGTTATCGCGTCTTCAAATTTTATTTTTATTTTGACCAGTTTGGCTGCACTTCCATAATCCACTGTAGGATAATTACATAACCAGTTCAATTGGGTAGAAAAATTCGGGTAGAGAATTTCGTAACCATTTCAATTGGGTTATTCATCCAGTTAAATGACGCGTCAAATGTTGCTCACTGCTTTTGAAATTGAAATACTTGAACTGGTTTAATAAAATATTAACGTTTTTACGCAAAAATTACCCAACCTATAAAAAATATTTTTTGGTTTATTTTTATGGATCAAAATAACATGCATTATAAGGGAAAATATCGAGTTGTAAAATATAATTTATATTTATTTGCATCATACATTTTTTTCATTCAATACAAGTTCGCATCGCACTACCATGATTTTACGTTCTATGCAAGCTGCTATGTTTCCTCAAATATTTCAAAACAGGTGAAATATTAGCTGGATTTTTTTGTTTGAATATATAATAACTAATCTCGAATATAGTAATTTAGTGCTCCTCAAAATATAATTGGATGCGGACATATTGATGAACGTGGCGGTCGAAAGAACATGTTTTCTTCGATCCCCTTTAATAACATTTGGGTTTAGAACCAATGAAGTAGATCCGGAAATTGCAGTTCGTCATTGCGTATATTGGAAATACTACGACACGTGAAAAGGTAAAAATACTCACAGATGTCTAGTACGCGACTATTGTTGCCAGACGAAATAATTAACCAGACTGTGATATTTTTTTCAGGTACCATCGGAAATCAAAACCAAAGCCTCCCCCTGGTAAAAGTGAAGGTTTTTATAAAAGGGGAGGTACCAAGGGGAGGTATGTGTGCATCGTAACTTTAGTTAATATACACTTGTTTTTACAAATTGGTAATATTACACTTAATGTTTTAAAAAAAGGCTTCATATATCATATATTACTTTTTCCAGCACTCTTTGCTTTTCTTAAATTATTATTTCATAAAAAAAAGCGAAAGGTTTTATTTTTTAACGTGAAAATTTCACTTTTTATACAGTGCTATCCATAAGGATGAAAAATATTATCTTCTGCTTAAGACGCCGTCTCCTATCGGTGGTTGACCACTTTCATGACAATTCTTATCCCGTTATGTACGAGTACTTCGGAGCAATTCAGTAGAACTGCACTTAAACCATTTGCGAATTTTCTTATTATGCCATGAGAAATAATTCAATATTGTCATCTAACAAAAAACTAAAGAGTTTGTTTGATATATTGTAAAATTATGGCTTTAAAAATATCTCGGTGCCAAAATCATTTAAATATTAAAATAACTGGAGCAAACGTATGATTCTTAACCCGACTTCACGTCGAACAGCGAGAAGAAACCCTACAACACCACATCCTTGCTTGGACCGTGAAGTTCTATAAAAGTAAACAAAATCACAGCAATCCCTTAGTCGCTGCCCTGGGGGCTTACGAGAGTAAATCCGACCTACTATACCTTCCGTTATAAGCACAAACTCCCGAAGCATTATCTGTTGCCTGACTAGTCCACCTACAGTAGTAGCTGGGAGGACCAAGGTCTGAGTGAATGTGATGGAATACAAGTAGCCTGAACGAGTGGACTTGTTCTTGCTGAATAATTAGTTGTAAGAATTGTTATCTAGTTGATAAGTAGTATGTAGGTGTTCATTATTTCTAAGAAGTCATTTATTAAGATTGTAAAAAATAAAAATAAAATGACATGTAGGAAAATAAGATTAAGTAAGTTCATAAATGATATAAATAAGATTAGTTAAGTAATAAATATGTATATAGGTATAGCCTTGACAAATATTTCTACACCATATTAGTTTGTTAAATAAAAAAAAAAAAAAAAAAAAAAAAAAAAAAAAAAAAAAAAAAAAAAAAAAAAAAAATATATATATATATATATATATATATATATATATATATATATATATATATATATATATATATATATATATATATATATATATATATATATACACATATAATTCTTAAGCATATTTGCATCTCAAAATGTAATATGTGGTCTATGAGTTGAGATTCACTCTTCATCTCTGGACACAGATCATTGAACGTCTCTTCAATACTACTCGGAACAAATCAATTGGTCCATTACTGGTATTTTTATGTAGAGTAGATCAACTAGGTCGCCGTTTGAATTACTGTTCAATGTAGAGGAGGTACTTTGAACAATCCGAGACATGCGGATCATCCGTTCTGTTATTCTATTAACTTAACAGACATTCTGACGTGATAATAGGGTTGGCCGAAGTCAACGAAAATGAATTTTAAAAAATCGAAAATATTGCCGGAGTCTTTGAGACAAATAAATATATGGAAAACAGACTTACACAATAAGAAAAAAGATAAATAGGAACCTAAGAAGACCTCAACATTGAGGACTGCTGGGATAAAACGAAAGACCAGGCAATCTGATAGTGGCAAAACCAGAGATGAGTGCTGATCCTCCCGCGATATCTTACGCAAGCATTGCGAAAAACGCCCGTCCTCAACCACCACAATTGTCCCAAGAATACCCGTCGCAGGAACTCATCGCGACGGTTATGAAAAACCTCGAATTGGCAATGACAGCAGCCCATGAGGCCCTAAACTCACTTTCACTACGCCGCGCGACATACCCTAATCTGCAAAGATAGGCACACATATCTTTCCCATATCTATTTATGTAAATATATATTACGAGTAACAGCGTTATCCCCCCCCCCCCTCCGTCTTCATAGTATATTTATTATAACATAGTATATATCTCTATCTTTTCTCTTATGTATACATATTTATCAACGCTCGTGACATATAAAAATATAAGTATATTAATAAGTAACGTTTATGTATTTATAACTTTAATTAATGTATCAAATCCTATCCTTTCCTCTCTTAAAAGCTTTTCACAACACCACCTAAATTTCCAAACAAATATACCAAGTCCGTTCTAAAAAGACCAGATGAAGGAGTAAGGTGTCCGTAAATCGGACCAACACTCCGAGCAAATCATCAACTTGAGAATCTGATAGTACGTTGAATGGAAAACAAAGGTTCTGCAAAAGCTGTTAAGCCATCTTAAGGCTATCTACAAAAAAATTATAACAGTTCGGGTTTGTAGACGAACTTGAAAACTGGAGTAGAGAGACTTTTTGACTTTTTGTGAACTTTATTTAGATACTATTAGGAATCGAAGTCAAAATCCCTAGGTGGAAATCAAGCGTTTTACGCTAAGTTATTAACTAGGGACTACCACCTGATGAGGTCTTGACTGTTAGAAAGTGATATAAAATGAATTTACAATCAAAACGTAAAAAAAACGAGCATACATTTTCTTAATTGAGGTTACTTTCAAAATAGGGTATTCAATTAATTAAAGGAAAGCATGATAGGATCAAGTGAATTATATTTTGAACGAAGAAAAGCAAATAAATCGCAGTCGTTGTATGAGATATATGAATGTAGAAGAGGCAAGGATGTTAGTCGAGATAAGAAAGTATATTAAGTCGTTTTAATTGACAGGATTGTTTTAATTGACAGGAGTGTTTTAATTGACAGGAGTGTTTTAATTGACAGGAGTGTTTTAATTGACAGGAATGTTTTATTTCTGTATTCCGGACCGCGCCGGTATCTGTTAAAATTATGACTCACCTGCGTTTAAGTTTGGCCATACCTGGTTTTAATCCAGGTCTATCATATGTATCATATACGAGTATTTGAACAATAAATGTTGGAAGGGCCTTAACTCTTCTGAACGGGACTGCTTCGGATATTGACATATTTCATATCACATTACCAAAAGCAAAAGTAAATTTTCTTCTTAGATTGAGCGCGTTAGAAGGCACTCATCAACATACCTAAATGACTGTGAATATATGTGCATAATATGTTTGTGTGGATATACTCGTTTGTATGCATAGCAATTATTTTTTATTTTATGTAATTTAACTTATTTTTTCTTTCTCTCTATGTAATTTTTCTTCTTTTTTAATGTCTTGTATTTTGCAAAGTAATTGGGCTAAGCCTGTTTTGAAAAAGTAAATAAATAAATAAAACCTTCAAAACAAACCCCTTGAATCAGTTAAATCTGATAAAGAAAAATGTCGGGATTTTGTAGTTTTTTCCTTCCAGGTTCATTCCTTCATTTGTATAGTACCCCTTAATATAATCGGCTTGGCAATGTGACTCTATTAACCGAACTTTCAGTTCGTCATCGCGCGTTTTTAGAAATACTACCACATTTTAAGAAGTTACAATACTCGCACAAGTCTAGGGGGCGCGTACATCTTTCTTCGGGTACCATCGGACCTCTTATTCGAAGCCCTTAGTCAGTAAATAGTTCTGTACACCAACCAAATATTATCCTTGTGTATCAACAAATTTGGTTTTAAGTGAATGTGAGCCAGAAATTCTCCAAAGCCCTTAGTCAGTAAATAGTTCTGTACACCACCCAAATATTATCCTTGTGTATCAACAAATTTGGTTTTAAATTAATGTGAGCCAGAAATTCTCCAAAACCCTTAGTCAGTAAATAGTTCTTTACACCAACCAAATATTATCATTATGATTCAACAAATTTCGTTTTAAGCAAATGTGAGCCGGAAATTCTCCAAAGCCCTTAGTCAGTAAATAGTTCTGTACACCACCCAAATATTATCCTTGTGTATCAAAAAATTTGGTTTTAAGTGAATGTGAGCCAGAAATTCTCCAAAGCCCTTAGTCAATAAATAGTTGTGTACATCAACCAAATATTATCCTTGTGTATCAACAAATTTGGTTTTAAGTGAATGTGAGCCAGAAATTCTCCAAAGCCCTTAGTCAATAAATAGTTGTGTACATCAACCAAATATTATCCTTGTGTATCAACAAATTTGGTTTTAAGTGAATGTGAGCCAGAAATTCTCCAAAGCCCTTAGTCAGTAAATAATTCTGTACACCAACCAAATATTATCATTATGTATCAACAAATTTGGTTTTAAGTGAATGTGAGCCAGAAATTCTCCAAAGCTCTTAGTCAGTAAATAGTTCTGTACACCTACCAAATGTTATCATTATGTATCAACAAATTTGGTTTTAAGTGAATGTGAGCCAAAAATTCTCCAAAAATACAAACGTGTACACAGAGAAAAACGGCATTCGATTGCATTGAATTTAACATTCTATAAAATTTATGTACGAGTAGAATTTACCATATGTGGTCAATACAATATATCGCGAAATTCCAACGATGCATTTAATATATAAACCCCATCAAATATGGGACTGTTCATTAGTTTCAGTTTAACAGTATACATTTTGATAACCACCAATTAGTAAATTATACCAAAACAAAGTATCTCCATCAATCAAAGCGGGACTTGCGTGATCCACGTTCACCGTTTCTCAGTTCAAAAGTGGTTAAGTATATATGATATAGTGCAGGTTCAGCGGTTGAAATATTTGCATAATGTGCTGTGCACGTAGGCTGCAATAAAAAGAGGGACTGCTAGTTAGTTCTTGGTTATTTATAAATAATTAAAATATATACACATATCATTATCAGCCATAACTACGAGTACTACCCAGGATAAGTATTGGTTCTTTGAAGGATTTTCTACCACCCATGTCTCTCAGCAGCATTACTTTTTCTATTAGTTACACGTTATACCAAATTTGAGGTAGTTTTCTGTCACACCATTCAGCTATCTCAGATTTGATTTCTACTCTCTTTAATTTCATCGGATCGTTCAACAAAGTCTTCCTTGTAGTGAAGTGTCTTTTCTTGCAGAATCTTTCTCTCAAAGGTTTCGAGAACTCTTTCGTCACTAGTGTTCAAAATTACGATACGTAAATGAGCCATTACAATGTTTTATAATGTTGGCTTTTTACCTTCCTACGAACGAACAAAGACGAGTTATATTATTTATATTGAAAGTAAAACTACATGGCACCCACGTGTTTCGTGTTTTATGTGAGTGGTTTCAAGGATTACCTTTTCCACTGTTGTGTCATCTGTGGGTATGTGTGTGTGTGTGGAGTGTGTATCTGCGTATATTTTGAGAAAGTATTTGAATTGTTAGTCATATTCACTTTAGTTGTTTATGCCCATCCCTCCCACCCCAATACGTCATCAAATGTTATAAGCAAACATATGTCAAGGGATTCTATCTCACGTCAGCGGTCCTGGTGACATCGTTGGATTCCAGCGTACTCACAATCGCCTCGCCTCGTCCCACAGCATCCGGGCTTCCAGGAACAGCAACATACCATCCACCGCGCAAGAAGACATAGAAGAAGGCATAGATCGGTGGAGAAGAAGAAGATAAGATGTACATGACGTTTGATGTTTTTTTTACCTTCCTATAGAATAGTCGCGACTTAAATAAGAGGTTACGGTCAAAATGATCCCTATTTGCAGACAAAGTATACTCATTTATTTATTCACTATAGTTGTTCTCAGAATTTACACGTATTCCAAGGCACACAGGACAATTTTTTTTTTAAGAGGACTATTTTTTTTTTAAGTACCCGATAACGTTTGAATCGTTTTTGCAGCAACTTATCGCCAGGTTAAAAATATTTTCAGAAGATAAATAGTCTTATAAAACGCTAGAAGATGACGAGTGGTGCAAGACAATTTTTTTTTTAAGAGGACTATTTTTTTTTTAAGTACCCGATAACGTTTGAATCGTTTTTGCAGCAACTTATCGCCAGGTTAAAAATATTTTCAGAAGATAAATAGTCTTATAAAACGCTAGAAGATGATTTGATATAAGTAAGTCTGACGTTTGCTTCTTAACAATATTTCATAAAAATGTAGGTGATTTCATGAAATAGCTTACCCTGGAAACTTATTGAACCCTGGTATGCAACACCTAAAAGCTGAGCGAACAATATTTCACCTTAGCGGTTTCGGTAACAAAAAAAGTAAAGGTATAAGCCTAATCAAAAAAGCATTTTTCATAAACACTTACATATGTTTCCTTTTCAAGGGTCAGTATATGTGAATATTATCACGCTGATCTTTCTTTATCTTACCGTCTCTCAAAAATATTCTCAACTTTTTCTAGTCTCTCATTATTTACTTATATATTTCAAACATTTCAGAACAGGTAAAATATGTATTGGGTCGCATGTAATCGTACCCAAGTTTAAATAAACCCAATTTTTCACATACGTTCAATTTGACAACGTGAATTTTTTTTTAAACAAATATCCTTTTAATTTCAAATCCAAATCTTGCCCATAGGGAAAAAGTTTTTATTTTATAATCTTCATAACACACATTTATAGCACATGGGCGACACTACCCTTACACAGGCCCTGGTAAATAGAACACGCGGTTTAACAACGGTCAAGTCGTTCACCTCAAACCATTAACCGATTCTCTAAGTGAAGTTCAAGTTAACACCGTGCCCCGGAATACTTAAAAAACTTAAATCGATCAAGATAACATGTAGTATTAATAACTGGCACAGATTAAATAATATACAACACTTGTTTGTTTAAAGTGAAAGATAAATATTGACCGATTTATTTTGGATTTAATTCATATAATTATATTTAAATACTTTTGCGTATAGTTTAATTTAATAGCTATTGATAAACTTTTATTTCAATTACGCCGAGAAAAGTTTTTCCATGGTCATTAATTACATGATATTGATAAATTTTTTAATATTACATACACACCATCGCGTTATTTTCCTGTCGTGAAAAGCAAAGAGAACAAATCACCTGATTTGTCTTATCAAGACACCTTATTCACAGCCTCAACCAACATTTACCTTCTTGTAGAGCTCAACGATTTATTCGAAGACTTAATTTTTTTTTCAAAATGTCATAAACTTGATCCAAACACATTATATTAATTGTAAATTGTTTTATCAAACACTGTTTATTCCAATTTTTGTAACTGTATAACCCTACCGGTTTCAAGGCTTTCACCTCATCATCAGATGAGCACAAACAAAATTACAATGTCTTTAAACCTCCACAATGTTAATATTTTAACTATAAATAATACATTATATTCAGTCTTCCGCTACCACACAGTCTATTCACATTCGCACTAAATAAATTTGTTTTGTTACTTTTTTTACATAAAATAGTTTTACATGCCCATAGCATCGCGGATTATTCTTCTTCATTCTACTTAATACATTGTAGCCCCATGTATTCTTCTCGGTGCATGCATTTTCACTGCATTTATTTACTTATATTCAGTATTTTCCCCCATCCACATTTTTCTCCTAAATATTGTTAAAAATAATAAAAAATGTAGAGCGCCATTTAGAGGGCAGACTTTCCTCAAAGGCGGTCTAACTCGGAATTCGAACCCACTATTAAAAATGCAAGGATAAAAAAGTAGAGACTGCGGTCATCATATTGGGTACTTCCTCGCATATGTATATGTTTCGAAAAAAAAAACAGATTTACTAATAAAACCGCAAATTAAGCAAAGGAAGACGAACTGCGAAGAAATCTTTAAAGAACACATTCGGCTTTAGGTGAAGTTTAGTTGAATTAATATGTGTAGTATTCATATACCATCATAAATTTTGATAAAACCTCAAAAAGAGTGTTGTCTTAAAGCGCTTCCTTAAGCTGTACACAACACCCATATGTCTAAAATTAAGATGCAAACCATTCCGCATGACAGGAACACCAAGGGTAAAATTCATGGCAAAAACCCCCGTTCTATTGTATCGAATCAGAATAATTCATTCGATAAAGATGAAATTGGCCTCTAAGATATTTTTCTCTCCAAAGCAACAATATCTCTCAGACACAGATCCGTCATAGGTCTTTTACTTTTGCCACATTTATATACCGTCAACTGATATTTAAACAACAAAAAATATTGTTACGATATCAATTAAAAATAACAGTTTGCACTTCAATAAGTTAATACTACAAAACAAATCTCTATAAAGACATTAAATAAAGCGACTATTTTCAATTACACACTTTGAGTTTTATTAATATTTAAGGAGTTTCAAGAAAGTAACAAAAATTAAGACTCGGAGACTTTTTTTAGAAAAGGAGTAAAGGACATATAATTTTTCCTAATATAATTCATACAAAATTATTTATTTTTCCTTTGAGATGAATAAACGTGAGAGAAAAATTTTGCCTTGAAAAGAATACGTATTTCGAATTGTAAAATTCCATACCGCATTTACCGTATTTTACGGACTATAAGACGCTACGGACTATAAGACGCTACGGACTATAAGACGCTACGAGCTATAAGACGCACCTTAATTTTTAGGGAATATATTAAAAAAATTACATTTTTACCATCACTGCTGCTGCCAGTTGAATCCAATGTTGCCAGATAGAGATAGGTTTCCCGCGGCATCGAATATATGGCCATTTTTAAGACTAGCGGGAATTTTAAACCAAACACTGGACATTTTTTAAATTAATTTCGAGTATAAGACGCATCTGAATTTTGGAGGCAATTTTTTGAGAAAAAAGTGCGTTTTATAGTCCGTAAAAAAAAGTACTCAAAACTAAACCAAAAATTAATATAAACTGTAGATTATATACTCACAAAATATGTCTTCAATGCTTATAAAAACACCTGTTTCTGAAGATCTTTATTTAATCACCTCACCTGTAATCAAACGAAAAATAAATTGTTAATAAAACACAATGTTTTCATTGATTTTAAATTTAATATACATAAATAACAAGAATACGTATATACGAGTATATTATAGTATTTTTTTAATAGGCTACCCAAACTAGGATGCTAAGATGGTTTTTAATAGGCTACCCAAACTAGGATGTAACATGCTAAGATGGTCAGCAGGTTTATCCCTAAGAGACAAAATAAGAAGCTCACGCATTCGTGGAAGCCTGGGTGTCACAGACATCAACAGCAAAATGGAGGAGAGGCGATTGAGATGGTATGGGCACGTTGGACGCAGAGCACCCGATCACATTGTGAACCAGGCAATCTCCATGGATCTCCCTCGAATAACAACCAGAGGAAGGCCCAAGAATTCATGGGTGGTGCAAAAAGATAACCTGATGCAGAGGCACGGCCTGGGCGACGTAGTCCGGGACAGAAGAGCATACAACCTGAGGACGAGGAGAGCTGACCCCAACAGTCTTCGCAGACAATGAGTTGGGATGGAGCCAGGGAGAAGAAGTGGCTACCCAAACTAGGATGATTTGTGCCACCAAATTCAAGTCATTATGCAATTATATGAGTCGATATAATAAAACCAATTATTTTTAATAGAAAATTTTCAACAATTTTAAGTTTCAACTAATAAAGCTTCAAAAATTTAACAATTGATCTATAAGTGGAAAAATTCCACGAATAAATATTGTATTTTAAACAGTATGTATACATTTTGATAAACAAAAACCGAAGTGATGCGATGCCAACATTGAATTAATGGCAACAAAACTTATATAGTTTACAAAACATACCCTTAGTTGTTTATTTACTTCATTTTAAAATAATCGTCATCCCTTAATCTCGCACAGTTTGAAATTTCTTCAATTGAGTTTCATTGCGCATAAAAATAACACTTAGACTATAATACAATAATTGAGATGTAGTGATATACTCGTAATTGTATCATACAACAATTGGGTTGAATTTTAATGTAATTTACTTCCTATTCCATTCAAGTTATAAATCATGCATTTTTGTACTCAAATTTATTTTCAAATACTCATTCTAAATCATTACCGTGTAGCTTACAATTTGTGAGACATTTTACTGTCAATATACTCGTATAAGCTCAAAATATTACATCCACTATTTTTTAAATAAAAATTAAAAATTTGTTACTTTAAACAGGTCACTCCAAAGGGTAACTATTAAACGAATTTAATCGAAATCTTTAAGCACAATTTTCAACTTGTAATATTAAATTTTCAATAAAAAGTTAATTCCCTCTACAAACCTCCCTTAAATAGTTCCAATAACTTCTTGGCATCAAAATCAAAGTATCGATGTAAATTAGTTACATGTGTAGGTACATCATTAAGGACGTTTCTTGACCTGACAAAGATAGCTTTTAACCCTACCCAAACACGATTAAAAACATATGGACAAGTATGTAATCGTTATTTGGGCCTGTTTATATGTAAAACAGGTCTAACTAACGAATTTAAGATGAGCATACCTCCTTCGAATATGGGTAAACAAAAATAACTATTTTCAGAAGTAGAAGTCAACCTTAAGAACCCATAAAGTCAGTTGACTCCATGCCCTAGTGGTAAGCATGATTGATTAACAACTAGGTATACCTAATTCAATACTGGGTCGATTTACCATGATTTTCGTTTTACTTCCAGGGTTTTAATTCGTCTGAATACATTTTTATACTGGCGCTAAGAAGCCGTCTACTACGCATGATTTGAGCGATATTAGAGAAACAAGCATTAAGGAAAAACATTTTCTAAGCTGTTGGTTTTTTTAATAAAATTCCACACAATTATCGACATCCATGCTTACCGATCAGGTTTTTTTTAGATGTTTCTGTTGTTCGTTCTATAATTCTCGTGTTTGATGCAAAAAAATAATTGTGTCAGTAGTTTTCACTTAAGACCTCTTAAACTGTTTTCTGGTCGGCTGGAAGAGATTGATACTTCGCAACAAATATTTGTAGAATATTCCCCCGTTATCCTTCTTCCAAACATCGCCTTCTATATCTCAGCTTCAGATGAATTTGTTATAGTTAAGAAGATTTAAATCGTCAAATAAGTCGTCTTATTTTCATGTCACAATTTTGTCCCTTAGCATTTCATTTTCTTTGTATAAACCTTGTGCGCAAATCTTTCGCTGAAAACTGGAAACAACAACATATTGGTTGGTTGCAAAAGATTGCCCATTAGCAATAAACAAGTCTTCGCAGTGCTTTACAAGTCATCTTCTTGTTCATGGATATTTTTTGCGTATTTAATGTCCATATCGAGGTCACCATTGAACTGATTGATGACAGTTACGGGATATAGTCAAAGGACAACGGTACAGTGAAGGGGGATGCTGTGTGGAGGGTCGCGTGGCAGGGGAGAAGTTGCGGTAATTCAATGAAGGAAGAGAGATGGAGACCACAAATGGAATTTTGCGGCATTCGGCATGAGTAAGATGAATGATCAGTCTTGTGGCACACGGCGTGATGGCGCTTATAATAAGGAAACCGCTTGATTTATTAGTGCGGGTCTCAACGAGGAATAAATAAATATTCATAAAGAAGTGTTAAAGCATTAACTAATAAAATATATAAACATTTTTTTTAAATAAAATCAAAAAATATTTTAAGACAGCATCAATCATTGTATGACTAGTGTGAATGGAAGACCAAGAAAAGTACGGTTGAATCAAAATAATGATATTTCGAAAAAGCAAAAGTAAAAAGTAAGAGGAATCGTAGTAACGAGTGAACTCATTTATTCATATACATCACACCATTTCCCTGCCGGGGTTGGCAGATCGGATAGAGTGTCAGACTTTCATATCTCAACACACATCCTTAGTTTCTTCTACATCAATATACATTCTCACAAAACTTCTACGATTTGTCTGACTTTCTTTATTTCCTTCTTTCGGAATACCATTCACTTGATCCAATCATACTTCTTTGATCTTCCTCTTATACCATTACCTTCCTATCGTTATATTTAACTACCTATTTTTATACTCAACTTACTACCCGTACAAACAACGTGCCTTCAAGATACGAGTTAGAATGCCCTTAAGAAGAGTCAGCTCTTTAAACGGTGCTATATATCATAAATAAATATTCATTTTAATATTATTAAAGGGTCTTTCAAATGGAGCGTTTTTTTTTAATTCTTAGATAAAATACAGATGGCGTCGCGAACTTGCCTAGGTCTTGTGACATTTGAGAAGTGTAATATATGACATTTATACAAATTGAGTCGTATACAAAACAACAACGCGTTCAAATTGTTGAATTATTTTATGTATTATAATCTCCGGAAACGGTGATGTTAATTGGCCACCAAGATCATGTGATCTGACACCGTTGGACTATTTTCTCTGGGGTTACGTGAAAAACCAGGTCCATAAGAAGGACCCCGATCAATTCCTGAGCTGAAGGACGAAATTATTCGCGTTATCGGTGACTTAGAACCGCAATTATGTCAAATTGTCATCGATTTTTTTTACAAAAGAGTGGACATCTGTGGAGCTGCAAGAGGTGGACATTTGGCGGATATTATTTTTTGTGTTTAAATGTCATACATTATACAATGACCAATAAAAAGTTTTTTTGAAATCAAAGCGAATTGTGTGTTTTGTTCAAGAATTAAAAAAAATTAATCAAAAGAGACCCTCAATTTTAAAAACCCTTTAGTATTATTTTTGGCCTTTGTTACAAATTACTGATCTTGCATCTTTCGACATTTAACGATCAAATAATCGCGTAAGTATTAATATTTTTATAGAATAATTTATTACACAATAACACCAAAATAGCACAGCATGTGACGATATAAAAAGAGGAATATTTACGAAATGATCATTATAAAGCTATCATAAACCGGTAGTGAACGAAAATATGCTTTTATGATATACCTTAATATTTCACGTAAGGTATAACTCGGTTTCGGTAATATTTTAAATGTCAATCTTGCAGCCAATCACCATTCTTTCAGCATACATGTTATGTAGATACTCGTTTAATGACTTGCTTTTATAGGGTATAGGGCTGCGCAACAAGAACTGCAATTTAAAATTAATAAAATAAAACACGTTTTTTTTTCAATTTTCATGTTTATTGGTATCAATGTATTTAGTACACATAGGAATTACGATTGAAAAATTATATCAGCCAAATGGCCACCTCGGCTATTGTTACAGATGACGACTCTTTAAGCAAAATTTTCAATAACGGATTCACATAAATGGATATGTATATCTGCAATGACACAAATGATGTTGGATTCAAGGTCATCGATGAGTTTTGAATTTTTGGCGTACACTCGAGATTTAACATAGCCCCAGAAAAAAAATTGAAAGGGGTTAAATCACACGATCGTTTGCGGCCAATTCACATTTCCATGACGAGAAATTACACGATCGGAGAACTTTTCCTGCAATAAAGCCATTGTTGTATCAGCAAAATGACAAGTTCTGGAACTGGAACCACATGTTTTCTAAGTCTAAATCTTTCAATTGATGCCAAAAAAAAGTTTGAATCATGTCACGATATCGATTTCCATTGACGAAGGACCTTCATAGGGTGGCCGCCATTTTTTCAGCTGTCAAACGTATATTTATAATTAACATACGTCATCTATGTTACATAACCTATTAATTAGTCATGCAGCGGTACACGATTGCAGTACTTAATTTACATTTAAAATTGCAGTTCTTGTTGCGCCATTCTATACAATCAGACCACTCTGATATCATAAGTCAAGTTTATATCACAAACATACACATGTATGGTAGTGATGCTTGGCAATGAAGCATCATGGTAGATGAAGAAATGCTGACGAAATTCGTGCAATGAGAATAATATAATACGAGTACATGACAAGTCGATGTAAAGATGGAATACGGAATTAAATTATTGTGTGAAATAGGGTAAAAGTTTTAACCCTATTTCACACACTGAAAGACTTGTGTGTGAAATGGGGTAAAATGCTCTTAGTTGGTTTAGAGCTTTATAAATTTTCTCATGAAGTAAATATTAGAGTTATGCAATTCGCGCCATAAATTTAAAAAAGAAACCCAAATATAAAAAAGATTTTCTTCATGGGAATGAAAAGTTAACGA
Source organism: Odontocerum albicorne (assembly GCA_949825065.1). Taxonomy (NCBI): domain Eukaryota; kingdom Metazoa; phylum Arthropoda; class Insecta; order Trichoptera; family Odontoceridae; genus Odontocerum; species Odontocerum albicorne. The sequence goes on along the minus strand of OX463847.1, from coordinate 42,324,069 downwards.
GGAGAAATACTGAAAAAAGCCGAATAAATGCTGTAGATATGTGTGCACTTAGCAATACGTAACAATACTGAAAAAAGCCGAATAAATGCTGTAGATATGTGTGCAATACTTAACACTTAGCAATACGTAACAGTACTGAAAAAAGCCGAATAAATGCTGTAGATATGGGGCGACAATGAATGACAGAATAAAAAAAATAGGGATGTATTTGAACTTAAAATTTATGTGTTGAGTAAGATGAAGGGCGGCACTCTGAGTTGGTTGGAATACGTGGAACAAACAAATTAAGAAAGGCTAACAAAACCAATATAAAGTGAAGTTATATTATTTATAATACCCAACGAGTTCAAGTTATATTATTAATAATATCCAATGAATTAAATATGGCCAGGAAATCATTAATGTATCCAACTTGTATCTTTGTTCACTAGGTAACTGTATGATAAAAACCACTTGCAGTTGATCCGATATTCCAATGAGCAACTTTTGACATACATCTTCCTTCAAGTTATATTATTTATAATATCCAATGAATTAAATATGGCCAGGAAATCATTAGTGTATCCAACTTGTATCTTTGTTCACTTGGTAATTGTATGATTAAAACCACTTGCAATTAATCCGATATTCCAATGAGCAACTTTTGACATACATCTTCCTTCAAGCTATATTATTTATAATATCCAATGAATTAAATATGGCCAGGAAATCATTAGTGTATTCAACTTGTATCTTTGTCCACTAGGTAATTGTATGATAAAAACCACTTGCAATTAATCCAATATTCCAATGAGCAACTTTTGGCATACATCTTCCTTCAAGTTATGTTATTTATAATATCCAATGAATTAAACATGGCCCGAAAAGCATTAGTATATTCAACATGTACCTTTGTTCACTGTATAATTGTATGATAAACAACACTTGCAATTAATCCGATATTCCAATTAACAACTTTTGACATCCTTCAAGTTATGTTATTTATAATATCCAATGAATTAAACATGGCCCGAAAAGCATTAGTGTATCAAACTTGTATCTTTGTCCACTAGGTAATTGTATGATAAAAACCACTCACCGATATTCCAATGAGTAACTTTTGACATACATCTTCCTTCAAGTTATATTATTTATAATAGCCAATGAATTAAACATGGCCCGAAAAGCATTAGTGTATCCAACTTGTATCTTTGTCCACTAGGTAATTGTATGATAAAAACCACTTGCAATTAATCCGATATTCCAATGAGCAACTTTTGACATACATCTTCCTTCAAGTTATATTATTTATAATAGCCAATGAATTAAACATGGCCCGAAAAGCATTAGTGTATCCAACTTGTATCTTTGTCCACTAGGTAATTGTATGATAAAAACCACTTGCAATTAATCCGATATTCCAATGAGCAACTTTTGACATACATCTTCCTTCAAGTTATATTATTTATAATATCCAATGAATTAAATATGGCCAGGAAATCATTAGTGTATTCAACTTGTATCTTTGTTCACTAGGTAATTGTATTATAAAAACCACTTGCAATTAATCCGATATTCCAATAAGCAAATTTTGACATACATATTCCTTAAAGTTATTTTATTTATAATATCCAATTAATTTAACATGGGCCGGAAAGCATTAGTTTTATCCAACATGTATCTTTGTTCACTGGGGAATTGTGTGATAAAAACCACTTGCAATTAATCCGATATTCCAATGAGCAACTGTTGACATACATCTTCCTTCAAGTTATATTATTTATAATATCCAATGAATTAAATATGGCCAGGAAATCATTCGTGTATCCAACATGTATCTTTGTGCACTGGGGAATTGTGTGATAAAAACAATGTGCAATTAATCCGATATTCCAATGAGCAACTTTTGACATGCATATTTTTTCAAGTTACATGATTTATGCTATCCAATGAAATAAACCTGACCCGGAGAGCATTATTGTATCGAACTCACATCTTCATGGCTCTGGTCATAGTATAATAAAAACAACTTGAATTAACCCGATATTCCAATGAGAACTTATGACATACATTTTATTTAATAATGATTTATAACATCTGATGAAGTAAGTCTGACCGCTCGTAACAAAAAAAATCTTATCAAAGTTCAAAATAATCAACCGTAAAAGTAGACTTTTATTGCCAGACATTAAAATGAAATTATAGAAAATTAAGCGCAACAATAATTATTTCGGTTTTGCTGACTTTAAAATACTTAAACGATTTATTGTGCTTACATCGTAAAAACGAGCAACAACATTGCATGTAATATCTTTATTAACACGGATAGCCGTAACGCTTAACGCTTAACCAGATATTCCCAACTTGGCTCAGTTTCAATTCAGATATACTTTTGTGAAATAAATGGGACGTATAATGTTACATTTTAAAATATATATAATACATTTATGCTATTTCGACGAAAATGATAAAAAAAAAAACAAATTATTTGTAGCACTATTTAAAAAAAATTTAAAACACCCAGTTGAAATATTCACACTCTGCATTGACGTCCTTACTACGCCCACTTAAATCCTAACCTGTCACATATACAATTCCAGCCACATCAAAGTCCAATTAAATTGTAAATAACACCAGGTTTAATTGTACGAGTATATATGGAAAATATAATATGTAATACAAATATAATATATTGTATATAGATTATATATGATATATAATCTAGTCGGTGTAATCTAGTCGGTGTGGGATGGATGAAGTTAAGATCAATGACGAGAGTTCTATGTGATCCGAATATGCCAGTAAAGTTAAAAGGAAAAGTATGCCAAACGATTGTCAGACCCGCACTCCTATATGGCTCCGAATGCTGGACGATGTATAACTCTTACTCTTGGCAACTAGAAATTACTGAAATGCGCATGCTAAGATGGTCAGCTGGTGTGTCCCTAAGAGACAAAATAGGAAGTTCACGCATTCGTGGAAGCTTGGGTGTTACAGACATCAACAGCAAGATGGAGGAGAGGCGATTGAGATGGTATGGGCACGTTGGACGCAGAGCACCCGATCACATTGTGAACCAGGCAATCTCCATGGATCTTCCTCGAATAACAACCAGAGGAAGACCAAAGAACTCATGGGTGGTGCAAAAAGATACCCTGATGCAGAGGCACGGCCTGGGGGACGTAGTTCGGGACAGAAGAGCATACAACCTGAGGCCGAGGAGAGCTGAGCCCAACAGTCTTCGCAGACAGAGTTGGGATGGAGCCAGGGAGAGGATATAATCTAGTCGGTAAAACGTCTATCTTCTTACTCGGAATTTATAGATTCAATACACTGCAATTCAAATTTAAAAAAAGGATTCCAATCTGATGTCACATAAGGCTCCTTTAAAATCTTTGTGGTTGGATGAAAGAGATTGTCAAATGGAAATAAAATCGATAGGTTAAACTGTACAAAAAATATTTGTTTAAAAATTCATTTTTTTTGAACAACCAAAAACAACTTTTGAGTAACTTTTCGCGAGACAATATTGAAAGATAACTGTCAACCGGAATTAAAATGGTGAGATAAATAAATACAAGTAAGAGAGAAAACACGGCCATTAGCCAAATAGAAACTAGATGTATTGCGAAATCAATTTTTGCATTTGTTGCAAAAGCATGACTAAGATGAGTAAAATAAGATATAGATTTGAAATCAAGTGGGACACATATTAAAAGACTTTCTGAATAAATACTCCAGTTTCAATGTTTTAAACTTGTGCGCATATTTTTTATATGAAACAAAATCAAGATTAAACATAGAGTTCAAAGGTTTGATTCAATTCAAATGATTAAATATTATATTAAACAAATCACAATAACAGGCATTATACAATAAGATGTTTTTAATTAAAAGTTTACAACTTACAGCAGAAAGAGAAATGGCTCATATTAGTATTTCGAAGAATACTCTAATACTTCCATACAGAAAGAAAAAAAAACTATAAGAACTTTCGATTCCAGAAAACTTGAGGATTACTTGACAATAGTAAAAAAAAATATTATAAGGTTTTTGACGTGTTTCTCATTTGAATGTAAAAACTGCATAATATATTTTAATACCACCACGTCTAAGTTAGTTAGACGCCAATCGTTCACTCAGGATCTTACGGGTTTGATTCTCGATGGCATTAATTTTTTTTAAGTGTCCCTGTCTGGTTAAAAGGAGATGGTCTGATAACAATACTCGCACGCACTACACGTGTGCGCAAATCCACGCGCGGTAGTATTTTCAACACATTGTGAACTATGATTCTAAACACGAAGTCCTGATTATTGGGACCGAAGATACTATTCTCTCCCAGCCACGCTTTTTAAGATGACTGCATCGTCCATTTAAAATACGCGTAGGTACCATAATAATGAATGATGGAAGTAAACTGGTCCACGCTTAATAAAACATTTGTTTAAGAAACCTTAATTTTCTCTAGTCTGTACAGGTTTCACTCTCTTTTCTATTCGTAAAAATATAATTGCAACGGAAGATAGAAAGATCATAATTATAAAAACTAGCAGATATTGTTTTCAAATATATTTCTTGGTATAAAAATTGTCACGGATGCCCTAACAACCGCCAGGATATCCATGGGTCACCCCTGACTAAAAGGAATGGAAAGTGATAGACAGGATGCACCAAGCGTGGATGTTGACGACAGCAGAGATGAAACAAGGCAGACTCGCCTAGAAGACAATAGTGATGTCAGCTTTTGACTTCTATGTTATGAAACACAAACGCAGTGGATTTTATATGTTAGTCTCAAACATTGAAGTCCAGGTCCAAGATAGATGATAATGGAATGAAATCTAATCGAGATGAAGATGACAAAGGGAAACCCTATATTCATGATTTTATCAGTTGAGAGTGGACTTCAAGGAGACCTGAACCATTATAAAAGGGAGTACAAACAATGACATGGAGCACATATTGTCAAAGCGAAGTCGCCGCCGCTATGAGTGTAAAGTGGAAACCCATCTTATATTATCCTTACTGGTAACAAATAATCTCACTTTAATTTGAATCTATTTAAAATTTGCTACTTTCAATATTTTAAAGTAGCATACAACACATTAAAAAAGTCTTAAAGCTGACAATAATAAAATATGATACATAAACAATTGACCAAAAAATTTAAATAAACTAGAATTCATGCAAAAAATATCGAAAAAATAGGAGTTCTGCACTGCACATATTTAATATAACCATGTAATCATTTCACTTAGTTATTCTATGAATTTTTGTCTATCCTATTTCCTGAGATAACTTTGATTTATATATTGAATTTAAGAACAATTATTTTATAACCAACATACAGTTTACATATTCACTATGTAGTGAACAACTACCTTCCTGCCCTTATACCGTATACTCAACTTATGTGTAATTATTTTGTAATATTTTTAACGTCATTAATAGTAAGTTTGAACCCCGAGTTAGAGCGCAAAACAATATCGAAAAAAAGGAGTTCTGTACATATTTAATACAATCTGCATCCGTGCAATAACTGCGCTTAGTAAATGTTTAAATTTCTGTCCATTCTATTTTCTGACACACTTTTGATTTAGATATTGGGTTTTATAGTAATTCTTTTTTTACCATAAATCATACTGTTCACATGTCCACACAGTAGTGAAGTGATGCTTGCCAAGTTCAATGAAGACATCAGGATTATCAAATACAGATATCTACCAGATAAAAATGGTCCAGCATTATTGTTTACTAGAAAAATTAAGAGAAATTGGTGTGTCAGAAAATTAAAATTAAAATCGTTTTGAAAAATTATCATCTTTATTAAAATCAGCGCTACAATCCAGGATGGAATTTGGCTGGATCCAGAATTTTTGTAACAAATTGATGTGTCAGAAGATTTTAAAATCGTTTTCAAAACGTATCACCTTTATTAAAATCAGCACTGCAATCCAGGATAGGATTTGGCACTAACGCCGGGTACTAATTTGTAATAACGCATCCTTTTAAAACTGGAGCTGATACCACACGGGTAAAAACAGTGTTAAGAACACTTAAAATTGAGGGCATGAGATGTTTAAGTACCAAAACACACAGAAACAGAATGAAAAATAGGGTAATTAGAAGAATTTGTGAGCTCGAAGACATCATATGATGGAGAAAGCAGAGTCATTAATGGGATTATGTACAAATAATGCATGAAACCCGGACAGTTTTTCATGGTTAATCCATAAGACGCCGTCGTCGTCGTACCGGGCTTCGTAGTCGAGGATCCCCTCGCCACTCCAACATCAATCTTGAACCGTTTTTTAACGTTGATCGTGTGATCTTCTGTGAGAAAACAGCCCGATCCTAGATGCACACTCCCTCCCGCAAATGTCACAGACATGTGAACACTGTTGAGTCTCCTGGCCATGCTGACGCATGTTCGCAGCGAGCTGACTGTTTCTCACACGTCTAGCTGCTGAGAAGCCCAAGAGCATACGGCTCTCCACCCCTCACAGTCCTGAGCCATACGCTCCTAGTCCTCAGGCGCCGCACAAAGTAAGCGACTCTCGCAGACTGTCCTTATAGCGCTTCCTCTGCCCGCCAACTCTTCGCTTGCCCACCACTTCCCCGTACAAGACGTAAATATAAAACGCCATCACCAGGCTGAATCCATAAAATATGGCAGTCAATATCCCAGGAATAATACAAAAAATAAACTGGATAACGAATCTACTGCAAGAAGGAATATATTTTTTTAGAAAAGGTTTACTCTAGCTTTGTCTGAATGGTTAGTTTCATAAATTGTCAAACGTTTTAAACTGTCAAGACATCTAAGGAGGATGGATGTATAGGAAAAATTAAATATATCCTTTATCATTAAATATTTTAGTATTGCCAACACACAAAAAAAAACAATGTTGAGACGTTTAGCAATGTGAGATATTAGTGCCTACCCACACAATAGGTTCAACAGTAACATCTCGTGTGAACATTCATTAATCACACAGCATGTTTACAATTTAACCATTAAGCATTACAAATGCTTACATCGTAATGATGCAAGAAATACACAAAAACTGTAATGTTTAAGAAAACTCAAATTAAAGAAATATTGTCGGTAATTAATTTCTGTCGAGTTTAAATAACACAATTTTGCTCAATAAATACAAAACCACCATTAAATTAATCAACATTTAAGATGTTTTTTTTCACATATAGCCATACTCGTGTCTTCATTCTCGTTTTAAGAAAAAAATCGAGTAAGAGTGAGACATTTCAAAAAGGACATCCATATAAAGAAGAAAAATGCTGTAAAAGGTCAAATAAAAGCTGTAGAAAAATACTGAAAAGAGCCGAATAAATGCTGTATAAATGTGTGCACTTAGACGAGGCTCTTGAAAATGCCTCGGGGTTCACTAAGTAAGCGACACTTCTAATTTGTAATAAGCTAACATTCATTCCAAGCAATGATCAGTCAAAATACTGTTCACGTATTCTAGAGATGTGCCCGTACCTCCGCAATCTGGCTTCCCTCATTTTGTATTTTATAAGTGGCATTTTCAGACTACTTATTATATAGACGTTTCATTAATACTTTGTCTCTACGAGTGGCACTCACAATGCATCTCAGCATCCTCGTCTCTGTTGCATGGCACTTTTTTTACTGTACTCTAGTGCACACTGAGAACTCCGCACCATACATCATCACCATGGAACGCCATCATCATGAAAACTTAAGTTTATCACTGTAGGACAATCGGACGCAAGGCATGGTATATTAAATAAAAACTTGCATCTAAATGTGTCTGAATTTAAATATTGTCAAACAAGCAAACACTTTTTGGTTTCCTAGCTATGTTATATAGGTTTGGACAATAATATATGCTAAGTCATGATTTAACAACTCAGCGAAAACTAGCGTGGGAAATAAATGGGCAACATTTTGATTTCATGTGCCAATGCAATTGAATGAATGTATTGAAAATAATGATTAGATTACCAGTTGAAATATTTTAATAGACAAGGTCGTATTGAATCAAAATAATAGACAATCTCCCGTGTGCGTGTGTTACTGAATTCATAGCTGGTATAAGGCTGCATGAAGACTGATCGAATTGAAGTTGGTACGATCAAATATTTTGCTATCAAAGTAAATTAAGAGTTTTAATAAAAACCACCGATAAGCGAAGTAACAGAAAAGATCGCTACATTATCTAAAACAAAATGAATGAATTTGTTATATTTTCTTTCATACACATTTTCTACCAAAACATACCGTGCCTTGTTATAACTACTTACACTATCAAATAATTTATCTGTTGAGGTAGGCAGATACGACATATCGTAAAACTTTTCTATCACGTCATACTTCCTTCGCTTCCTCTAAATCTTCTCATACGATTCCTACAAAATCACTGATTTTTATGTTTCCTTCTTTCAAAATAATGACCTAACCATATATTACTAGGTCTTCCTCTACCATGCTTCCTCTTCCACTCGCCTTTACACTGTGTTTTTTAGTCTTTGTTCATTCTCTTTACATGGCCAAACCATATTCGATTGTTCTTCTTCATCTTATGTAATACACCAGCTTTAAGTTCAAATTCCTCCCTAATCACTTAATTCTAAATTCTTTCATACATGAATTGCTGGTTGGAACCTGATTTTTAGATAGGCCATGTTTAACCATGTACACAAGGAATTAAACAAATATTTTGGCAACATATGCATTATTCTTAGTGCAATCGTGTTTGCATCATAAATTTGTTTAGTCAGTCTTTCGTCACACATCAGTTCAACAACTGCGATTCACCACAAAGTACTATTTTTCCCGATACTTAACAGATCGGTTTATAGCTCATATTTAAATTCAATTATAACATTTATTATTATGTCATACATCGACACACCGTATATTCTTCTCAGAGCACACATTTTCAATGCACTTACTCTACTCCTTCCATTAGTCCTACTCATTCCATTCCAAGTTGTCGCTAACACTGTTGTAAACCAAAATTTTTGCAGATCTTGTTATTTTTTGGTTTGAATATATATTTTTAGTGTCTTATTGACTTTGTTTTTTACTGCAACTTCCGTTCAATATCTCGTTTCACGTTTGCGTTCAACATACAGCCCACATAGCAGAATTCTTCAACTTTTTTCTAATCTTTAATTGTTCACCCAAATAACGCATTTGCTATATTATAGTTATAACTAAAAATGTTAGGAGACGGCCATGGTCTAACGGATGACTTTCTCACGGGCGCTTAGGGTTCGATTCCTCATGTATTCACTTCTAGCCTGGTTTTACTTATAGATCATTTTACATCAGATTTAATGTTTTTCTGCAACTTATATAATATTTATAATATTTTTTTATAGCGCTGTTAAACAACATAACAAAAGTATTACACAAAACTCTACATAAAGAAAGTATGTCGCAGATCAAAACTGCCAATCGTCTTCTAACTTTGATCTACTTGCTATCGGAACTATAGATTTGATTTGTAAAAACTGTATGCCTGCTGAAGTGCAACAGTTTGCACACAACACACGCACATGCTCATTCCATCCACAGATTGGCCGAAAACCATAATCGATCACAAACGATAACCAATTGTATCGCAACATGTTAATTGAAATATTTTTATTTCTACAATAGTTTCATTATTTCGTACACATGGTCAACATGGTACATCTGACAGGCTAATTGCTACACAGCATTCTTTTCAAACCACTCAGTTCATCTTGGATACATTAAACTAATTCATGACATAATATTATTATTTAATAAAACAGCCTGTGATTATTTACGTAAGTAAGCCATGACTTGGGAGAGGTGTTTAAAAAGATGTTTGGAATTGTTTTATAAATTTTAATACCACCTTTGGCCATTAACGTATCAACGTTAATTTGTCTGAAAATGGTCGTGGGAAAGCCAGCACAGTGCAGTGATGGGATAGTCCAAGAAGAATTAATTAGCTTTAGAGCCTATTGTTTGAACATTTCAAGTTTGTTACGTTTGTGGTTTAACCACCTTGTTTTGGCAGTTAAATATTACATAATGTTTTATAATTGTCATAACTTGGCCTCTGCTTCTCTTTTTTCTCCTTACGATGGCAGTGAATTTCGGCTTATAAGTTGATGTGTGAGTGTACATATTAATATTCTTAAAAATGTTTACACATGTTAATCAATTTATCAACTGATTTCTTATAAATTGATTTAGTATTCATGTTATATGGTAGCTACAACAGAACTCAAATTGCAAAAAAATATTATTTAACACTTAAATGTGAAAAAAATTTTACACAAACTTTAATTTATTTATTTTCTCAAAAAAAGCTTAGCCCAATTACATTAAAAAATACAAGGAAATGTTAACATTAAATAAAATAACATAAAATAAAAAAAAATATATAAAATAAAAAAATATGTATATGCACACATATTCAAAGTCACTTAAATACGTTGATGAGTGCTTTCTAACACGCTCAATCTTAGAAGAAATTTTACTTTTGCTTTTGGTAATGTGATATGAAATATGTCAATATCCGAAGCAGTCACGTTCAGAAGAGTTAAGGCCCTTCCAACAGGCATAGCGGCTGGAAGACCCGTTCGTGCGTATGTTATTGAGAACAGTTCTTGCCGGCGCAGTCTAGTCTAATTGTAATTAAAGTGACAAGCCTATAAGTACCGAATCCACTAGGATCACGGCCTTACATGGATTGTCCCTTTCAGCCCTTCGTTATACGCTTGCCACTAAAAACTAGAGATCCAATAGCTCCCGTATAACTTGCAGAAGGCATAATCTTGTCTCGAACATGTTGGCCATGTTCATCGCCTGTTTTATACTCTGTAGATTCAGCTGCACTACACTAATATCACAAGTTCTATTTGAAAACATAGTTAAATTAAACAGTTTGATAATTCTTTAGTAAAGTGAAACGGGCCTGTCACTAATTTAATTAATTTACTACACTAATATTACTCAAGTTCTATTTGAAGCCATTGTTAAATTAGACAGTTTGATAACTCTTTAGTAAAGTGAAACGGGCTTGTCACTAACTTAATTAATTTACTACACTAATATCACTCAAGTTCTATTTGAAGACATAGTTAAATTAGACAGTTTGATAATTCTTTTGTAAAGTGAAATGGGACTGTCACTAACTTAATTAATTTACAACACTTAAATCAATCACGTTCTATTTGAAGCCATAGCTAAATTAGACAGTTTGATAATTCTTTAGTAAAGTGAAACGGGCCTGTCACTAATTTAATTAATTTAAGTAATCCCCCCCCCACTGAAGTGTTAAACCACTCTATTCAAACTGCTTATTTATCATCATTAATTTTTTTGCCAAAAAAATTCATCTCCTTTCCCAGCCTTTGGTGAAATTGGCAAAAAAATATTTTGCTGTATTTGGTTTTTAATGATTTAAGTATCTTCAAATCTTTTTCTTCTCTTTTAAGAAATAATCTCATTACGCAGGCATAATACTTGTTCGGTTTGTTGGAAGATATTGTCATATGGCAATAAACGAGTCATGTGTATAATTTACAACAAAGTGTCTCAATATGCAAATATATACACATATTTTTACTACTCAAGTCGGTACACTTAACCCTTCCTTCCCTGTGATGTGTAACTAGTACACATTGCTTCTAAAAACTTTAATATCTCTTTAAATATAATAAATACTGGGTTCAGGTTTAAGATATTCCTTCGTAATACATTTACGCATTGAATGAAAAAATAATATTTATATTGAGCACTTATCGGCCAAATCAGAGATATTTTGTGAAAATCGGGAATAAATTCACCAATACATTCAAACGTGTGCCAGTATGTGACGTAGGTATGTTCATTCTAAAAACCGCTATGGGTGAGAAAGCGACGCTATTCACGTCTCACTCTCAGTCTACTTCGGTATATGAGAATGCAAGAAATAGAATTTTAGTTCGCTCGCTTCTCTCGCTCAGTAGCTCGCGGGGTTTGGTTCGAGGTGGTCGCGTCGCCCGTTTTGTGAACGTTGGCCGATGTTTTTTTCATGTTTTCAGCGATTAAATTTCAATTATTATCACTTTTGGCTTCAAATTGAATAATTTAAGCGATTGCCTATGACTATTCTTATTTTTTCGATTTTAAATCACTAATTTTTACATGTGTATTGAATACACAACACCGGAACGCCCGGATTTTTTTAGCACAAGAAGGGAAAGGTTAACAATACTCCAATTAATCATACCATGGCATAAATCTTTCGTTTCTTCCTCATTTATATAAAACAACTTACCATCCCATCCACATATTATATATTTTAAATATTGCACCCTTTTTTCTTCCCTTATGGAACAAATTATTTATAACACGTTAATATTTAAAATTTTAAAAAATTCTTAAAGAAAAACAATCAGTTTATGGTTGTTGAAAACGAGTAAATTAAAATTAAGAAAAGCCTTAAACAAATTTCCTCGCTTTTCCAAGACTTATAAAAGCCTCAATTTGTGCAGGCACAGAGGATAGACTCACCGGAGGGCACGCGCAACGTTACATAAAATGATTATGTAAGGCGAATTATTCCTCAATTATCTGCGAGCTAACGAGTTTTTACCTGCAACTTTGCCAACGTAAAAGGTAATTTTAGCAAATTTAATAGAATACACGCTATTTATCATTGCATTAGTGTCAACGGGGACGGACGCGGCGGGAGAGTATTATATAAGGAAGTCTTATAATAACGGTGAAATATTCATTATTAAAATTGACGTAATATATCGTACGACGTAAAAATATTAAAATCATATAATTTACAAAACATGTGTGAGACTGATAGCCACCTACAGAATAGAGACCAGAGCAGACACATCTAGAACAAAATCTCTCCTGAGAACCTCGGAAATGAAAACACTGAGATGTAGAACCAGAAACACACTAAGAGATAGAATCAGGAACACCAAAACAAGGAGAAAGTGTAGTACGGAAGATATCTTCAGGTGGGGAATACAACGAAGGCGATACTAGAACGAACATGTAAATAAAATGCAAGACGACAGAATTCCACGTGTCGCCCTCAAGGGAACCCAGCCAGAAGAAGATTATCGGGAAGACCTCCGAAGAGATGGCGTGACAGCTGGCAGTCCACGTCACAAGAAGGGGAACAAGCGGAACAAACAGACCATAATCTATAGGAAGAAGAAGAAGAATTGAGGTGTAACACTTTTGAAGAAACTTAATATTTCGCAATATATTGTTTGACTAAAACATTCTATATATAATATTATTTATAGTTAAGGTACTAACACTGTGGAGGTTTAAAGATATTGTTATTTATTTTTATCAAACACTGTTTATTCCACTTTATATAACGGTATAACCCTACTCGTTTCAAGGTTTTCACCTCATCATTAGGGTAGTCTTGATTGTGCTCTCTTGATGTCGAGGAAATGAAAACCTTGAAACTGGTAGGGTTACACCGTTATTTAAAGTAAAATAAAGTGTCTAATGTCAAACAAATTACAATATTCTATATATGAGTTTTGCAGCTATTAAGATATTTTTAATATTATTTAATAAGGTATTCGCCAGTATACCACAACAAGTATTTAGAAACAGTTACTTAATTTGTGCTTTTAAAAATATAAATAACTTAGTAATAAGAAAACATATAACGACAATACTTTGCCTCTGGATTTGAGTTAATCTGGATCAACATGTGGAATGTTTCGATTCTGCAAAGCAACTTGCATCTCGTATTACAAGTAAGCCCAAGTGCTTGTTAAATTTTAAGATCTATTAATAAAATTTTCAAAAAATTCAATTCTTCTCGTTCTATTATATCTAAGCGTTGTTCCACTAATAACAAATTGAAGTTCTTTACCGCTATAATATATGTTTTCTACATTTACGTAAGTCTACTGGGCTAAATTTGGTAATATTTTGTAATATACATACATATATTGAATTTGAATATACATATTAATTTTAAATAATTTTAAACAGTAACTTTTGTACATATTTATTTATTATTTATTTATTTAACACTTTTATTGCAAATACAACCTGACAGACTTATTGCCAGGTGGCAAACTCTTCCAACCAACCAGACCATTAAATGAAACCAGTTACATGGTTGCATAAATCATTCGAATGACTATCCATCCCCACGAAATCCATAAACACATACGTGAGCCCACGGACTCTACAAAGACGGACAATCATCCGAACATTCTTTTTCATATGAAGTGATATATCATTAATCAAAAGGAAAGGAAGGGATAGTGGAGAGGAAAGGAAAAGAAAAATCGGGAATGAAACACGTTATTTTACTAACTAGAAATAAAGAGTTTTTTCAGTCGCTTCTTAAAGCATGCCAAGGACGGAGCGAGTCTTATATTGGTTTGTAATTGATTCCAGAGTCTCACTGTATAGACAGTAAAGGACGACGTATAAAAAGAGGAGCGGTGAACTGGAAAGGCCAACAAACAAACTCTGTTTGAGCGTAGCGCTAATCCATGATTGGAAAAACGCTGAAAATTTTAATACATTTTGTACATACATGTTAGTTTAAGATAAAGTGTTGTATATTCGTCAATAGTTTAAGTTATTGTATTAAATTGTCATATGTGCATCATCTGTTAAATACACTATTGTATCGTAAATAAAATAAATGAATAATGTAATCAGTAATACTAAAAAACATTTACATTAAATAAAGTAAACGTATACTGTAATCAGTAATACTCAAAAACATTTACATTAAATAAAGTAAATGTATAATGTAATCAGTAATACTCAAAAACATTTACATTAAATAAAGTAAATGTATAATGTAATCAGTAATACTCAAAAACATTTGCAGCACTTGAAAAAAATAGAAGTTAAAAATGACGTTTTTTAGTACAATAAAAGGAAATGTAGCAATTTCATTCAAATCTCATTGACAACACTAGATCTATCAGCCCATAAAAAAGGCATTAGAACTTTTATTTTGCAGGGCTTCTTTCAAGCAGCTAATATCACACATTAGGCAAACACTAAATGTCACCACACATGCAGTGGTGGGTCCTTACTGCCAATTCGCCATGAGAAGGTTGTCTTTTGATCTACCCACGTAGATGCGTATACGATTAAGAAATCTCCATACGGTCCATAGTAGGTGGTGTCTGTATCCATGTATGTAAGCTTTCAGTGCTAACTCTCCAGAAATCGACACGCTCACATTCCAGAGAGACTTTTATTACGTTGTGGGTGGCCATAAAATGCATACGTGACCTCAGTTTTGGCTTGTTGGTATTTGGCCATATATAAGGTGCTTGGGATTATTGAGTTGTTCGTCACTCCGTCTGTCATCGGAATGCGCGATAATCTCGGTAACCGTTAAATAGATTTTGATAAAATGTTTACAATTCATTAGATAATTCCTTGATAAAAGTAAAGGTATTTAAATTATTTACGAGTATATTTAAGTTATATACAGGATGCGTTTTATGTTCCAGGTAGATGTTTTTTTAAATAACTTTTAAATGAAACACCATTTTATAATTTATATTTAATTGATTGATTATATGGTCTTTACCATTATGTATGGAATATAATGTCGGTCAAGTGGCCGCCTCTGGCCGTTGGGCAAACGCGAGCTCTTTCAAGCATATTTTTCATAACATTCTCACAGACTTCTGGTGTTATTTCAGCAATTTCTTTTCGAATGTTGTCCTTAAGCATCGGGATTGTGCTCGGTTTGTTAGTGTACACCTTTCTCTTCAAGTACCTTCATAGGAAATAATCGGAGGCGGTGAAATCAGGGGATCATGGGAGCCAGTCGATGTCACCACTTTTTGACATTATTCGGCCGGGAAAAGTTTCTCATGTTACGTATAGTTGCACCATAGTTCAAACGCATATATCATATTTGCGAAATAGCACGATTTAAAAATAATGCGCTTACCCTCAGGAGTGAATATTTTGAAGAAATACATTAACATCAGCATCATCGGAAATTACAGAAAAACAACTTAACGGATGAAATGTGTTACTATTGATATTATAAAGTGGAAATGACTTTAATGACTACGTTCGTAAAATAGTTACATGAAAATATTTCATTTTTCTGCATATCGGCGTTATCTATTTTGTATTAAGAAGAAAACGTGTGATTTTAAGATTTGTAAAAACTAAAAAAGTGATCACGAATATCATACTAGATCACGAATATCATACTAAATCACGAATATCATACTAGATCACGAATATCATATTCGATCACGAATATCATACTAGATCACGAATATCATACTAGATCATGAATATCATACTAAATCACGAATATCATACTAGATCACGAATATCATACAAGATCACGAATATCATACTAGATCACGAATATTATACTAGATCAAAAATGTCATACTAGATCACGATACATTTTTTTTTAATTAAACAAATGCAACAAGTATAAATAATAATTAAAAATAAACTGGAAACATTCAACTTGTCGTTAAAGATAAATGAGGAAAAGAGAATCATTATTTTAGTTATTAGTATGAGTACGTCGTGCTTAAAGGTTGAATATTGAATTGGGAACACTAAAAACTTTTTGAAAAATTTCCTTTCTGTCGTTGAATCGCAAATTATATTCGTAATCACCCTTGAAATATAATAAGAGATTCTATTAACCTTGGGCTAACTTATTCATAGACCGACCTTCACCTATCCCGACATAACCCCCGGGTCCGACCGCTTGTCATACATAAATGGATGACTTGAACAAAAACGGCGAGTAAATACATGACCTAGTTAACAAGAAGTTCGACTTCCACCCAAGGGTTCCGAATTTGATACCCCGCGGTACCTAAAATTAAAGAAAGGGTCCCAGGATAATTTGTCTGGCAACACTATTACGTTAGTAAGATAAGGGCAAAAGTTTGGTTTTACAACCACAGGTAGAAAAAAGCCAGATCCATATAATTTAAGTGCCACATCGAAATTGCTAACTTTCGTCAGTCTTGTTTTTCGTATATTATGTGTATATATGGTATTATAAACACTTACCATGTAAAATAAATAATCTAACGCACTACACATGTGCAAGTGTTGTTCCCTCTTGACGTTCGATAGTATTTCCTACACGTACGGTCACGAACTGTGATTCCAGTTGTAAACACGAAAGCTCAATTATTTGGACTAGTTACATTTTTTTCTCCCGGCTACGCTCTTCGACATGTTTAAAGCTCTAATATAGTGTTTAAAGTGTTTAAAGTTCATGTTTTGTTAACATGTTTAAAGCTCTAATATAGTTGAGGTTTAACAATAATTTAACGATTGTTCTTACTTTTGTTTCACATTAAACACTTTATATACTCGTATTTAACACTTGCCTTACTGTGCTAAAAACATCCGCCAACCACGGTGCTGGACGCTAAGCGTTCATTAAAAAATATATATTTTAAATGAAAATTTTGCAAAATCTGCTAGGTTATTTTTTGTACTTAGTTATAAAAATCCTTTTATTGTGTATTAAAACATCGAATAATCAAATAAAATATAAGTCCTGGTCATTCGCTATCCATCACAGGGAGGCAAGTGATATTATAGCTTGAAGATGTAGAACGAATGAATTAATAAAAATTAACTTATCAAATTTACAATACGAATGTAAGTACAAGGAGTAAATAGTTAAGGAAAATGAGAGAAACCTGGTTGTACAAACTGAATGATTATTTAAAAGAACAAAAAGTAGAATTCGTAGAAATTTGAAAAAAATTATGCCAAGTTATATGAATGAGGAAGAAGCGAAAAATGTGTGACGTTACTCCAACAGCAAAGCGGCGTTATGGTTTATATATATCATACTCGTGCATGTACATGTATTCGTATTATTAAAAAATAATGTCAAATACATTTGAAAAGTTCCATCACAGTGGAGTGTGGTTTTGACTCGGAAGAGTAAAGCAATCTAGAAATTTGAGAAGTATGAGTGTGGACGATGTAAAAAAACTGTTCATGTTATATACAGCAAAACCATTACCGTGTTATAATCTCTTCTAACCAAACAGAAAGGTGTTTAAACAAGCCTTGTAAAAAAACTAACCTGGAGTACTTAAAAAAATCAGGGGATCAACTGGAATCGAACCACCAACCCCCGTAATTGCAAGACGGACGTCTTACCAACTAAACCACGGAGGTTATAGTATGTGACGATAGGAAAGTGTACCTTCTTTAACTGGAGTAAGGTGTAATGGTATTTATGTAATTAAAAGAAAATCTCATTTCATCTTACGATAAATAATCCTGTGAAATTTTAAAGAGGTTTCTGACTACATTAATTTTATCATTTAATACAGCGACGTCCAACCTACGACCCGTGGACATTATTTGGTCCGCAAGAAGACATAAAACAGATGGAGGAATAACTGAGAGTATTTTATTTCTTAAATGTATAAGTAGTATGAACCGACTAGAAGCATTCGAAATGTGGATGCAGCAGAGAACGCTACGGATACGCTGGACGGATATGGTCAGCAACACAAGCGTTCTTCAAAAAGCCAAAGTTGATAGAGAGTTGATGACTAATATTAAAATCCGAAAGGTGTCCTACTTGGGTTATGTACTTGGAGGAGCAAAGTACAAATTACTCCACCTGATCATCCAATGCAAAATAGAAGCCCAAAAAGGTGTTGGCAGGAGGCAAATCTCCTCGCTCCGCAATATACAATACGTGATTGGACTGGCATAAGGGGCGTTGGAGATCTTTTTCGGGCTGCCGGGGACAAAGAAGAAATGTATAAATATCTATGTAAGGTATATGGATTTCAATTCGTATCTGATTGAGGCCAAGCTCGAAGGAAACAGGTCAACTATCTCGACGGTTAATCTGTCGTACGCAATGCAGGCTCGATTTTATATATTTGGTTCTGGACAGTGGTGGTTGGTCTGGAGGTGCGTTGGTGTGCTGAACCGGAGAAATAATTCGAAATAATAAAATTATATATTCGCAAACATGACTTCCGAAAATGTTATGTAGATTAAATATTTATGTAGATTAAATGTGTAAAAAAATACTGACAAATAGTACGAGTATTTTTATTTAAGTGAAAATTAAAAAAAAAATAAAAGTAAAATATTCCTTTCAAATTGACTGGAAAAGTTTGCCAAATATAAAAAAAATATAGAACAAACACAAAAAAAATTCCTCAGATACCTATCTATGGTACAGCACAAAGGGCGATTACCCAAAATATGCTCACCATGTCGAACTTCTCACGGTGTGTAACTATAGAAGCCTCGAAACAAGAAGGCAAGTATCCATTGTGATATTCCTAATAAAGGTTTTCCAAGGTTGCTTTAACTGTCCCGCGATTCTAGAAGCACAAAGTTTATATGTACCCAATAAATATAGCCGTGCAAGGAATCACCCTCTGGTCTACATACCAACTTACAGGACGAATATCATGGCTTAACACTCAGTCACGCGTGGTATAGAGATATTGAACCAACTGAATGACACTGTTGATATACTCGTATTCTCGGCACCGCCTAGCAGTATGAGAAGAATCCTGGCTGATATTATTCCTAACGAATAAGCTAACGCTAGAAACAGACCCTCTTTGTGACACAGGAGAAACCCGTGCAAAGTGGATAAAAAAAATACTACCGGAACGATCTCCAATACGCACCTGATGGAAACGCAAATTCATATAGGACATACAGTAAACCGTCAGACAGCGATATTTCATATTCGCTCAGCGTCTCGAGGTGCGTTGGTGCTCAGTGCACCAGCGCACCTCGGAGCCAGCCGCTGCTGGTTCTGGATATTTATAAAAATATAGTCTGCTGAGTCTTGATGGTCTCGGAGAGACGTAAAAACAAAATTCAGTCGGTAATAATGGACTATTCATCAAGTTGTTAAGAATTTTGTGTTGATAGAGTATGTCTACCATATAATTCCCTTTTATCGGAAAATAAAGTAATTTTATCGTTTCAAGTATCTCCCAAGAACTTATATGGTTGTTAGATATACTTTGATACAAAAACATTGTAGAATAATTTACTCGTATATACTAGTTGCAACCCGTGAAATATTCACGGAAGTAAAAAAATCTACATTTATGAAAATGTATATTCATAAATATAGAATTTGTTTATAAATGTCATTTATACATCGTACCCTTTTACACCAGTAAAAAAATTGTTAGCTAGGTATTTAAAATTCGTTCAGTTATCACGGACCCACCGAGATTCAAATTTCGAATTACTTTCGGAGAGAATCCAAGTATTCCTCTCTCGCTCTCTTGTATTCAAAATTAAATTCTAGTATTCTTTCTTCGACGACAACCATCGTATGGATTTTGGCCTATTTATACTATGATATGTTTGTCAATCGGACTCACATGTTATATTCAATAGACGGAATATGGTTCAAAAGCTTCTGGTTTGAACAAGCTAGAGTTTGTATAAATATATACCATGTCTCATCGACCACACCCAGCAAATGGTTAAGTGATATTACCGTGAAAATTTGATATGTAATATGCTAACTAGAGTCGATAGATGACTGTTGTTAAATTATATTCTAATATGTTGAAATTTAAATATCAAGCAGTTATTAAGTTACTTTCAAAAAAAGGGGGAAAGCCCTGCAGAAAATAAAAGGTGCTAACAGGCTGTGTCCATCGTATTATAGAGCGAAATATTGTGCTAACCAGTTTCGCTTAGGCAAAAAATCGATTGTACATCACCATCGTCAAGGCGGATCTGCAGAAAGAAGCACTCACTCCAAAAACTTCAAAATATTATGTATTGGTAAGCCTGCATCTAGATGTAGGGTTTTAATTCTGCAAAGCAGCTTGCATCTCGTTCTACTAATGAGCCCATGTGTTTTCTATATCTCAATATCTATCCATAAAATTCACACAAAATTCTCAAAAAATCCAAGTCCAACGTCAACTTGCATATATTGAGGGGCACCATACTTATACTTACTCGTACATACATACAGTCACAACATTTTCATGTTAGGGAAGGCAGAGGCCAGAACACAAGACTTTCTTACTGTGACACATATCTTTCTCATTTTCGATGGTACATACCATAAACGTTCTCATATAAGTCCCATGATTTATGTGACTTTTTATATCAAAAAATCTCAAAAAATCCAATATTTGTTCTATGTATGCGTTATTCCACTAAAAACAAATCTGAGTTATTAACCTTTATAAAATAAGACTTCGACAATTACGTAAGTCTTCTTGGTGAAGTTTGGTAATATTTTGTGGTATACATACATATAGTAACATACGAGTATATTGAACTTAAATATACATATAATTATTAAATCATTTTAAAACAATGACTGTAATTTATTATTACTACTGCTTTATCTTCATGTTAGTTAAGATAAAGTTGTATTATTTGTCAATAATTTTAAGTATTTGTATAACCTGTCACATGTTCACTTGTATATAAAGACACTGTTGTGTCGTTAATTAAATAAATAAACTGCCGGAATATTGAAAAAAAAATCTCGTTTTAAATACTTTAACATATTACACTACGGGGTGACTATATAAAATATTTAAAAAAATAAGGCCGGAGCTTTTAGACTTTACTACGTATTTTAATTTGGCACTCCGTCCAATAAGTTTAAGGACCTCTGATTTAATATAATCTCCTCGTTCATTTCCCCGTCCTTAATAACACTTGAAACTGAAAAGACGTTTGAATAAGGCACGTGTGTTATACAGAAGCAAACACAGAGCTTCAAAGCGCTCAACGCGAGTATTATTAGACATAATTTCTTTGTTAAACGCTGAAAAAACACTGAAATCTGCGCACACGTGTAAAGATTGTGCGGGATGTTTCAGTTACTGAATAATTAAGTATGATTCTTTATACATACATATGAAATACAAAAAAAGGAACTTAAGGAGTACGAGAAACAGATGGAATCATTTGAGAACACGTATGGATGTACAAAAGATGCTTCTTCCTGGCACTGTCACAACTCATCGCCTAGGTAGGCTGTTGCGGTCGGCTCTTCTCGTTCTCTGGCTGTATGTTCTTCGGTTCTGAGTGTCGCTTTCATCTAGGCCGTTTCTCTGCAGGATTTCGGAGCATTGAGTTATCCAGGAGTTCTTTGGTCTAACTCTGGACGGCTGTCGAGGAAGATCCACATACATTGCCTGATTTACCGTATGGTCTGGTGGTCTCCGTCTTATGTGCCCGTACCATATCAGCTGTCGCTCTTCCAGCTTACTGTTTATGTCAGTGACCCCCAGGTTACCACGATGGATGTATAAAAGATGATGGAAATATATCGTGATACGAAAGTTTGGCCCTATTTGCCTATCTCAACAGTTAAATGGCTTGATGAAAAATTGTGTACGTATGCAGATTATTAAAACTTTTCGTAGTACAGCCTACCATTCATTGGTCACATAAAAAAAACAGACTTTCTTTCAAGATATTTAATGTTTTTCTTTATCAGAAGTACTAGCGATTTAGCGAAACGTGAAATGCCATAAATAAAAAATAATAATAAAAGAAAACAGCAACATCACGCCGTTTCCTTGATGGGATAAGAAGAAAGAAAAGAGTTCCAAAGATAGTCTCAAAACGCATATTTCCCCTCTTCCACATTCATACAACTTCTATGATATATTTCATTATACTTTTCCCTTGATCCATTTACACTTTCTGTGTTATTTCTCTAAAAGACCTTCTTACTCACATTCGTACTCTATATTTGTTTTCTTTGTATCTATCTTTATTCATTCGTTCCACGTGTTCAAACTACTTCAAAGTGCTCTTTTTAATATTACTCAACACATTAGCCTTAATTTCACATTCATCTCTTATCACTTCATTTCGTGATATGTCATACATTTTATTTGAATTATATACACCGTTAAACCCCACCTAAACTAAAAAAATTAAAAATACAACACAAAACAAGTAAATAAGTAACAACTATTCTGACAAAACAACTAACTCCCATTACCATAAACACTTAATATTCTTCTTTCAAAAACAAACGTTGAAGATGTCAAACATCGCATCAGAGTGATCTTCTTCATCTCACTCAACACATTAGCCATCAGATCACATTCATCCCTAATCACTTTGTACCGTATTCTGTGATATAAGTCACACCATGTATTATTCTTAAGCACCATAATAATGCTGTAGAAATGCGTGCATTAATGCAATACATTTAAATATGAATACGTTGTATTAAGCACCCAGTACTTGTATACAAAGCAGCGACAGATACACAAATGTGAATTCAGACTAACTACAACCAGTAAACTAGATAAATGCTACAAACTCGACAAACAGCGCAGCTAGAACGTAGCATTTGAGCTGTATCTACAGTTAACACGTCTCCTGTTAACACGGAGGGCTGATAAGACATGTTAGCTGATAAGCGGTTGCTGATAGAACAGTCCCTCGCTATTTATTATGACTTCACCAGAAGTATCACTCTGAATGGTTCTTTGTAGTGACAATAAATGAGCTGTATCTACAGTTAACACGTTCCTGTTAACACGGAGGGCTGATAAGACATGTTAGCTGATAAGCGGTTGCTGATAGAACAGTCCCTCGCTATTTATTATGACTTCACCAGAAGTATCACTCTGAATGGTTCTTTGTAGTGACAATAAATATATGCTTTTGAAGAGTGTTCTGGAAAGAGTTTAGATAGTAACAGATGCTTGAGTTTGTTGACAAGAGTGGGTTATTTTTAGAAGTTCATTGTAAGCAAAGGGTCTTCGGAAATCATTTTGAACTTACACTGCAATGTAACGATATTATAAAACTTATTAAATATTTACTTTTCTTGTATAGCACCATGATGGTATTTTTTTTAAATGTTAATCTAGGTTTTAAGACAATGTTTACCATTCATTTTATCAAAGGTTTCGGCTTTAACTTTTTAGAACTCCGTACTAGAATATGTAACTTTGTAATTCCACAAATTACATAAATAATCGGTACACGTATTACTACTTCCTATCCATAGTAACATGGCGCCAGTCTGGCCTAAACACTGCTCACATAAGAAACCAGGATCATTTCACCTGAAAGGTAGAAGCACGTGTAGCGTAAACTAATGTAATTAGTGGAATAAAAAAGTAATTTGCTGTTAAATATTCTGTTGTTTACCACTTTATGCATGTATAAAAACATACAAACATATATTTCTTGTCATGTGTAATAATAAAATAAAATAAATAAATATAAATTGTCAAACCATTTCCCTGTTGGGGTAGATAGAAGACAGACCACCAGACATTTCTATCACGGAATACTTCCTTAGCCTCCTTCCTCTACATCCAAACACCTTCTCATACAGCACCTTCTGTGTCTTATACTCCTTAAATTTTCGTCTATATAAATTGCATTCACTTGTTTCAACCATACTCTTTTCAGTCATCCTCTACCATGACTTCCATTTATGGTATAAATATAAATTTATTGAGTCAGTATTTTGGCGCCTATCCATTAAACATGTCTATACAACATCAACGGACTATTTTCCCATTACTGTATGCACCAATTTACTACTTTGTAACTTTTCTTATTTATTTATTTAATTATTTACTAACTTTGCATTGTACAATAATCTGGTGGGCTTAATGCCAGGTGGCAGTCACGCAATCAGATTGAATTCCATCATTGGCATCTTTAAGAAGCGACTGAAAAACCTAGACAGTGTTTCATTCCTGATTTTTATTATTTCCTCTGCACCATCCCTTCCTTTTCCTTTGATTGATGATATCTCCCTTTATATGAAAAGGAATATTCGGGTGATTGTCCATATTTGTGGGGTTTATGAACATATGCTCACGTATGTGTTCATGAATTTCGTAGGGGTGGATAATCATTTGAATATTTTTTGCGACCATGTAACTTACTTCATATATTTTTGTCTGGTTGATTGGACCTGACAATACGCCCGAGATTGCCGCCTGATAATCCCGCCAGATTGTAATTGCAATAAAAGTGTTAAAAAATAAATGAATAACGAAAGATTTACAAAAAATCTAATAAATAATAAAGAATATACAAGAAGTTTCAAAAAAGTTGCACAACCAAATCAATAATATTCTTAAAAAGGAAAGAATAAAAAAACATTTATAATAAAAAAGTTGCATGAAGATACTAGTATGTATGGGCGTGGCAGAAACAAAAGATGTGGAGATTTGTTCTCTTTGCTTGTCTTAATTGGAACTTGGTGTGATGATCATGATAGTGATGGAATTTTTTAACTAAATAGACAACATTAATCAATCTCAACTAACTATTATAAATAAAAATAACATAAAATATCCTGATTACTGTTGATTTTCATTTGAAATGTGGTGCTATAAAATAATTCAAAGATTTTTGTTGGTTGACCAAGTTCATAATCTGTTCATTTTGTCTGTAGTAAATTCATTTTGAATCGGATGTATAAAAAGATAGAGAAGTATTATTCACCACCAAAAGGAGAAAATAGTAGTAATTTGGATATATAATGCGAGGAAAAATATATGAAATCCTTCGTCTGATATTGTAGGAGAATTTCAAAGCAGAATTGCGTGATTATGACGCGACCTATGGTTGAAAAACTTACGGGAATGGTTGCATTACGGTGGTATATCTTTGTTCAGGTATGCTGATGCTTCATGATTTCTGAACTCCGAAGACGAGTGAAACATTAAAGAAAGAGGTATTGAGTCTCTCACAATTGCATTTTTTGGCTTTAAAAGTGATACCATAATTATTTCAGTGTGGGTAGATTGCCTATTTTTTTTAAATAAACCAAACGTGATAACTATGAAACTATTTTGACACAAAATGATAAGTGTAACTTCCGCTGTTCCAACTGTCAAAAAAATTCTCTCATTTTTTCCTCTATTTCCGTCATATTTAGCTAGTTTAACTTCTTGAGTTAACGTATAACTATAATTTAAACCTCGTTCTTTAAAGTATGGGCAGTTAACCCCTTCTGTCGCGCCAGTCGGCTTGAGTAATAGAAAAATTCGATAGGAAAGGCGACGTGAAAAATTATTAAATCACGAAAAGATAAAGATCTACTTTAAACACTGTGTATTATAAAATTTATACCCTCGGTAACATAAACTGTTGTTTAAATTAACTCCACGTTTTAATCGATCGTTTGTGTTGAAAATTTGGCCGCCGTGCTAGAAAAAAATATTAATGAATCGTTCCGCAAAAAAGAACAGTAATTGGATTCTGAATTGCATGCAGTGATTTTGTACAAATCTATTAAGAAAATCTAGTTCAATCCGATATCTGTAAAAGCAATACTCAATTTTGTAGTCCATGTGAGCAAATTTTATTAAGTAATCGAGAATTTATTGTACTTTTGCAAGCACTCAATCGAAGAGGCACTGTGATCAAAAATAGTATTTACATAAAGTTATATCACAAACCTAACATAAAGTTATATCACAAACCTAACATAAAGTTATATCACAAACCTAACATAAAGTTATATC
This sequence comes from Odontocerum albicorne, assembly GCA_949825065.1. Lineage (NCBI taxonomy): Eukaryota > Metazoa > Arthropoda > Insecta > Trichoptera > Odontoceridae > Odontocerum > Odontocerum albicorne. Next base: position 42,297,588 of record OX463847.1, on the reverse strand, counting down.
ACAAATCTAACATAAAGTTATATCACGAACCTAACATAAATACCAGAAGGCATTGAACTGGTTGAATGTTAGAAATAGACGCCAAATTCACATACTGTCTCTATTATATAATATCCTTAACTGTCCCGCCACCCCCTCTTATCTCGCCGAAATTTTTCAGCGTCTTTCCAATCATGGATTATCGCTACGCTCAAACAGAGATTGTTTATTGGCCTCTCCAGTTCACCGCTCATCTTTCTTTACGTCGTCCTTTACTGTCCATGCAGTGAGACTCTGGAATAAGTTACCAATATAAGACTCGCTCCGTCCTTGGCATGCTTTAAGAAGCGACTAAAAAAACCTCTTAATTTCTAGTCAGTAAAATAACGTGTTCCATTCCTGATTTTTCTTTTCCTTTCCTCACCACCATTCCTTCCTTTCCTTTTGATTGATGATATCTCACTTTATATGAAAAATAATGTTCGGGTGACTGTCCGTCTCTGTGGGGTTCGTGGGCATGTGCTCACGTATATGTTTATGGATTTCGTGGGGATGGATAGTCATTTGATTGATTTATGTGACCACGTAACTTGATTCATTTACTTTTGTCTGGTTTGTTGGAAGAGATTGCCGCCTGGCAATAAGCCCGCCAGATTGTATTAGAAAAGTTAAAAAAATTAAAATAACCACTTATTTCATCGATCCTCGCTACACGTGTTTCTAACTCTTATTCTGCATATCTCTTCAGGCGGAATATAAAGTACACAAAGCCGAAACCTTTAATAAAGAATGTAAAACCCAAAAAATTGTCTTGAAAAAAATATAGTAATTTTACGGCAGAGCAGTGTTTTCCAAACGTTTTCGGACTACCACCCCTTTTAGACCATATATTTCAAAACCAGTCAAAATACTGATACAGTCTCTATCATCATCGTGCGCTTAATCTTGAGCGTCGTGGTAGTATGTTCTTTCTGGAACTTGATGCGCGATTTGTCTCCATTCTTCCAGGTCCTGGGTTATGTTGAATACAGCGTTTAAAGAGGATCTTGTTAACTCCTTTGTTTAAACTGTCCTTCTTCTAGGAGACCTTCCTTTTGCACTTTTTCGCTCAACCGTCCCCGTGATCACCAGTCTCCAGACACTTTCTAGTAACATATACGTCGGGATTACTTTCTGCATGTTGTCAAAAGTCCTTCGCTTTTCCCCAATTCTTGATTGATAGAGATGTTGATGCACCTTTCGTTACCCTTTCTGGAAAAATGCCCAACATATACGAGTATATAAAAGGATCATTTTCCTTCATGTTTGAATAATATGCGTAAACGTCCAAAAAAGTGTATTCAAATTCTGTAACCGTTAATAGTACATTCTTTTTAAATATTGTAACCATTAATGTATTACATTATTTATAAATTCTGTAACAATCAAAGCAAGAAATTCAACTAAAATCCATTTTTAGTTTTTCAAACATCTTAATCAATCATTGAACAAAACATTAAAATTAAAATTTTCAGGCCTATTAAGGCTCTCGAGGATATTAATGAACATTTCAGATTCTTTCAAACATAAAAAAGCCTTTCAATGTAAATAAGCAGAGTATAAGGTGTCTCATTCTGAACTTAGGGGTGTGATTTTTGAAGAAAAAAAACACAGAACTATTAGAAACTTGCTAATTTATTGATTTCAGCGTAACATTGAGAATTATTTTCGAAATATAATATATGCCAAATGGTCCATCGGCTATTGTTACAGATGCCCACTCTTTTGGCATAATTTTCAATAAAGTTTACGTACAATTGCTATCCAATTTCACATAAATCGACAAACAATAAATTCGTCTATTGAATGCGGATTGTCCGCGTAAACTTTGCCCTTTACAAAGCGCCAAAGGAAAGAGTCTAGAGGCGTTAGATCGCATCATCTCAACACCAAATTAATGCCACCATGTCGGTAAATAATACGGCTAGGAAATTTTGCCTTCAATAAATTCATTTATTATCTTGCCGTGTGGCACGTAACGCCATCTTGCTAAAAGAACATATCATCAAGATTCGTATCCTCTAATTTAGTCCATAAAAGTTTATCATCATGTTACGATAGCGTTCGTTATTGATAGTAACCGTTTCAACATCCCCATGACACCTCCAGCCACATACCCCACCATACTGTAACTCGAGGAGGATGTATTGACTGTTCTTCATACACTCGAAATAACTTGCATTGCATTACACGTTCGTTCCATACAAGCTCTACAACCTCTTCCAACAAACCAGAAAATAAAACCTGGGCGACTGCGGGAATCGAACCCGCAAGCTCCAGGTTTAAATAACAATGTCTTATCAACTAGGCCACGGAGGTCTTTCTGGTGTCGCTAGATTTAGAACCGAAACTTCTTCTTGCTAGGTCATTTTTCTCTGCATTCTTCCTGTAATGTGGATAAACTAATAAGGCAAAACGTGATTTCTGCCTTCCTCATCTTATAATACCTTCGGTTTCACATATTCTTATCATTTCTTACTCTGTCTCCGAGCGCTTTAGTTACACATCACAAGACCATTATTTCTAAAATTCTAAGGAGTGCCTTCGTTTGTGTAGTATCAGTTCTAGTTGCAATAGCTAGTTAAAAGCTCATTTCAAGAAACGATATTTTAAAACAAACGTTAAGGAACATTTACTCGTGTGTTACTGCCAAGAAGCCTTCATTAAAGTATTTTATCAGATATCCTCGCCAGGATTTATTTTTGGATGTTCTAATAATTGCGTTCGGTCGTGTAACATAATCATTACAGGTCTAACACATATTTTAAAGATCTTCAAAGTAGTAAAACTACTGTATGAAATCTAGTTTAACGTTTTAATATAGTAACGAATTTTAACAAAACAACGCATTGTTATTGAATACACAGTGATATGTAATGTTTAAACTCAAAGCAATCAAGAACTCAACGGATGCTCTGTTAGATGCAACAGAAGGCGGTGATAACATTCCTCGTGAGCTGATTGCTATCACGACAAAGCCAGAGGGTTACCACACCAGACGCGACTCGCTGGTTGCCCAACAGAACGGCTGCAAGAAAGTGAAAGAGAAGGAATGTGCCAAGGAGGAACGTTGGATTACTGTTATCATCATTGAGATAACAATCTTGAAATTGAATTTGAAGAAGCAGCTGAAGGTTAGATGTACGAAATAATTACAGAAGCGTAGATCGTTTGCTAATATATGTAGATAGGAATTATGAGAAAAAGCATTAATTAAAAAAATCTATTTGACGTCGTTTTAAAATATTCAGATATTCAAAAAGCAATTTTTCATACAATTATACATATCATCACACCGTTTCGTTGTTTGGGTAAGCAGAAAGGAGAAAGAACACTAGATTGATTCATTCACACAAGTCTTTCGATTCTTATACACCCATTGCACCTTCTCACACAACTTCTACGATTTCTCTGACTTTCTACGTTTCCTTGTTTCAATATACCTTTCACTTGATCCAACGATCCTTAATATCCTTCTACCACGCCTTCTACTTACATTTGCACTGTATATTTGTTATGTTAATCTTTCTTCATTCATTCTTTCTAGATACTTCCAGCATTTTTCTTAATGCACGCTTCGTTCCTCCTTTTTTATAGCCGTTATTTTTCGCTTTCTTTTTTCTATGCAAGTTTTCTTTTCTTAAATACTGTGTTCATCATGGGTGATATTTTGTATGAATTTACGTTTTTTATTTTAAAGCACACTGCGTTGCAAATCTTCTTCCTTTTCTTCCTCTTGGTCTAGGTCGTATGACCTGTTTGTGACGGAGGGCTGTCCTAGAATGATGACGTCCAGCTGTCCATCCAACTTTTCGGCAGCCTTCCTGGTAACCTCCTGCTGCTAGGGTTTGCAAATCATCGTAGCAAATCAAAAGTAAATAATATTCGCAACCCTCTTTTCAGAAAAAAAAAATTCAATTGTATTTTTACTATCGCAGATTTCGTCTTTAGCTTCGTGGAATTCCATTTAAAAATATTTATTATTAAACGGTCTCCGTGACCCCAATTGGTAAAACACTTATTTTCCAGCTCTGGGGTTACAGGTTCGATTTCCGTCGGAACCAATTTATATAAAAGGTTAACAATCTAGTTTTCTCTTAAGACACCTCTCTGATTGGTTAGGAAAGATCGGCACATGACAATGAGCCTACCGGGTTGTAGTACAAAACAACGAAAGTGTAATACAATACAATATTTAATATAAAGTTACTTTGTTATTCCATTAATTATGTTACATGAATTACCGCGACACGTATTTCTACCTCATATCTAAAGGTTTTCTTCAGACGTAATGATGTTGGTTTGTTACGAGAACAATACTTAAGCCCAACATATGTAATATTTCATGGAATACGCGTGTGGTACTGACCCAAAGGCAACATTTTAATTAGATGATTTTTAGCGATCCTTGGTTCTTCAGTATTTTTTTATGTCCTGCCATCTAATTTAAGAAAATATCACAATCTTTGGTCCTTAAAATTTCGACGAGAAGAATATTTCTTCTTTTTATTATCAAAGTTACCATAGCTCTTATAAAATGACACTGCGCAAGGCTTTTGGGGAACATAAAAACCGTAAAATAAATCCCTTAATAGCCATAGACAAAAATAAAAATCTTTGTTTATTCAAAGCCTTTACAAGTCTTCCGCGAGGTTGTTCTGTATTTGTGAATATGATAATCTGAACTTAAATAAAACTTAGAAAGAACTATGTCCATCTGCTGGCAGTAACCACCACTTTCCAATCATTAGATTCAACTTATTTGATATTTTATACAAATACTTGTATGTGTCAGTAAAAGTTTGTTCGATTACCGAATTAAAGCGCCCTTAAGGAGAGCTGCTATCTAACTGACGCTTTATACAATCGATTGTATTTTTTCTTTTTATTACTACACAAGGAAAATTATGCTTCTGATTAAGATGTCGTTCATGAAAACAATGACGTTACAGAATAATCTAACCAATATAAGACAAGCTCCGTCCTTGGCATGCTTCAAGAAGCGACTGAAAAATCTCTTAATTTCTAGTCAGTAATATAACTTGTTTCACTCCTGATTTTTCCCTTTCCTTTCCACCATACCTTCCTTTTCCTTTGATTGATGATATCTCACTTCATATAAACATGAATGTTCGGGTGATTGCGCGTCTTTGTGGAGTTTGTGGGCAAATGCTCACGTACGTATTCATGAATTTCGTGGGGATAGATAGTCATTTGAATGATTTCTGCGACCATGTAACTTGCTTTATTTACTTTTGTCTGGTACATTGGAAGAGATTGCCGCCTGGCAATAAGCCCACCGGGTTGTATTTGCAATAAAAGTGTAAAATAAATAAATATTTAGTTTTATAAATAGTTTATACCTCCATAGTAACTTATAACTAGAAAACAATTCGTACAACTAATTATTACATTTGAATACTACTTTGTTAGAATATTTGTTTATTTCTTTATTGACTTCTTTCTATAAAAATCTAACATGCTTTTAGACACGTTAAATCATCACGACTTGATAAATAAGATGTGACATATTAACTAATTCAAAATGGAGAGCTGTTCGAAACAAACGAATACCACGTGTTCCGGAGTGACGCGGGCGAGCGCGGGCGGGGGGTACTATTGGCTGTAAACCAAAGGATTCCCTGTGAACGCATATTTGAGCTAGAAATTTCAAAGGACCAAGACATCTGGGTGAGGTGCAGGATAAACAATACAACAATATATATTTGTGTAGTTTACTTCGAGTGCACGGGTGCCGACGAAAACCGACAGAAATTTTATGACTCTCTGAATTCGGACAATCTTAAGTTACACAACAAAAATGTTTTAATTATAGGAGATTTTAATTTGAATAACGAATCCACGGAAGTATTGTTGGATTATGACTGTTTTCTTCAGTCCAACGATCTTGTCCAATACAATCACATAAATAACGAATACGGCAATATGCTGGACCTAGTCTTAAGCAATACCAACTGCAAGGTGGACAGATCGTTGGAATGCTTTGTAAAGGAAGATAGACATCATCCGACACTCTCCGTGGAGATCCAGGTGAGATGCGTGGGCCGTGGGAGGGGTCGCAAGTATCGCCCTTCGCCACCCAGGGCTCCTCCCCCCTCCCCACGCAACTCCCGCCCTACATATAACTACCAAAAGGCAAATTTTTTACTCTTAAAGAATATTTTACTACACTTCGACTGGAACACCCTGTATAGCATAGATAATATTGACGAAGCCGTAGAGTACTTCCATAGTGTCATTTACGGAACGCTAGATATCTGCGTTCCACAGAAACATAATCTACCAAATTTGCCCAACTATCCAGTTTGGTTCAATGTCGATATAATCCGAGATCTCAAAAATAAAAACAAACTTCACAACAATTATCTTCAAAGCAGAAACCAGGCTGATTACTTAGAATACTCGAGGCTGAGAGCCAAATTAAAAACTCAAATAAAACAATCGCGCCATGAGTATTTAGCCAAGATAGAGACCGACATCCGAGGAAACCCTTCGAATCTTTGGAATCATGTAAAAAATAGAAAAACGAATAAAACTAGCTTCAAATCTATGAAACTGGGAGACAGTATAACCGAAGACTCCCAAAAGATTGCAGAAAACTTTGCACAATATTTTCAATCAGTTTACGTAGATTCAGCGGCCAAATATGACACAAAAAATATTTTAAACAGTTCGTCAGACAGCAGAAGCATATCGCTCCATTCCATTTCTAAGGAAGACGTGCTGAAAAGCATAAACTCCTTGCAAACCGACAAAGCAATCGGACCAGATGGGTTATCAGCCGACATTTTCAAAGTCTGTGCGAAATACGTGTGTGATCCCATCTGCTACATATTTAACTTGAGCATAAATACCAATACATTTCCCGTAAGCTGGAAGACAACCAGGGTCTGCCCTATCTTCAAATCGGGAGACCCGTTAGACTCTCATAATTACAGACCTGTAGCTGTTCTCTCTTTGCTTCCAAAAATTTTCGAAACTGTACTGTGCAACCAATTGACCCACCAAGTGTCAACAAGACTTATTGGAAACCAGCATGGCTTTTTGCCAAAACGATCGACTGTTACTAACCTTCTCTCTCTCACACAACAGATTGCGTCAAACTTAGATGAACTTTCACAAACGGACGTAATATATACAGACTTTCAGAAAGCTTTCGACAAAGTTGATCACGATATATTACTTAAGAAAATGCACAAACTTGGCTTCAGCGATAATCTAATTGGATTATTTGCATCATACCTAAAAGAAAGATCTCAATACGTAACAATCCGTAACAAGTCTTCTGTGGAATTTATCGCAAGATCTGGTATACCACAAGGATCCAATTTAGGTCCCCTACTATTCCTCATATTAATAGACGACATTCAAAATTCCATAAGTCACTCGACATGTTTATTGTTCGCTGACGACTTGAAAATATTCAAAAAGATCAATTCACCTCAGGACTGTGCACAGTTACAAAAGGACCTAGACTCCCTAGTCTCCTGGAGTGAGCAAAATCATCTTCTGTTCAACATTAATAAATGTGTCTGTGTATCTTATAGTCGATCGTTTTCACCAATCCACCATCAGTATACTATACAGGGAGTGGCACTAAACAGAGTTTCGGAATTCAAGGATTTGGGCGTAACCTTCGATGTCGGACTCACGTTCGTTAACCATGTCTCACGTTTGATATCGGACTGTTACAAACTACTCGGTTTTGTAATGAGAATATCAAGAGAATTTAACAGCACCGATATCCTCCGAAACTTATATAATTATCTAATTAGAACCAAATTAGAATATGCATCTACGGTTTGGGCTCCTCACCAGCTCAAATACAAAAACAATATAGAACAAATACAAAAAAAATTCCTCAGATATCTATGGTACAGAACAAAGGGCGATTACCCAAAATATGCTCACCATGCCGAACTTCTCACGGTGTGTAACTATAGAAGCCTTGAAACAAGAAGGCAAGAATCCATTGCGATATTCCTAATAAAGGTTTTCCAAGGTTCCTTTAACTGTCCCGCGATTCTAGAAGCACTAAGTTTATATGTACCCAATAAATATATCCGTGCAAGGAATCACCCTCTGTTCTACATACCAACTTACAGGACGAATATCATGGCTAAACACTCAGTCACCCGTGGTATAGAGATATTGAACCAACTGAATGACACGGTTGATATATTCTCGGTACCGTCTAGCAGTATGAGAAGAATCCTGGCTGATATTATTCCTAACGAATAAGCTAACGCTAGAAGCAAACCCTCTTTGTGTAACAGGAGAAATCCGTGCAAAGTGGATAAAAAAAAAAAAAAAAAAAAAAAAAAAAAAAAAAAACTCATAGATGTTTTTGATATGTGGTTTATACAAATATTTTTGAGGAGTTGTTGATTTTTATGCGTTTTTTTTTTTAAATTTCGCCAAAATCTTTGTGTTTTGGTTAAATTTATAAGATAATATTTTAATCACTCTTTTTCATATAATTTCAAAGCCTATTGAATTAAATTTGAAACGAGCTATATATTATTTTTCCATCGTATATCATTTCGGAAATATCAGTTAATACACATTTCTTAAAAATGAGCATTTCGCATTTGTCTACGTTATTAAAAAAATATTTCTTTGTTTGTTTAATTCACGACACAACAAACACGTGTAGTTTTCATAATACGAGAACAATATCACACAAGATAAATTATTTAAAATACTTAAAATTATAGACATAATTACAAAAAATATCTTAAACTACTCGTATTATAACATGATGATACATTAAAACAGTAGTTATAATTTGAAAGTAATTGTTTGAATACTGTTGATTTTATAAGATATGTATTAAGTGTTAACATAAGTTGTGTCCGTTTTTTCCAAATTTAAAAATGAGCACCAAAAGTAAAACAAAATGGTAAAGGCTAGACGTCATTCGAAAGAAAATTTTCTGCTCTACAAGATATTGTGTTTGCGTTTACGTTACATATATTATTTTATTTGATTACAAGTCTTCAAAATGGAATATCCAGTAGACGAAAGTGAGCATTTTCGACACCTCCTTCTGTTCGCGTTCAATCGAGGGAATAAAGCTGTCAAAGCTGCTCGCGATATTTGCGAAGTGTAGGGTGAAGATGCTATGACTTAAAGGACAGCTCGTCGATGGTTTTTGCGTTTCAAAGACGGTAATTTTGACCTGAAAGACATGGAGCGTTCCGGACGATCAGTGAACTTCGATGAAGACCGCTTAAACCATATTATTCATGAAGATTCCCTTCTACGCTGCGAGAAGGGAATCTTCATGAATAATATGGTAATAATACATCTACGCTGCGAGCTAGGTGACATACCCTAGCAAACCAACGCACCCCATACCATCGCTATGGCCACACTGCACACTTCGCGCCACGCTACGTGACTTTTATAGTCACCTAGTATATTAGTCACGTAGCACCTAGCTTAGTACAAAGCGAAGCACTTCGGTGTGGCCTTAGCCAAACAACTTTCTTAAAAAATTTGATATTAATGTTGGTGTACTCCAAAGGTGGAAACTTTAAACCAAAAGAATACATACCATCACGCTATTTCCCTGTCGGGGTAGGCAAATAAAACACAGCATCAGAACAAAAATCAAAAACTCAAAAGTTTTAGGTAGGAATTTTTTTCATGGTCTTTCTCTCAAGCGCCTTTCACTCACGTCTGCTCTATTTATCTGTTTTGTTAGTATTTCTTAATTATTTCGTTCCAGATGTCCAAACCATCTCAGCGTGCTTTTCTTCATTTTACTTAACACGTCATCCTTAAGTTCACATTCTTCCATTATCTGTTTTCTGTCATACATTGTCACTCCATGAATTCTTCTCATTGCACGCATTTCTATAGTTTTTATTCAGCTCCCATTGGTTACTATTAAAATAGGCATCGGGCGGGATTTGGCCCGCGGGCCGTAGTTTGCCGACCCCTGGTTTATCGAGTCAACATAAGTTTGTAAGTGGTTCCAGAACCTCACTACATAAACATCAACCCACCGAGTGTACCTTTGTACAATCACCTGCCAAATAAAATATTACATAATTGAAAGATAGCATCTTAATGAAAAGTGATTTTCAGTAGCTCAACAAATAACAATTGTATTCTTAAAAAAACATAAATTGTATTTAAAACCAACGTCGCACTTCGTGAGAGAGATTGAGGGAAAGCGCAGAATTTCGCAAAATACCACATAAAAATGTCAGCGTGGTAACGGCAAACAAAGCTTTACGATGAATTACACCGTCCGGGATTGTGTGAATTGGGCTTTATGATTGTGAACTGCCAAAATACGCGCGTATTATTGCACTAGGTCTTGATATATAGCGCTAAATGTATGTGATTCATTCACACTCGTGTTGTTTGCAAATATACAATTCTTTCAGTGAACGGGGTAAAATATTATGATTGAAAATAATAAAGTTTACGTAAAAATGTATCGAAAAATAGGAAATAATATGTTCGTAGATTTCATGTATGTTCCACTAGTTAAACATGTTTGTCGGAAATTTTGCCGTGTTAAGTTGGCTTAAAAGTTGGCAGACGTTTCGAATACGTTGCAGACTTCATTTCTCAGAGCGATATCTAAAAACATTACCGAATATTTGCTTTCACCTATTACCTATTCAGAAATGTTTTCTGACATCGCTCTGAGGTAAAATAAAACCTCCAACGCCGTCGATACGTTGGCTATTTTAAATCATTGTGTCTCAACCTTTTAAGCCTTTCGACCCCCCCAAAAAACCAAACAAAAACTGGATTAAGACTTCGTGACCCTCCTGTAAAAACGCATGCTTTGTGAAAGAATGACTTGGACTGGATTAGTTTAAAATAAAATTTGTTCGTTTTTCTAAAAAAAAAAAAATTTTTTTTTTCCTTTAGTACGCGTAAGTTATTTTTATTTAGCAAACATCTCTTCCTTTTCCTGATCCCTTCACTCCCCTGGGGGTAACAACCCACAAATTAAGAAACAATAATTCAAGTCAACGTAACAGGTAATACATTCCGAAAAAAACATTTTAAATGCGAAACAGTTTTAGAGTGCAATAATTAGAAAATTAAAAGTTAATTGTGCTGTATTCGTTCGTTTGTATGGCAACACTTATAAGTACAAATCTGGATATGTCAACCATCAAATAACAGCTGATGTTGCTCGATAAATTCAACATGTATTGAGCCATAAACATTTATATACGACGCATTTTAGTTTCGTTTCAAGAAATTGGAGTTTATTTTTATATATTCTGCTTCTTCTTATAATGTCAAATCAGGGTGTTCAAATCAACTGTTCAGAAAAAGTACTGTCTCTTTTAGAGACATTGATTCTCAACTATAATTTCATCTTTTAGGCGATCTTCTAAGGTAAGGATCTTCCACGTGACGTAAAATTGGGGATTCTTGAAGCTTTGTTTTGCCAAATGGCATATCCTATTTTGCAGATTTCTAGAATATTCCTTATGTAGTTTATAGTTAAGGCATTAACGTTTTGAAGGTTTAAAGACATTCACTTTTTTTACCGGTTTCAAGGCTTTCACCTCATCTTCAGGGGATCGCAAACAAGACTAAATGCTGTTCGAACTGGTACCGATATACACGCTTCAACGGTTGGAGGCTGAGGGGTGAGGGAGGCATGGGACAATTTCGGCCAAGAGCGGAGAGATTTTTGGGAAATAACTCTTCAACAGATGTTCGGATCGGTGTACTGACTTAGAAATTTCTAGGGCCTCTAATCTGTCCAATTTATTTCCGTTACTACTGATATGTAAGAATTTGGCATAATCGATAGAAAAAGTATGGTTTTCACGGTGACAATGATTAGCCATTTCAGAATAAATAAGAGGATTTGTTAAGGCGGAAATGTGTTCACGAAATCTCTTTTCAAAAGATCTTCCTGTCATTCCTATATAGAAATTGTCACAGTCAGCACATAAAAGTTTTTACACACCACTGTTGCTTAGTATTCCATTTTTGTCTTTCCCGTTAAATAAGAGTTTCCGGAGATTAAAATTAGTGTAAAAAGCTGGCTTTATGTACTTAATCTCTCCACTCTTGGCCGAAATTGTCCCATGCCTCCTTCATCCCTCAGCCCCCAACCGTTGAAGCGTGTATATCGGTACCAGTTCGAACGGCATTTAGTCTTGTTTGCGATCCCCTGAAGATGAGGTGAAAGCCTTGAAACCGGTAGGGTTATACCATCACAAAAAAGTGGTATAAACAGTGTTTGATAAAAATAAATTACAATATTCCTTATTTTTTACATCGAAGGTGTTTCCAGTGTCTGCTTAAAGAATTTGGAATAATTGTTCTTAATTAAATATTTCAAGTGATCTTTAAATTTTTTCTCAAAATAATACGTCTATGTACGGTTAAATTTTTTTTTGAAGTTTTTCCTTCAGTAAAAGCCCTTAAAGTGCGGCGAGATATTTCCTCAATTATCTCAGAATATGTTAAAAGTGGCTTGGGTCTGATTTGAATATATACGTCCAAATATTCAACTGTGACTGGTGGTGTGTATTATTTTTGGTACGCGAGCCAAAAGCGAAATTTTATATTTCAATTAGTCAATGATAAAAAATATACTTTTTGATGATTTTAATCATGTTAAATAGCTTAATACAATCATAAAAATACTTAATTATATACCTACCAAGACCCTCCATGAATCCGTTACTGGGGTATTTAAAGTTTAATATTTGTGGAATGTTTTATAAAGAACTTATATTTACCATACAATTCACTTGAAGTCGTTCTTTCAAGTATTTGTACAGTGTGGAATTTCTCAAGAGAATAAATATAAAATTGACAAAGAATTTTAGGTTATTTATTTAAAACAATTCGTTAATATGATAAATAAGATTAAAAAAAAAACAAAACAATTTAGAGTTTCAACTGATTTATCTTCATAAAATTTATAATCGATTCAAAAGTGGATTTTTTTTCGAAGAAAGTAGAAATGCACAATGTTTATACATTATATACTCACTAGCTATATCAAATTTTTACTCCTTAGCAATTTCAAATTTTTACTCCCTAGCAATTTCAAATTTTTACTCACTAGCAATTTCAAATTTAAATTTAAATATTATTACTTTTAATAATCGAAATTGAATGTACATTTAACAAATAAATTAATAAATATTGAATTATTTACTTAACTTAATAAATAAACCAACAAATAAAAACACGAAACTGTCACACCTCTTTCCTATTTAAAAAAAAAACAATATTAGGATTTTCAGATTTCAATACATAAATCAGTTATAACACATTACCATCATATGAGGTATGACACGTCCGTTCAGCTCCGCCGGCTTCTTAAAGAGGCAAGAACTCTTTAGATCTCTGGGGTTTGTTGGGTTCCCTTAACTCTGAATAACTCTCTCTCAACTCTCAGCGGGACAGGCGACACAATGAAACAAAGTATAATTTTTAATGAAACAGTTTATTATATTATGGAAAAAAAAGAAAAAAATATAGAAAAAAAAAACTTGACGAATGTCAAGAAAAAAAGTTTAAAATTGGCTAGAAAGACTGTGTTGTAATTAGCAAGGGAGATTGCAATAACAATTTGAAATTAATTTGATCGGTGGGTTTAACGTGGGGACGAAATCCAACATTAAGATAAAAGGAATAATATTCACCGATAATTGTAATTGGAGTCCTGGACTTCTGCGATATACGAGGAAAACTAGTCTGGCTGTCTTCCGTACAAACACTGTTTCTGGAGAGACGTCCTAACCGTGTCGTGTCTGGTGGCACAAGGGACCTCCTCGTGAAATTTCTGGCCTTTTATAGCCACCTCGCGAGAAAGAGAAGCTACATGTATTCATTCTCACTTAAAATAATAGTTTCACATAGTAACCGTCATAGACATGATACTTTATTTTTAAAAGACAATTGAGACCGGTATTCTTTAGAATTCAGCAAAAGGGTATGTCGTCTAGACAGTATTTATTGCTTCCTTGAGCAATGGATTTTTATGACCTTGCTTTTGTCTTCTCACAAGAAGGACCGTGTCTGGTTTCTTAGCCGTTTACCGCTGGCCTTACAATTCCATACTTTACAATAGAAAATAACTACAAAGAAGAATTTATTATAGACCCTTTTTCCTAAACAAACAATGACCATGGAATTCTTTACAATTCGGGATATAGTCTTGTACTCCAAGGCGGTGACCACTTAAGAGAACCTTTTCTTTTATTGACTTAATCTTAGCGACAGTATTAAAAATATACTAAATTATTTTGTTTCCAGTTACTAGCCGAGACACATGTTTCAGGAAGCATGAAATGTCGGGAATTTAATATCGGGGATGTGAACTATGCAATTTATCAAATACAGTCCCGACAAAACCACTCATATATCATACTTGACTTTATAATATTTCAGTAGAGGCAATATTTAAATTTATTTTTGTTTAAGAGAACACCAAAAAACACGAAACTTCTCAGTTAACGTATAATAAACGAGACTAATTTTAATTTAAAATTCACTAAAATTTTCAAATTAAAAAAGTTTCCGAGCATCTGATTAACCCTATCAGGACCTTGAAGTCAAGGACTACCCTGCCTCGGGTAAATAATTACCAATATCTTTATGTATTATTCCCCATGAAACGAAGCAGTCCATTCTAAAGAACCATTGTTACAAGGACGATGGAAAAAAACGTGGAGTTTGCAAAATTATTAAGTGAAAATTCTTTCAATTCGCCAAACTGTTTCCTAAAAGTTATTTTGGAAAGTTATTTAATATGTCTATAAATGGTGAGAATTTTGTTTTGAGTTATTACATAAAATGTGTTCAGAACGGGGATATGAATTTTATTCAAAAGTATTTTGTTCCGAGATGTAAAAGGAAAAGGCAACAATAGTTGAATTCAAAATAGTACGAATTTACTCGTATAAGATAAATACGAAGATCAGAGAAATGTTAATATAAATGGTGTTAGAAATGTGTGAAAGGAAAAGAAAATGCGTTATATATGGTAGGTGACATATGAAACATTGAAGCAAATTGAGAAATTCTGGTGGTTAGTTAGTATTTTATCAGATGATGGAAGAGTTGCAAGGGATACATAACAACGTGTAGCGATAGGACATAAAGTCAATAAGGCACTAAAACGTATATAATCGAACGGAAAATTATCAAAATCAGCTAATATGATAGTCTATAACAGTAGTTTAGTACGAACTTTGACATATGGGAGTGAAACGTAGATGTGGATACAGATTGAAAAAAGCAGAAATGCATACACATGTACGAAGAATACATAATATAAGACATAATACAGAATTAAATGATTAGGGCTGAAAGTGAAACTAAGATGTGATGATTGCTATGAACAAGTATTAAGTAACAAAACAAATAAACAGGCCATAATTTTCTTGGCTGAAATTGTGGTTTTGAACTTTTTGGCGGAGGGTGAAGAGGTGTGACGTGACCGTTTTTAAACTCGCTACACCACTTGTACACACTCGTACAATTCATAGTTTTATCACCATATGCAGTTTTCACATCATTATAAACCTCAACCGGAGGTTTTCCCTTCCAAACGAGATAACGGATGACGCCGCGTATTTCGCACTTGGCGGGAGATTGGATTGACATTTTTCACGAAACTTGTTGTCGCGTCGACACTTCTCAACGTACTGACCTCGAACCGGTCTCGTTGCGGAGGAGAAGGGTCAGGCTACACGGAAGTGTAGCCAACATGTCGAAAATAAAATCCATCCGGTCGTGAGAGCCTCAGTACACTTACTTTCTGGATACGCATAGTATTTTAGCTCTTTACAATGAAAATACAATAATTGCAAATTTAAAAGAAGACCTCAATAATTTCACGATTTCAATAATAACAAATATAAGAACTTCATTTGCGACTAGTAGATAGGAGGGGATATTGGGAAGAATAATGGGGAACCAGGAAGCACGCTACGTCACTGAAGGAAAAAAATATGTGTTTTAAGTCACTGTAAAAACAAGCGAACGACAGAGCAAGTAATTTGTTAGTTGGCAACATGTTCCAGAGTCAAACGCCAAGGATAATAAAGGACGGCGTGAAAAATGAAAAGCGACGAACTGGAAAAGTTAATAGCCTTGTACTTATATATATAAAAAAAATTCCCTCGTGTTTTCCTATTCAGAGCATAGCAACATTGATTTCTTTATCCGAACACCTACATGTAGGTTGTTAGGTTGTTTACATTCGAGGAATGTGTCACCCCTGAGGCTTGTCAACCATTAAACCGCTTATTCTTTCACTTGGCAGATTCGAGGTTGACAATACGAAAAAAAAATCTCTTTGAAGAAACAAGAAAAACATCCAAATGGTGAACAAACAGAAATAAAATAAAAAAATGCGGAAGAAATATAGACAGGTAGAAAATTCTATTGTTAAACGATTTGTTACGAAGTTCACAATTCGCGAAAGATATCACTGAAAAAGTTTTTCAAGAAATTATGATTTATATATATCAAGATTCCTCATTTTGTTTTTTTTAATTGCTAGCATTCTACGAATTATCATGCAAACAACTCTTGAACTATCTATTACTTGACAGTATTTTCGGCGGTTTAATAAAACTAATAAAAAACAATTTATATAGCACTATTTAAAATGCAGAATCTTTTCAAGGAAGCTCTACTTCGGGATTCAATCCAATTAGAATTGTAAAATTTAGACCATTATACAATAAATATACATAAGTTGAGTGTTGAAATAGAAAGGTGGTGGCTGCGGTCATGAGATAAGGTAATTATTCAAATTTGAAAATGTTAAAAAAAATATATTTGGTAAGAAAACCACAAAACACTTACAAAGAGAAGATGAACTACAAAGAAACCTTTGTAGATATTATGATACGTGATAGCAAGTAACACACTCAGCTTTAACCCTTCCTTCCCTGTGATGTGTAACTAGTACACATTGCTTCTAAAAACTTTAATATCTCTATAAATATAATTAATACTGGGTTCAAATTTTATGTATTCCTCCGTTATAAATTTACGCATTGAATGAAAAAATAATATTAATAATAATTAGCACTTATCGGCCACATCAGAGATATTTTGTGAAAATTGGGAATAAATTCACCAATACAGTTAAACGTGTGTCAGTGTGTGACGTAGGTATATTGATTCTGAAAAACCGCTATGGGTGAGGAAGCGACGCTAATCACGTCTCACTCTCACTCTTCTTCGGTATATGGGAACGCAGAAATAGAATCTCAGTTCACAATTGTGTTTCTTCCTTCGAGGTATAACAATCCGAGACAGAGTCCCGTCTCAGCTCTCAGTAGCTCTAGGGCATCCATTTGAGATGGTCTCTTCGCCCGTTTTGTAAACGTTGGCCAATGGTTATTTTCATGTTTTCAGCAATTAAATTTCAATTATTATCACTTTTGACTTCAAATTTAATTAATTTAAGCGATTGGCTATGAATATTCTTATTTTTCCGATTTTAAATGGCTCATTTTTACATGTGTATTGAATACACAGCACCTTAAGGATATCACATAAAGGGTGTCGCGTTTTGAACTTTGTTTAAAGGTGTAGGGATTTGAATTTGGCGCCATTTTCGAACCGTCTAACTTAAAATTGATAGGTTTGACACCTGTCATCTAGATACTAGGCAAATTTATCAAGCATCGTTTCAAAACTGAAAGACGTATAAAAATTTTGCGAATCTCTAAAAAAAAATCGCGTTCTATTATAAATACAATTTGCAAACTTCGTGGTATTTTTGGTCGTAATAACGAGCCCATTAACACGACAACTTGGAATCTAATCGGTAAATTCGCAACGACGGGTTCGGATTTTTTATACAAAGACGCCAGTCCATGGTCGTAATGTTTGTTAAAACGTAAATACAGATAAAAGTAGAAGAGATGTCGCCGAAAAATCAAAGAACTTTTTCACCGTTAGCAGCAATTGGGCATTTCTAATAAGTTTTTTTTACCAAAGATCTTGATCTCTACGTACGCAAATTAAGTTGACTTAAAATTAAGCATACATATCATAGACATCGCCGCGTTTACCTTTAGATTGGTCTTAGAGCACACTGTAGGTGATGTATTTTGTAGCAAAATTATCTTCAGCGACAAAGCCCATTTTTACCTCATTGGGTAATGCCAATCAGCAAAATTTACATGATTATGGAAGTAATACCCCTCGAGTGTGTGAAAAAACATTCGATTCGCCTCGAGTAACAAATATGGTGTGGTTTTTGGCTTAAAGTGTTATTGGGGCGATCTTTTTTTATAACGAGAATGGCGAAATAGTAACTGTCAATGACGAACGCTAAATTAACATTCTGACGAAGTTTTTATGGTCCCAATTGAAAGATATGGATCTCAATGGTATATTTTTTCAGCAAGATGGCGCTAAGTGGCACATGGTAATAGAAACAATAGCTTTATTGCAGACAACATTTCTTGAATATGTCATTTCCTGACATGTAGACATTCATTTGGCGGTGAGATCATGCGATTTTTAGCCTCAAGACTTATCCTTTGGAAACAAAGTATAAGACAAAGTCTACGCTAAAAGGCTGAATTCCATCGACGAGCTTAACAACGTTTGTCGACTTATTTATGATATTGATCCGCAATTGTGCAAAAATTTAAATTGAAATTTCGCCAAAAGTGTGGGCATCTACAGAAATTACCGAAGGAGACATTGGTAGATATTTCATTGGTAAAGTAAGTATAACTATACGAGTATTAGAAAAATGTGAATAATTTTCAAAATTAAATATCGACTTTTATAAGACACAAAATTTCTTGGACATGTCATTTTCTGATATGTACACATGAATTGAGCGGCGAGGAGATCACGCGGTCTAATAACCTCTAGACTTACCCTTTGGGAACAAAGTAAAGGACAAAGTCTACGCAAACAAGCTTTATTCGATTGACAAGCAAAACCACAACATTTGTCGAGTTATTGATGAAATTAGGCCGCAATTATGCAATAATGTAAATTAGAATTTCGCCAAAGAGCCAAATAATCTGCAGGAATAACCAATGGGGGCATTTGGCAGATATTTTATTTCAAAAATAATTTCCATGTCTCTACTTTATGTTGAAATTATTCAATTGGCTAGTTTAAAAAAATGAGTTTTTCTTTTCCAAAAAATAAACTTCTAAGTTCTAAATAGGAAACGTTATATGCTATACATTCAGATCAAAAGGATATTATTTCGAAAAGGTATGTACTTGACGCTGAAATTAATAAACTAACTATTTTCTAAAAATTATAAGTTTTTAAAAAATAAATACACAACCCCAAGCATGAAATGGAGCACCTTTGTTTTATCCTTAAAATGAGATTTTTTTAAGATAAGGTATCGCATATATCACACTAATGTCTGGATGTGATATCAGTACTCCACACACTTGAAAAATGTGATAAACTTCCCGGAAAGTTTAATACTAAACATATTTTACATATTAAATAAAAGGGTGTGGGTATAATGTATGACGAATCATCATCATCATTGTCAACTAGGGGCGATCCACTACTGGATGAAGGTCTCCCCAAGTTGACTCCAAATATAATAGTTCGGTCCTTTGCTCGTTGACGCTGCCATGCTTCCTGATTTAATCTGTCCAGCGTACTTTTGGTCTTCTTCTGGGTGTCTTTATGCCTCTTGGGTACAATTGGATTATTTCGGATGTCCATCGGGAGTCTTGACATTCTGGCTACGTGTCCTGCCCATTGCCACTTCAAACTTTTGCACACCTTTATAACGTCTTCTACCTTTGTTATATTGCGAATCCAGGTGTTTCGTTTACGGTCTCTTTTAGTATGTACTAAAAGAGACTTAGTGAATACTTATATTTTTTTAGTTACCATGTGTAAAAAGTAAAGGGGATTTTTAGTTACCATATGTAAAAAGTAAAGGTGATTTTTAGTTACCATATGTAAAAAGTAAAGGTGATTTTTAGTTACCATATGTAAAAAGTAAAGGTGATTTTTAGTTACCATATGTAAAAAGTAAAGGTGATTTTTAGTTACCGTATGTAAAAAGTAAAGGTGATTGTTAGTTACCATATGTAAAAAGTAAAGGTGATTTTTAGTTACCATATGTAAAAAGTAAAGGTGATTTTCAAAATAGTAATTTTTTTCAATCTCATTCACCTTATAGAAGAAAAAAAATATAACTTTTAGTTTACAGTATTTAAATCGAAACAGAAGCAACGGTTAAGATTTTTTTAATAAAAGTTACAGTTTGTCTTTTCCTTGAATATTTTTGAATATCTTTCGTCATTGTACGTGTTGGTGATGTTTTAAATTTATTTTTGGGTACCATTGGGATTTGAATACAAGTCCCCTGAAGGGAAGTCAGGCTTCTTATCAACTAACTGAACTACGGATGGCATCGAGTCATGTAAATTGCTAGTTTGAAACAAACCAACAAGGGTAAGATTTATTAAATGGCGCTTTATTCAATTTAAAGGACAATTTTATATAACGCCATTTATAGAGCAAATTCTCTTCAAGGACGTTCTAACTCGGGTCTCAAACCCACTTAACATAAACAAATCACGTCTGGAAACTATAGCAGCACCCGAGCGAATAATTTATTACAATTTCTTTTACATACAGCACAATATTGTGGAACTACTGTCATACGACAATCTACTCCAACCAACTAAAAAGATGTTTATGAGGCCTTAAGTGAAAGTCAAACTGAAAACGATTCCCGCTAGAACTCAGGTTTAAAAAATAAAAGAAACTGTGTTCAAGCGGGAATCGAACCTGCAATCTTCAGGTCGAAAGACGCCAGACGTTTTACCAACTAGACCACGGAGGTCGTTAATGTTAATAAACATATATAATATTAAACGAGATGTCAAATTTCCAATGTCGATTCGACATACTCGTATCAAAGAAATCCTAATAAGCAAATACATATGATATTCGGAAAAAATCATTAACCTCGCATAAAAATTATAAAAAAAAGTTCCAACATTTTGAAAGCTGATATAATCTTAATCCTTTGGCAACATAAGCCCCAATCCAACAAGGCCGAGAATCGCTTGAACGTGTAAAATAAAAAAAGTGACACTCCAACTTTTTCGCGATATGTCAGCCTCGAGGATTTGATGTGGTGATAAACAATGTCATACTTCCATACTTTTATAAAAGTTTAGTATGGATAACATGATTTGAGCCTATTATTCAGACAGACTGTCACAAAATTCAGACGAAATATGAGAAAGAGTGCGAGAAAGAGAGAGAGAGAGAAAATCCCAACATCCGAATAAATAATACCCCAATTTGTCACAACAGAAATTTTGAAATGGATTTGTCAAGTGGAAAAGTGTCGCATGGAAATATCGAACCCACTGACATCACTCGAAGAGACGATTCTTTTGACTAGACGATAGATGGAAAAATCGGAATTTTGAAATCTTTTGTTTTTTTTTACAAAAACCATGTTTCAGCGAATATGTTTTCAGGCTTTCAGGGTTTTCATTATCGGTTATATTAGGTATTTCAGAGTATTTTACAACGTGGTTTGGCTTACTATACCGAAGTTTTGAAAATATTGGATTATAATAGTTGCTTGATTATTAATAGAAATATATAAATATCCAAACAATATTAACACAGACGACAGATTCCGCTTCAAATCATCATGACATCCCATTATCAAATCGAAGCGACAGCAAAATAAAAATTAACAATTACTTCAACATTAATAGAAGCCGTGTTTGTTCTCTCGTGGTGGGACGGTATCAAGCACTCACGGTACGACTGCAAGCCGGGACGGACACATGCGCTCACGTTACGGTTGAGACTAAGCTATATTCCAAGAGGTATTCCCGCCAAGTGATGAATATCTCGTTCGGAGTCTCGGTCCAATGGTAGGACGCCTTACTCCTTCATCGGATAAGTGCTGACTGTTATGATATTTGGTTGGATATTTTGGTTATTTTTTAGGAGACGGGGAAGGATAGTTTTTTTGATGAATGATTATGAGAAATAATAAGAACGTTAAATATTTATATAAATGTGATGGTATATAAATAATATTACATACAAATATACATAGATTTGTGGATGAGCGATGTCACACACGGTTATATATATTAAATGGGTGTGAGTGAAAAATAATGGAGGTGAGATGATGGTGAGTAAAATATAAAATGTTATTTGTATAGGTATATATGGGGAGAAGTGTGTGACTTTTTAAAAATATTAATACATATATTAGGTCCTTACATATGAAATTGGCGTTTTGTTTGGGAGGAACATAAAGTTGATTTTTTTTTAATATAATATATTTATTTAATCAAAGTATGTACCATTGCTATCTATGCACTTTTGCCATCTCATAGGTAGTTCATCGATCCCTTTACTAAAAAAACCATTCGGACGGGAATCAATAAAATCTTTGAAGTCGGTTTGGACTGCCCCATCGGAGTTGAATTTTTTCCCTTGCAAGAAGTTATCCAAATTTCGAAAAAAATAGAAATCTGTTGGGGCAAGGTCCGGAGAGTACGGTGGATGTCTTAGACATTCCAATTGAAGCTCTTCTAATTTGGTAGCTGTCTGTTGTGCAGTGTGTGGTCTAGCGTTATCATGAAGCAGCAGTGGCCTAGAGCGATTAACCAGCCTCGGTTGTTTAGCAGCTAGCTTTTCCATCATGGTTTGCAGTTGCTGACAATAGACATCTGCCGTAATCGTCTGGCCAGATTTAAGAAAGCTGTAGTGAACGACACCAGCACTAGTCCACCAAACGCTCACAAGTAACTTTTTTGGAGTCAATTTTCGCTTGGGGCATGGTTTGGCTGGTTCGGCAGGGTTCAGCCATTGCGATGAGCGCTTCCGATTATCATACAGGATCCACTTTTCATCACAGGTAATGATTCGATTCAAAATCCCTTCATTATTGTGCCGGTTGAGTAATGCAACGCAGCAGTCAACGCGCGTTTGTTGATTTGCTTCACTCAATTCGTGAGGTACCCACCTTTCAAGCTTTTTCACCTTCCCAATTTGCTTCAAGTGGATTAAAACAGTTTTATCACTAACACCGCAGCCTGCAGCTAACTCGGACGTGGTTTGCGATGGATCCGCTTCCACAATAGCCTTCGATTCTTCATTATCAACTTTGGTCTCCGGCCGTCCACGGGGCTTCTTCTGCAGGTCGAAATTTCCAGAACGAAAACGTTGGAACCAAAAACGCACTGTGTTTTATTTTGCGGCACCGTCGCCATACACATCATTAATCCTTCGAGCCGTTTCTGCAGCACTGGTGCCACGGTTGAACTCGTACTCGTAAATAACGCGATATTTCAAGTTTTCCATTTTGTAAACTGAGTGACGCAAAGAAAAAAAACAATTGAGGAAAAAACAAATGAATTATAATTTTCAAAACACAAATACTTGAGTAAATAGCTGTATAAATTTGAATTTGAAATTCCTAACCAAAGAGAAGATATTTGAGATCAAAGTTGCCAGTACGGCAAAACGCCAATTTCATATGTAAGGACCTAATATATGATAAATATGGGAGATACACGATTGCCTATGGAGGAAGGCTGTCGTCTGCCTATTCGGCGCACATCCACTTATGGCGAAGATGATTACAAACAAAACCTGTATATGAAATCTGCTACATTTTCTAAACGTTGGCATCATGCGACAAACTACGCTGTACAGCATTCCGAAAGATCTTATACAACATACCATATTTTGCGGTTATGCAGAATAAAGAAAATTAACTTGGTAACAAAACACTTTCTTCTTCTCAGCACCATGGTAGGTGACTAGGGTTCATATCTTCTTCTTGGCCGTTCCCTAAATTCGGAGGATTGAGATTACAATGGTTTTCGACTATCCATCTCCAGTACAATCGATCAATTGATTTATATAGCGCGTTTTGAAATGAGCAGTCTACTATTTTTTTACTTGATACTCCAGCAAATGAGTGCCCGGCCTTTGCTTCTTCTGCATTTATCGTTCAACCTTTCCACCAGAATTGACCTCCGAAGGCTGTCAGCCTCGCCCTGCGCTACGTATCGATTATTTATTTGTCACTTACAATACTTTCATGGCCTAGTTGGTAATACGTCTGACTTCCAGTCCAGTGATTGAGACCTCGAATTGTCAATGAGGTATTTGTCAGTTCTTGGCGCTTGTATTGACAAACGTACGATGACTAACAATGAGAGTCGTGCCTACCCTTTAAAAACCAAATGAACTATTGTCAAAGCAGAAAATTATATATTGTATCCAGGTTATATTGTTCAACAATCTTAAATAGAAACGAGCGTCTTACCAATATAATAAATAAACTGTAATACTTTTCGTTTGATTACCGCCCAGTGTCGATCCTGAAAATTTCGACTAAACATGGAAATATTGGAGTATCGATTTAATAGCTGTGTTCCGATATTGCAACCCCTATTGTAACGTACAACAAAAGAAGTTTCCTTCAGTGAAAGAAAAATAAATATCCATTTTTCGCTCTAGTTACTGCGAAAAGAATTTTGTACGGAAAGTGTCATGCGATTTGTAAAACTAAATAAGTTTTTAAAAGTAAAACGACACTTTTAGCGAGAGCTGGAGAAGAATGTAAAAGGAATAAAAGAAGAGTTGTTTGAAGAAAATTTTAACATTTTCGTAATGGCCATCGCTTTGTCTTCCTCCCTTATCTTAGCTTAGGGACATAAATAGAAAAGGAAATAAAACCTTAAAGGAAATTACTTCAGAAGACAGGGACAAGAATGTTATTATTGTATATTAATGCAGAAGTGACAGTCGATAACTTGTCGATAAGGAAATTACAAAAGATAGCGGATTGAGAATACATTCAGTAGTAAAGATAAAACAGGAGCATTGCGATGGTTCGTCAAAGTAGAAAAAATTAATAGTGAAAGATTAAAAAACACTTATTTATACGCGCAGTATCGAAGTACGAAAAGTTTGAGTAAACCTCGATAAACGTGATATGACCAAATAAATCAAATTGTGAAAGAGGAGAGATTGAACAGCCTGTATAATACTAAAGTATGGATGCCAAAGCGAATGAACGTCGCAGAAGTGAAAGACGTATGCCAAGTTAGAATAAAGCGGAAATCTTTTCTCTCTGCTTATCCCAATAGAGGCATAACATGATTGTGATTTATTTATTTATGTACCTATATAAATAAACGGTACGATGTACCTGACTTATAAACGGTATTTTTTTTTACGGAAAAGGTTTAAAAAAACCAGTGAGTCGAAATGACCGCATCGACTCGACATAAAAAGTATTAAAAATGATTCATTTTTTTACAAGAAAATACTGATAGACAAATATTTCCAATAATAACTCGACATTTTAACCTTTTCATCGGATATCTATTTTTTGTTGATGTCTTCAGTCACGATTCCTTGCGTCATCCCTTGACGGAATCCTGATTGATTTTGGCTCGTGACAGACAAGGATATAAGAAATTTACAAAAAAAAGTTTCCACTCAAATAAACACTAAAGTAAATTTTTTGTCTATCAATCGGGGCCAACATTTTTTCTGATTAGATGTAATAAATTGCTGCATGGTTCAAAAGTTTAAAAAGTTCACAAAATTTTGTTTGAAATCAATAGAATTCACGAACGATGTATCTCTTTCCGTTTGTATGGGATTCTTTAACATATCCGAATTGGGAGACAATACTTTCTTCAGCCTTAGTGATATATTATTAAGGTTAAGTACATGAGTTTCGTGTTGACATCAACACCACACGATCGTGACTACAACTCTCGCAAACGTAAACGGCACGTGCGAGTATTGTAATTGTAACATAATTAGGATCCTTTTTAAGCTATTTTTTTGGATACTATCGGAAATTGAACCCGATACAAGTATGCAACAGATGTCATTGTTATTTATTGTCGTATTATACGAGACTTACCGATTGATGGCTTTTATCCTTCTTGTACGAGACCGGTTCGAGGTCAGTACGTTGAGAAGTGTCGACGCGACCACACGTTTCGTGAAAAATGTAAATCCAATCTCCCGCCAAGTGCGAAATACGGGGCGTCATCCGTTATCTCGTTTGGAAGGGAAAATCTCCGGTTGAGGTTTATAATGAGGTGAAAACTGCATATGGTGATAAAGCTATGAATCGTACAAGTGTGTACAAGTGGTGTCGCGAGTTTAAAAACGGCCGTACGTCTGTGTATGATGATCAGAGGAGCGGAAGACCTTCAATTGTGACTGACGAAATTGACAAAATTGTTTTGGGACTGTCAAGGCATAATTTTAATTGAATATATGCCTCAAGGGGAGACCATCAACTCTGCAAGATACTGTGAGACCCTAAAAAAATTGCGGAGAGCGATTCAGAACAAGAGGAGAGGCATGCTGACAAAGGGAGTCTGCCTGCTGCACGACAATGCCAGACCACACACGGCCAACGCCACGAAGGAACTGCTCGCCTCGTTTAAATGGGATGTCCTGAACCATCCCGCGCATTCCCCTGACCTAGCACCTTCAGATTACTAAAAAAAATTGTAACCTACAAATATTAAGTACACTTACTTTCTGGACTTACCTAGTATTATATCGTTTTATACTTGTCTCTTGGTACCGTGGTTTAGTGGTTAACATACTTGTTTAGCACTCAGGCGTCCTTAGTTTGATTCCCGGACAGAATTTACTCGGAGCGCTCTTGGAATAACTGGTGTGAAGAGTAAGGAACCTACTCAGGTTCCTACAAAGGCATGCTACTGAAAAGCTGAAGCGAGGAACCTGCATATCGATCGATATGCATCCATCGTAGTCGAGTAAGATTGTAGTCGTCTGTGCGTGTATCGATTTATTCTGTGCAAGTATTTCACTTCAACGAACACTCTTGTTAGATAAAATCCAAAGTTCCTAAGGCAACGATATCAAAGTTCCAATATGATAGATAGGTCGGATCCGCTGTAGTTTTTCGTGTGGTAGCTTTATATAGCTTTATTTTAGGGTTAGCGGCTGTGGTTTAACGTTTAGTATTCACATTAAGTTATTGTACTTCCCATGTTCGATACTTGGTGGATTCATTGCCGGGTTGGTTTTTACACTTATGCCATATTACGTCTAAATTTATCATATGTTTATCTCTAGCTTTCTCTTCAAAGCGTGCTAATAAATGAGCGTTGTAGGCCCTATGCTATGTTTCAAACTCGGCACACCACCTGTCTTTATCCCTCCTGGATTTAAGACATGTTAAATGAAGCGCTTAAAAAGGATTCTGTTAACTTTTTTATTAAGTTCGTCAATCATGTAAGTTCGTCAATCATGTAAGAAACATTCTTTTGACTCGTTTTTCCTCAAGTATTCCCGTAATTACCAGGTTCTCAAGACTTTCGTTTTCTTTTCTCGCAACATGCCTAACGTATGTCAGAATCATTTTTCAATGTGTTGTCGAAAGTCTTACGGCAGTCATAACTTGGATGATAGATACATTAGTGTATATCTCCTACGACACCTTTCTCTTGCTTTCTTTCCCTCAACTATCATCTCCTCTAGACTTTCAAAATTTCTTCTACCAACATTCCTAAAGTATTATTAATTCTTGGATAATATAAACGCTGGTGCATCTTGCGGTCCATGGGATACCGAACATTCGTTTATAACACTGCATCTCGAAGGCATCTGTCATGTTTCTTTCCTTCTTTCCCATTATCCTTGTTTCCACTCCATACAGTGTTATGGAGAATACTAGTGACTAAAATTGTGACGGATTTTGGCTCTTCAGAGTATGTACCAGAAAGTTTTTATCTTTGTCAGATGTATCATAGTTGATTTTGACATTCCTATTCGTTTCTTTCATATCTTTTTCAAACCCTCCATTCCTTGAAATAGAGCACCTAAGTAGACAAACTCGTTGAATTCTTAATAATCCTTCAATAAGTCTCTTCTTATTAGAGCCTCGAATTGGTCCACGATAAGGACTTAAGTTTATTTCTAGTCATAGTTGGCTGGCGTCTTCCTATTTTAACTCTATGCAGTAGCTTATTATATACGAGTATTATATTCTGTGGATAATATTCAATAAACTCTCACAACATTATTTATATAAATCAATTTATATATATAATAATATATAACCCAAAACCAATAAACGTAGATGGAAAGCCGCTAGAACTTGTCCAGGAATATGTGTATCTGGGCCAACTTATTTCCTTTGTAGGTGGCATATCGGAGGAAATAGCACGAAGGACAAAACTAGTGTGGAGCTCATTTGGACGTTTGAACAACATCTTCAAGAGTGATCTCCCAATATCCTTGAAGCGAAGGGTTTACAACCAGTGCATTCTTCCAGTACTTATGTATGGCTGCGAGACATGGACGCTCACAGTAAAGAACACACAAAAGCTCCAGATCGCACAAAGGGGTATGGAGAGATGCATGTTGGGATACACTAAAAGAGACCGTAAACGAAACACCTGGATTCGCAATATAACAAAGGTAGAAGACGTTATAAAGGTGTGCAAAAGAATGTAGTGGCAATGGGCCAGACACGTAGCCAGAATGTCAGACTCCCGATGAACATCCGAAATAATCCAATGGTACCCAAGAGGCATAAAGAGGCCCAGAAGAAGACCGAAGGTACGCTGGATAGATGAAATCAGGAAGCATGGCAGCATCACATGGCATCAACGAGCAAAAAACCGAACTATTGGGAGTCAACTTGAGGAGACCCTGGTTGACAATGATGATGATGATATAATAATATAGTTCAGTTAAAATAATTAATTTTTATTCTATTTTTTTATGAAATCAAACATAACGTCTGTATAAAAAAACATGATATTGATTATAAAAATAATTGAAAATACCTCAATAAGCAGGATGTACGAGTAAATGGGATTGATAATTCTAGAAATGGTTTTCAAAAACCACATTTTTTATTTTTCATGCGAATTGTTTTTGAAAACCTTAATTGTTATTTTAAAATGGATCCTCGGAATAATAAAACGTAAAGAAAATGTTTTGAATTGTTAAATATTATAATTAAAAATTTAACGTTACTTTAAATAATATTCCAACTAATATGTTGTTTATGATTTCAAGGCTTTTGAAGAAATAAAAATATGGTTGAACGCGACATTATCATTATATATCAATTCGAAAAGTTGTTTTCTTTCATTTCAGAAGGGAACTCTAATATTGTTATCAATTAAACGAGGTTTTAAAATGAGATTAAACATTGTAATTTATTTTTATCAAACATTGTTTATTCCACTTTTTTATGACGGTATAACCCTACCGGTTTCAAGGCTTTCACCTCATCTTCAGGGGAGCGCAAACAAGACTAAATGCTGTTCGAACTGGTACCGATATACACGCTTCAACGGCTGGAGGCTGGGGGGTGAGGAAGGCACGGGACAATTTCGGCCAAGAGCGGAGAGATTTTGGGGAAATAACTGTTCAACAGATGTTCCGATCGGTGTACTGACTTAGAAAGTTCTAGGGCCTCTAATCTGTCTAATTTATTTCCGTTACCACTGATATGTAAGAATTTGACATCATCGATAGAAAAATTATAATTCTCGCGGTGACTAATTTATTCTGAAATGGCTAATCATTGTAACCGCGAGAATTATACATTTTCTATCGATGATGCCAAATTCTTACATATCAGTGGTAACGGAAATAAATTGGACAGATTAGAGGCCCTAGAAATTTCTAAGTCAGTACACCGATCGGAACATCTGTTGAACAGTTATTTCCCCAAAATCTCTCCGCTCTTGGCCGAAATTGTCCCGTGCCTTCCTCACCCCCCAGCCACCAAACCGTTGAGGCGTGTATATCGGTACCAGTTCGAACAGCATTTAGTCTTGTTTGCGCTCCCCTGAAGATGAGGTGAAAGCCTTGAAACCGGTTGGGTTATACCGTCATAAAAAAGTGGAATAAACAGTGTTTGATAAAAATAAATTACAATGTCTTTAAACCTCCACAATGTTAATGCCTTAACTATAAACAACATATGAGATTAAACATGGTTAAAAAATAATTTTCTTTTCGGTATGCTCATATCACGTTATATAAGAAGAATTTAACTGTTTAAATATGTTTTTTCTTCTTCTAAATAACGTTGTCGCCTTTACTCAGCAATTGGCACGAAACAGCGAAACGTTTGTCTAGTTGGTTTGTAGAAATATTATATTCCTGAATAGCAATAAACTAATCATTTTACAATACAGTTTCTACATAAAAAAACATAAACGTCTTATCTGATTTATTTACTTGACAACTTTCCTTTTATCGTCATTAAAAATATATATTGTACCATATGCAACAATTATTATACAAAAGATGATACAAACCCATGTACAATACCCGGCGGTAAGTAATACACATCGGGCTTAAGAAAGAGACTGTCGGCCATAATCGGCAAATTTCGGCTTTGTAGAACGTCGTCTCTGTCGCACGATTCGCCAGCAATCTCGCGACGGAACACGTGTATGAATGACAGAGACGACGCTCTACAAAACTGAAGCTAGCCGATTATGGCTGACAATCTCTTTCTTAAGCCCGATGTGAATTACTTACTGTAATGCCATATCCAACTGGAATATGAGTTATTTTTTAAGCTTTAAGTATTCTTTATAATCTGTTTCATGCTGAGAGTCGCGACCCTCTGCTATTTTTTTTGCAATTATTATTGGAAATATTTGTCTATCAGTATATTCTTGTAATAAAATGAATCATTTTTAATACTTTTTATGTCGAGTCGATGCGGTCATTTCGACTCACTGGTTTTTTTAAACCTTTTCCGTAAAAAAAAATAAAAAAACAGATGCGTGACTCTCGCGCTGTAGAAGTGAAACTTCTTAGCTCCTAGGAAAAGTTGATTTTATGCATTGCTTTTTTTCCATTTGTTAATGAATATTTTTTTTTAGGATTAGAATTGGTTATGTGGAATTTAATTCAAGAAAATCTCTCTTAATTAAATAAAAAATGGTTATGTAGAATTTAATTAAAGAACATCTCTCTTAAATAAATAAAAAAGTATTATTTTTTTTATTTTTAATAATAAATAATAATAATTTTAATAAAAAAAATATTTTAATAATAATATAATACACTTAATAATATTAAGTTTATACTATTTAATATTAAACATATTAATATTTGTATATTATAATTAATTATTAAAAATAATTATTTAATTATTTATTTATTATTATATTACTTTTATTATATTATTGATAATGCATTATTATATTATTTCTTCTCCCTGGCTCCATCCCAACTCACTGTCTGCGAAGACTGTTGGGGTCAGCTCTCCTCGTCCTCAGGTTGTATGCTCTTCTGTCCCAAGATACTTAAAGGAGTCACAATTTGGTAATGTTTCTCCATCCATTTGCATTAGGAGAGGACAGCATTTGTGTTCTCGAATAGTAGGTACAGATATTCTGTTTTATTTTTGCTCAGTCTCAATCCATTGTCCTCCAAGATTCTTCTCCAACTTTCCAGACTATTTTGCAGGTCTTCATGTTTTTCACTTATTAATACGCGATCGTCTGCAAATAGTAAGATCTTTAGGAGACTGTTCATTTCCTGGTTAGTTTAATAGTCCATGACTAAGATTTATAGTAGCGGACTGAGTACCGATCCTTGATGTACCCCCACCTTTACAGGAAATTCTGGTGAAGTTCCCAAAGTGCACCTCACTTTATTATATTGTGTTATTTATTAATATTATTACATTATAATATTATTATATTATATTATTAATAAATTATGTTATAATTAATTATAACATAATAATAATTATTAAAATAACATACTCGTATATATATTATTAAAAATATATAGGTATTCAATAAATATTAAAATAAGTTTTAATTAAAATAATTTAATATAAAATAAAATTAATAAGTAATTATTAAATATATTAATATAAAAATAATAAATAAATAAAAAAAAAAATTATTTTTAATAATAAATAATAATAATTTTTATAATGAATAATAATTTTAAGAATAATATAATACACTTAATTATATTAATTATTATTTATAATAAATAATTATTAATATTAAAATAATTAATCATAATTTATTAATAAATAAAATATTTAATAATAATTTAAAAATAATACAATAATATAATACACCGTTTCACTTTTCGTGACGTTCACGCCAATTTGCCCTACTGCGCCTATATAAATTTCACTAAAAATAATGTTTCTGAAAAAAATATTTTCTATCTCCGTAGCATAGTTGGTAAGACAGACCACGGAGGGTTTTAGTCAGATTTAAGAGTTCGTCTGGGAACACTTCTCATACAAGATAGACGTGTGAGAATGTTGACTATCCACATATGGTAATATTTTAAACAAGTGCGATTGCGCACTTAGAACAATGTGGGGTGAAAATGTATGACTAAATAAGTAATTAAGGGTATGGATATGTGAAACGAATGATGGAAGAATGACTTAGGAAACTAATGCACAGAGGAAATGTGAGTAGACAGCATGGTAGAAGAAAACCAAAAGTGGTATAGTTTAATCAAGTGACTGATACTTTGAAGAAATGAAATATAAGTAGCAAGAGAAATAATAAGGTATATGAATGTGGAAGATGCAATAAATATGTGTGTCGAGATAGCAAAGTCTGGCGACCTGTTCTCTTTGCCTAGCCCAGCAGGAGTACGGCGTTATGGTGAGTTGCACGATGACGAACTGTGAGTTACGTGCCTACTACAGTCATTCTTAACCCGAAGACTCATTTATAAGAGCTGAAGACAATACTGCCCCCAACCATGCTCTTTCCGTATTACCAATTCGGATATGTTCAAGTGTATCATACATACATATACAATAAATAAAATTGTCCACGCTTCGTAAACATAAACTAGAAACTTTTTTTTAAACCAATCGAAACCTTTTATGTGTGACTTGTTATATTTTTCTGTAAATACTTTCGGCTCACCTGAAACAAGGAAAATAAGAAAATTAATATTCAGTTATTTTTAATTTCCTTAAAACTTAATCAAACAAAATACTCGTATATTATTTACTACTAGTACAATGAGTTATGCCAATTTTAAAAGTAATTAACTAATGGAGACAGGTGAAAGAATGTCAAGAGTATAGGGTAGCGACAACTGAAGTAGAGAACAAGTTAACTGAGGCAAAGGTTAGAAGGGAAATGCTAGGCTGAGGCAAAGGTAAGCAGTAAAGGTTGGAAACATAAGAACATTTATGACGAAATAATTTATCCATCTTCCAAGATCTACAGGTCAAAAAAAAACTGTCAACGACATGCAGGAAGAGACTGTGATATTAAGGCATGCCACTGGAAAAGATGAAGACGTGACTGGAAGTATTAGAGGGTGGTGAACAAGAGGATAGGCTTTAGATAATACTGTGGTAAGACCAAATCAAATATATGGCATGTTTCTCATCGAGTGCTGTACTTATCATCATCGTTCAGGTCCGAAAACAATGAATGCGAATAATCTGCTCTGTGCCAGATCACCACAGAACCACGACGCACGAAACATTCCATACATTGTTGTTTATATGTCATACTTTTTCTATCGATGATGCCAAATTCTTACATATCAGTAGTAACGGAAATAAATTGGACAGAATAGAGGCCCTAGAAATTTCTAAGCCAGTACACCGATCCGAACATCTGTTGAACAGTTATATCCCAAAAATCTCTCCGCTCTGGGCCGAAATCGTCCCATGCCTCTCTCACCCCTCAGCCCCCAACCGTTGAAGCGTGTATATCGGTACCAGTTCGAACAGCATTTAGTCTTGTTTGTGCTCCCCTGAAGATGAGGTGAAAGCCTTGAAACCGGTAGGGTTATACCGTCACAAAAAAAGTGGAATAAACAGTGTTTGATAAGTAAGATATAACTGTTCAATAGATGTTCGGATCGGTGTACTGACTTAGAAATTTCTAGGGCGTCTAATCTGTCCAATTTATTTCCGTTACTAGTGATATGTAAGAATTTGGCATCATCGATAGAAAAAGTATGACATATAAACAACAATGTATGGAATGTTTCGTGCGTCGTGGTTCTGTGGTGATCTGACACAGAGCGGATTTAACGAACTTAGAAATTTCTAGGGCCTCCAATCTGCCTAATTTATTTCCGTTACTACTGATATGTAACAATTTGGCATCATCGATAGAAAAAGTAAAGTTTTCAAGGTAACAATGATTAGCTATATATTTATAAAGATACCGTATGGAGTTTAAAGTTCTACGAGCCTACATTGTGAATGGATAAGCGAACCTACATTGAAAAAAAACTATTAGATACCGTATTGAATATACAGCGCTACGAGCCTACGCTGTAAAAGGACGAGATAACTTATATTAGATAAATATAAATATACCCTATCGAATTTAAAGTGCTACGATATTACATTGTGAATAAATAAGACGACGTATCAAATTTAAAGTGTTACAAGCCCGCTTTTTCTACAATACGCGTTACACTGAACTACCTGTTTAGTCTTCTTACTCAATATAACGTAAATTGGTGTAGCATAAGAAAGAAACAGGTGAAAGTCGCATCGAAATCGGTTCAGTGCAAAAACTAACAAACGTACAATCTACCATTTTTTAATAATAAAAGTAAAAATATTTTTACCACACTAACATTACATGCTCATTTCACAAAAAAAAAACACTTTTGTCGAATCACCATATTCAATGAACACGACGAAATTTATTTAATACAACAAACAAACAAAACGCTGCGATTATTTACAGTGAATGATTTTCAAGCGATTTTAATACACCTAATATAATGTATATTTATTCATATATTTGTGACTTCATAATTCAAATTCTGAAATCCTACATTGTGAATGGGGAAATTAATCTAAAATCTCAATCTAGAGATATTACTATACTCTCTCTCTCTATCTCACTCATGGAGTGATTCCCTCACAATAGCAAACTTTACAAGTAATCTCTTATTATATAATTGTCGCTTACAACGTTCCAGATTCATACGCTCGCGCAGAGATTATTAAATATTAGATTGAGAGACAGAATTTACACCAATACCCCTTTTTACGGAAGTTCGATTGACGAAATTAAAAAAAATATATATCCGAATATTCACTTAGCGTTAAGGAATATTTTTTAAATAGGTGGCTATAATAAATCATGAAAATAAGATAAAAAGGGTTTAACCCTTACCACTCCATTATTTTTTGATATTGTTTGTCAGCCAACTCTAATTTAAAGAATGTCAAAATATTAATTTATTGATAGGTAGTTACAAAAAAAATCGTTAAAAATTCATTTTTAATGATTTATTCTTCAAATAAAAAAAACAATTTACAAAAAAACATTATGGACTACTTATAGTTTTGCATAGTATGGTACTTTTTAAAACAATCTCCAGGATGGAGACCAGGTTTTCTGGAACAGGTCTCACAAAACCACACTGTTTCCCTAAGACTTTCGACATTTGTTGTACTATCATCATTATTTTCTGTGCTGTTAACACTATCATCATCAGGATCTTCAAAATCACTGGCAACAGACTCGTACTCACTGTCACTTTCATAAGATTCATCTTCCGAAAACACTTGGTATTCAGATGACGTATCTCGCGAAGTTCCCGCCATTTTAGGTTATGTGAATTTGCAAGGATTATTTTATAGTAAAATAAGAACGGAAAACAGTCAAAATCTTATTAAAACGTGAAATTAAATGTTTTTTTAACGAATAATCACAAGAAACAACGACACGTGTCAAGTTTTGCGCGCGAAAATACACCGCGCGTGCAAGTCTTATCTTGTCGGCCGCCAGCCGACAACTGAGTTGTAGCGTACATATGGCGATGTCGGCTGGCATTCGACAAATGAGTGGTAAGGGTTAAGTATTTGAACAGAATGTAAGAATTTTCTGATGAATATTTAAAACAATTGATCTAGGATGATAATATTTGAAGATGATATTATTAAAACGAAAGTAAAAGAATCTGTTCCATTATTTGACCTATTGATAAACCAAATTAACTCCTCTTAGACATGATTGTACTCGAGTACCAACATTGATTGATGCATGGAAAAAAACGTAGATATGTTAAAATGAACCGAATAAATATTTAAAAAATGCAGGCAGTTACTAGAATACATAACAGAATATGATAATGTATGACAGAATACGAAGTTAAGAATAAGGAATGAATTTGAACTTAAGGCTGATGTATTAAGTAAGATCAAGACGAGCACTTAGATGGTTTAAACACGTGGAACAAATTAATGAAAAAAGACTAACCAAATAAATTTGTTGAGCGTATTTAAGTGGAAGATGTGGTAGAGAAATACCAAGGAAAGAATAATCGGATCAAGTGAAATACATAAAAAAAAAAGAAATGTAAAAGTCAAAGAAGTCAAAGAAGTCATAGTAGTTGTATGAGAAAGTGTATGAATGTGGAAGAGGTGAGAGATGTGTGTCGCTATGGAACAATCTAAATTTCTCTCCTTTCTGCCTACCCCAACAGGAAACCGACGTGATAATATGTATGTATGTAAACATGACTTTATTTAATGAAATTACGGAAGACCAAAAGTTGTCGATCGCTTAGCCCTGAAAAGTTGTTAATTCCGTAGTTGTCCAGATTATTAAACGAATTCAAAGAATGATGCAACGAAATTATTCAAGACTCATATAAAACGTCGACTAGTTCTCATATTCTTGAGAAACAATTTTTACACGTTTTATTTACATAAATATTCGTGGGTTTTTTTTTTCTATATGGAGCACATAATGTGTGTTATCTATAAACTTGTAAGTAATAAGGTCCAGAAGGTTACAGTCTGAAAAAGTTTATATGGACAGATATCATTCAGGCTACGCCCACCGCATGTTTAGTAGGTGTTACAGTTCACATTTGATACATCTACACTTATTAGTATGTCAACTAGAGCCAATAGAGTGAAAAATTCAATATCACGCAGTTAACAAGTTTATCTCTAAAGAAAAGAAAAGCAGACAAATTAAACATTTTAGATGCTGGGTATAGAGAATTTTCTCCGTCATATTTCACAGCGAGAAGAACCTAAATACAATAGTAATGCTTAAGTAGAAAATTTATTTAAGATGACCCCCGTCAAGGTAGACCAGCAGAAACTGAAAATCGTGTAATTCTGTTTGCGATTATTGTAAAATGCGAATGCTGAACAAATTCGTAAACGAAAGAGTCACTAACCTCTTTAGACTCTTTAGAATTAATTTTAAGGTTTAAAAAAACTATTATCTCTAGTGTATGGTATAATATACACTAAATGCAACATTATGTTATGTTATATTTACTAAATGCAACATTACGTTTGGATATATAGCAAGCAAAACGTTAAAAGTTTATAATACGGTAGCCTTTACTTTATTTGTTATCAGAAAACAGAAACCACGAAGTCGTTTACAAAGTTCATATAAACTCTAGGCGAACAAACGTCTCCATTCTCGAAGAACTGAGAATCACTGACAGATTGTCGACAATATGCCTTCGACGAGTCCTCCGATTCTTTGGGCACATTTCTCGGTGCCAAGGAGACAGTTTGGAGAGGTTTGTGGTTACTGGAGGCGTGGAAGGACGACGCACATGAGTAACAATCCCAATGCGTTGGACTGACCAAGTTAGATACACAACATGACTTCTCTTAACAACTGCACTTCAAACTGCAGAGGGCAGAGATAGATGAAAAGGAGGAAGAAGAGTCGTCGTAAGTTGTCATGAGAGTCACGATGCTCAGTCATGAGTTACACGAGAGAACGGATAGTCTAAGAATTTAATTTAATGCGTTGGACTGACCACGTAATATACACAACTAGACTACCCTTAACAACTGCCGTTTGAGTCGCGGAGTGCAGGGATGGATGGAAAGGAGTCATCAGAGGATATCATGGGAGTCACGATGCTCAATTATGAGCAACATGACAGGATGATGAACTACGTGTCCATTATAATGGACGCCAGATCTGAAGAAGTTAAAGCTGGACACACTATGATTAGGTATTTTTGTTATTGAATCATTACTAAGCAATGATATTTTTTTCAATATTTCAGTGATTGATACCCTACCTATAGTATATGATCGGTTGCCTTCAAGAAGTCTTTGTGCAAATAGGAACAAAAATATTAAGACGACGCCCTTGTGGTAACACTAGATCATACAATGGTGCAACTTTTAAAAAAATCATCCATTTCATTTTCATTATCGTCTCATTGATCAACAAGCATTTATTATTGTGATTCATGTATATTTACGAACAACACTTCTTAAAGAATTAGTGCTTTGCGAGGTTTTGGTGCATTAGATTGAGAGAAATAGAATTTACATTGTTTCCTACGAGGGTAATCCGCAAAACCTCGCATGCTACAAAACCACATGAAGCGGGGATCAAACAATGGCTGGCAAGTTTTATTAATAAAATGTACGTACAATCGTGGAACGTTTTGAGCCAAGATGAAAAACACAGCTAGCATCCCTAGAGGACAATATGATTCAGGGGGTGGAAGATAATGGGGTGATGTAGTCGCTAAGCTCCGTAGAGGTAAAGCAGAGATGAATTGAGATACGTACTCTTGTGAATTGGATCGATAATTCTAAGTTTATACAACAACAAAAAACTCTGCTAAGATGATAGTCAACAATAGTATTTTGATGAACGAGTATGGGAGTGAAACGTGGACGTGGAAAAGACTAATAAGAGCCGAATAAATGCTGTAGAAATGCGTGCAATGAGAAGAACAAATAGGTAGACAATGTATGACTGAATACGGAATGAAGTGATAACAAATTGATGTGCATTTAAGGTTGATGTTCATAGTTAAATGAAGAAAAACACGTTAAAATGGTTTGAGCATGTGAAACGAGTTAATGAAGAAACACTAAGAAGACACATATATAACGCGAATGTGAGTGGAAGAAAGTATTTTTGAATCATATTTTCGAAGAAAGAAAGCCAGAGAAATAATGAAGTTGTATGTCTCTGGATATGGAGAAGACTAAGAATGACTATCAAAATAGGAAAACATGGCCACCTGTCATCTTTGCCTCTCCAACAGGAAATTGGCGTAATGTATGTAAATATGCATTTAATATAAATTGGGTTTGACACGTCACCCTCCCGAAAGCAAATTTTTCAGTAATGATAGTAAAATAATTAATTACAAATACATAAATTGAGAGATATTGACTTATATAACAGAATTTATTTTGCATACATCACGTAAATCATGAAATTTTAAATAAAGCCTGAAGCGGAACCAGTTTCAAATTAATTTCAATGAAAATTAAAGTTTGACGGGTATTTCTTGAAGTACAGCAGCTAGCACATGATGAAATCATTAAAAAAGACATCTTTGTTAGACATAACTCATACCCACAATATAACGTTTTTATTGTTTGCTGACGACTTGAATATTTTCCATAAATTTAAAGCATTCCATGACAGTACACAGTTACATCAGAACCTAGACTCTCTAGTTTCCTGCACTGAGCACAATCATCTTCTATTAAATATAAACAAATGCGTCTGTGCCTCCTATAGTAAATCATTTCCATCAACCCATATTTAATATACAATATAGGAAGTAGCATTAAACAGAGTTTCGGAATTCAAAGATTTGGGCGTAATCTTTGATAACAGACTCACATTCGTTAACCATGTCTCAAGTTTGGTATCGGACTGTTGCATACTACTCGGTTTTATAATGAGAATTTCAAGAGAATTTAACAGTATCTATAACTTGCAAAAGTTTATGTTTCATTATCTAGTTAGAACCAAATTATATTATAACGGATTTGCTTATGTTTAACTGTTGTGATGATTTTGATTGATATTTGTTTACTTATAATAGACTCAGGAATGCGGATATAAATCGATAAGTGGACAGCAGGTAAATAAATAACAAAGTCTTGACAGTTGACTGGATGACAATAAAATGTATGTTTATTTCGCATAGTGCAGACAATTTATACCAGTGAGTGAATACATGGGATATATATATATCTGCCTCGCTCTATCACATGGACGGGAGGTAGGTTAATTATTTATATTTGGAGATCACTAGCCAATTTGCGCGCTGTAAATAGTAAATATTGTCGTTGTTTGAAGTGTGTAACAATCATTGAATTCTTGATCGGTCAATGACCCTGTATGTTTAAATCAACAATAATTAATTTAATTTATTTGTGTTTTAACAATTCACTCGTTATTTTTGACAATTCATTTAGGTAGGTATACAGGCAGGTACAATAGCATGCATCAGTCTTTTAGGCTTCTCGTCTGCTCAAAAATAAAAATAATAAAGAATAAATACTAAAAAATACTCAAATATCTATATTACAGAACAAAGAGTGATAACCCAAAATATGTACTCCATGTCGAAATTCTCACGGTATGCAACTATAGAAGCCTCGAAGCAATAAGGAATGAATCCATTGCGATATTCCTACTGAAGGTTTTTAAAGGCAGTTTTAACGGTTCCGGGATACTAGCAGCGCTAAGTTGATATGTGTCCGATAAATATAGCCGTGCAAAGAATCTCCCGCAGTTCTACATACCAACTTACAGAACAAATATACATTAAGACTCAGTCACGTGTGGTATAGAGATATTGAACCAACCGAGTTAAACTGTGGATATATTCTCGGTACCGTGTAACAGTATGAGGAGAACCCTGGCTGATATTCTTTCTTACGAATAAGCTAACTAGTAGTTAGCTTATTCGTTAACTAGTAACTTCGTGTAGTTTCCTATTACACGAAGCAACTAGTTAGCGAATAATCTTACTAGCAGCTTCGTGTAATAGGAAAAATCCATGCAAAGTTATAAGAAAATAACATAAAGAGTGCTTAAGTTCAAAAGAAATCAAATATAAATATCACTATCATTTAAAATGTCCAGCATTGGTCACCTAAACGATTTTTTTGCAATGCTTGCACCCGTTCATTACTCGCCATTTGTTTCAGGGGTAGTCAAACGGTGCATCACGAAGAATTTTCTAGTTAATCCCGAAAAAATATATAATATTTAAAAGA
This sequence comes from Odontocerum albicorne, assembly GCA_949825065.1. Lineage (NCBI taxonomy): Eukaryota > Metazoa > Arthropoda > Insecta > Trichoptera > Odontoceridae > Odontocerum > Odontocerum albicorne. The sequence goes on along the minus strand of OX463847.1, from coordinate 42,256,514 downwards.
AAATAAGACACGAGTATACATACATATATTCCACCACCACATGTCCATTTTTGGGTTTGGTAAACGACAGATCTCCACGAATATTTATTCATGCACACAGCCCTCGACTCGTCCACACCCATATATTCTCTCTTAAATGTATTTTTTTTTGTCATCTATTTATTTTCTGTGTTTTTTTTATCTTCTTGTTCTACGTGTTCAAGGGTGTGGGCTGAAAAACATCTGGTGTCCCCGTAGCTGGGCTCGCCCTATATTGGTGGGGTGTATCTTGGCCGGGGGGATGTTATTAGATAAGCTCAGACCTTTTGATAGCTTCTGTTTTTTAATGTATTCTCTTTTTAATATGGTCTTGAAATGTGTATAAATGTATTATGTACATACTATGTTGCTATCAATAAACCTGTATTTATTTATTTATTTAATATATATCATCATACATGCTCTCCAGTTTTTCGCACTTTTAAACATGCCCTCAGTTAAAATTATATCAAACGTCTCCTACCCCTATTTCCTCGATTTATATTTTTCCTCGTTCTCCATTATTTAAAAAAAAATCTAAAAAAATAACAACCCACAAACTCCTTATTGTGTCGAACGATCATAAAGACCGCTTCTACAAGTGTGAAATATCAAGCCAGTAAAATATGTAATGAAAAGCTTAATTCAGCTTTAAAATTTATTCAATCCACCCAAGTCCGTAAAAATCGATGTTATTTTATTCTCAAATATCTTAAAATAAAGTTTTTTTTTAAATTTTAATAACAATAATATCAAAAGGTTTTTATCAATCTATTTGTCTCATTGTTATGAACAATAGCAAAAAAATGCAATATTTCAATTATTTTGTGAACTCGGTGATTGACTTGTTAATTAAGTTGTCATCGGCTAGAAATATTCTTTGCATATATTACGATAAAATTGATATTAACAAAAATTATAATTGAAGGACAAACAAAGCTTAAGGCATACAAAAATATAGCAAAAATATTGGTGGTCAAATAACATTGAAACTGTAACTGAAAAATGCTCAAACAAAACTACTTGTTGATAGAAGTATCAGCGGTCGAAAACTATCGGTAAAATAATTAAAAACAAGGAAACAGTTGTTTTACAAAAATAATAACTAATTACACCCCAATTTTTTTGTCAGAATATAGAAACAGCTGTTATATTGTATTTTTTTCTAAAGTGCTTCATCTATTCTGACGCCCTATGAAAGTTATATTCGGATAGACACGACGCTTGGCCTTCTTTCAGAGGGAGAAAGAAAATTGAATTGTTAGCTGCAAAGCTGAAGACTTCCGTAACCTAGTGGATGTCTGTTTTCCAGCCCGGAGGTCATGGGCTATATTTCAATTGGTAAAAAAGCACTCCAGTTTAGCTTTCACTTAATAAGGCTTCTTTAAAATATTTCTGGTTGGTTGTAAGATATTGCTACATGGCAGTAAGCCCATCAGGTGGTGCTGTACGGTTTTTGTTAGTAAATATAAAAACAATATTTTTGAAATTTTGTTCATCGTAAGAACACTCTGAGATGATTCGGACATGAAGAACGAATAAACGAAGAAAGACTAACAACACAAATATACAATGGAAATGTGAGTGGCGGTAGAAGGCCACGAAAAGTGCGGTTGGATAAAATTAATATTTAAAAAAAAATAAAACATAATCAGTCAGAAAAATCGTAAAAGTTGTATGGTAAGGCATATGGATGTGGAAGAGGCAAAGAATTTGTGTTGAGTTAGGAAAGTCTGGCGCTGTGTCATTTCTCTCTACCCCGACAGAGAAATAGCGTTTATGTGTACATTTGTATAGCTCTTAAAACATGTACGAAGACTTAATGCTACATAAAAGTATATCTAAATTTTTGCGAGTTTTTATGGCGTGAAAGTTTGCAGACCCCTACTACAGCACATTCCATAATACATGAGCTTTTCTAACATGGCGTGCATTATCGATAACATATCACGTGTTGGCTGCCTTAATGACATATGCACGTTGGGATTGTTTTCTATAACACATTTTTCAAACAAAAGCTTGCATTACGTTTTATAATTAGTAAATTACATAAAAAAACTGGGGCATCTTAGATTAAATCATAAAGAGCAGATAACGAAGCCGTTCATAATTGAAAACACGGAAGAAAATTTACTTTTATACCCAAGTTTGTTGTTTTTTAAACCATTGTGTAACAAATGGTTTGTTAGAGCCACTGGTCAAATGTATAATATATTTACGAGTATTAATTTAATGAAATAAATTAAATACTGTTTCTCGTTATATTCTTCTTCCCCTTCTTTTAGGCATGTTGGCCTGTTATGGTCCTACATCATCGTTTCCCTCTTGTGACATCGACTGCCAGCTGTCTTTCCATCTTTTAGGAGGTCATCCTGGAGGTCTGCTTGCTTAGGGGATACTGTCCCTGGCCATTCTTACGGCTCTTTGTTCCGCCATTCTGGATACATGTTCGTTGCAGAACCTTCTTCTATGTCGTCCCCATCTGACAATATCTTCAACTTCGCAAATCCTTCGGATTTCTGTGTTTCGTACTCTATCACGAAGGGTTTTGCCAGCGATACTCCTGAGTACCTTCATTTCGCTGGTTCGAAGGAGATTTTTGGTTCTGACAGTGTCGGCTCTGGACTCTATGTTGTATGTCATTATGGGGCGGACACAGGTCTTGTATATCCTCACCTTGCTTTGGATGTTCATATACTTGTTTTTCCAGATAGTGTTCTTTAAACATATTTATATTCACCACTGTTTTATTTATTAAATTCACTACTAGTTTAAACAATCAGTATATTTCGACGGCGATGAGGAACTGACACCTGACGAGAAAGACAAAAGTGAAACCGGGAGTGAAGTCGATTTATAAAACAGAGAAAATAAGTTGTATTAGGTATTTTGGAGTGTCGAACCGCGTGGTTTGGCTTATGATGTCCACATTTCGAAAACATTGCAGTTCTCATCTTCATGACTTGTTCATAATCAACTTCGCCATAACTGGTTGCACCGGATACCGCATGGCATAACGCGGAGTCTCAACCGTAACGTGAGCGCATGGTTCCATGCCACCACGGGATGTCAAGCGTGCGGCTTCCATAAATACTGAAGTTATTATGAATTTTATTTTGGTGTCGCTTTAATTTGATTTCGAGGTACCATGCGGATTTGAGGTGGAATCTGTCGTCTCTGTTAATATTATTTGGATATTTATAGATTTCTATTGCCACTTGGAATAATCAGGCGTGATAACTCTTTGGTTTGCCGATTATTCTAGGTTCAAATCGTTTTGTTTTTTTTATTGCATTCTCTAGTACTAACATTATTATTTTTAATAACCATTAAATGTTTTTTTAAACGGACATCTTTGAAGAAGATGCGGATCAGAATGGCTAATAAACTAAGATAATATATTAATTATGCCATTTTTACAAGAAAACTTTGCCCAAAATCCGATAACAGCTACGGGAGTTACTATGTCAACTAAATCCGTCATACATCATAGAAGGGTAGTTTCAGGGTCTTCTGGTAATCATCGAAGAAATTTTCAGGAAATCTTCTTCAATTGGTAGAATTTCTATCGAAATCAATCTAACGAAATAAGATTTAAAAACGCTGCACTAACAGACTCACGTAGCTCCCACCTGCTTCAACCAAACAAACAATTAAAAATAACTAAAAAAAATAACTAAAAAAAGGGTTCAATACAGCCCTGTAGAGCTAACCGTAGTGACTGTCAAACAGGACAGGTTGATGACTACATTCTCCCCAATTGCTCCCACGTGTCTGACTAAATTATATCTGCGATGGTTCATTCACTTAAATTCCGATAAAATATGCCACATACAACTATTTCCTCTGGAGTATATTTCTCTTGGTGTTTGATAAAATTAAAGTGGCAATATTCAAACCATACATTGTTGTATTAAAAAATAAATGAAACACGGAGTAAATTCTATCTTTCAGTACAAAAAAATTACACGACATCTGGTTCTGTGTGGGACAGTGTAATTTTAATAAAAATACTAATTAGAGGATTGTTTAGTTTGTACATGTAGAACGAATGAATTAAGAAGGATTAACAAAACAGGTATATTGTGCAAATTTGATTGCAAGGCGTACGAGAGGAAGACCAAGAAAAATATGGTTTGATCAAGTGAATATTTTGACAGAAGGAAACGTAGAAGTTCTAAGAAATCGAAAAAGTTGAACGAAAGGTTGTATGGATGTGTGTCAAGATAGGAAAGTCTGACAGTATGTCCTCTCTGCCTACCCCGACAGGGAAATGGCGTGATGGTATGTATGTATGGTATATTCATTTATAGAACAGACTCTCGTCAAGGGCGCCCTAACTCGGAATTCAGACCCACTTGTTATTGTTTACATATTAATAATGTTACAAAATAAATTGAGTGATAGGATAAGAAAGTGGTGGCTGCGACCATTCATTAGAATAGCCATTTGTGTATTGGAGGAATAGTAGTAGCAAAAGGGGGAATGATGAGTGATATAATATCGTGGGCTCAATAATATAACTAGGTAACTCAATATTCTCTATTCTAAGAAAATGACGTTCTTAGTTTTGAGATCGTTTTGTCTGGTAACTCCTCTTTAACGATGAGGTATCGCGCTAATATTTTTTTACGAAACTAACAAAGGAAGTTTCAATAGATCGTAAGATGCAAGTTATATGAACTTCAGGTATCTACTTTAAGCATTATTTTGTTTCTACGTTTACGACTTACCTAATTATGAAAATGCTAAATAACTCAGTTGAATAATAATATTTTAAGACACTTATTAATAACATTGGAAAGCCCCTTTGATGAGCAATCCATTGATGTAAATAACTCAAAACTGTCAAATTTCGAGTTAACTAGTTTTAATATTGAGCCCACGATATGTTTGCCGAACAAAAAACATTTAAGAGCAGTAAAACTGGATAATCATAATGGAATCTTAGTCCCAATATCAGAAATTGCAAGCAAAATTTAAACATTGTAAAAAAATATGAAAGTAAAATAAATTCGGTACAAAACGAAAACTTTGTGTAAACTATGTAGAAAAATAATGCATGACAAGGAATTATGACATTTTGAAATAATGCGGATGGAAAGATGATGCGGTGGACCTTTTAAGGTGAAGAAAAGGTGCACTTGAGGTGAAGAAAAGATCATTGAGATGATACGATTACGTAGAAAAAATGGATTATGAAAGATTTATAAAAATAATCTGTTCCAGTAATACACAAGTTATTGTTTGTGAATTCCTGCGATAACACAACTTCATTTATTTATTTTTGTCTGGTTGGTTGGCAGAGATTGCCGCATATTAATAAGTTTAAGATTATTTTACAATAAAATGTAAAATAAATAAACAAGATGCAAGAAGTTTGGAAAGACTTAAAAATGCGAAAACATTAAATATATTAAATCTTAAAATAAGGAAGAGTTAAAATCTTTTAAGAGGTGATGGTGAAGTATATAGATGTGGCAGAAGCAAAAAAATGTGTGGCAGGATAGAATAAATTGGAGGTATGTTCTCTCTGCCTTCGGTAAATAAAAAGGCAGAAGAAGAAAATATTAAAACATATCTTTAGTTTTAATATATTAACGCCAGCATAGACACAAAAGAACATATTTTCTGCAAAAAAAAACAGGAAGGTAATTATGAAATCTTTATGCATTTAAGCGAATCAAGAGTTTATTAACTAAACAGAAGGAGCCGAAAGAATTCCTCGAGAAAATTTGATGTCGTTCCTCGTCTCCTTATAAAAATGTTCTCGGAACAAGAAATTCCGAGTAATTTGAACGAGAGATTTCTGCAGAATTCCTTGCCAAGGTTCATCAGCCTTCATTGTTTGTCCGGGAGACTACACGCTTTCAATCTTGTAGGAAACCAGTGGAGGAACATCTTACTTGCCCCTCTGCGAAAAATACAGAAGTCATCGGAATATAATTCTGATATCAATATCTTCCACATCTCGGTAGATAAACTCTTTGACCATTGAAATATTATGCAATATTAGTAAACGATATTTTTCCCTCTAATTTTATGTAATCGAATTTAGCATGTATCAAACGTAAAATAAATAAATAAAAACATTGTATAGTATTACGATTTCACTTGATACAAAATAATCTAGTGGATTTAATAACCCTTAAGTAAAAAAACCAAACCGGAATCTTTTTTTTTAATATTTGAGAGAAAACGAGTATCGAACACGCGACCCTGGACTGGAAGATGGGTGTCTTCTTAAACCACGGAAATCGGTTTATATTGACGATGAAGACAGAAAAATGTGGTTGATACAAAATATTGACTTCGAGTTTATGTTATAACGACAAGAGAAGGCGAGTCATATATTTGGAATACTACCACACACGGAGAAGTAACAATAACATCATCAAGGAAGTTGTAGCCAGATCTAGATATTTTATTGTTGGTTTGATGATTAGCATCAACGCTAAGCGAGTGGGTGCCCCAAGTTAAATTTCCAACGATTTCACAACTGCTTTTATTCTTCTTAGGCCATCCATTCTCTCGTGTAACTCATGACTGAGCATCGTGACTCTCATGACAACTTACGACGACTCCTCTTCATCTATCTTTACCCTCTGCAGTTTGAAGTGCAGTTGTTAAGAGAAGTCCTGTTGTGTATCTAACTTGGTCAGTCCAACGCATTGGGATTCTTACTCTTGTGCGTCGTCTTTCCACGCTTCCAGTCACCACAAGTCTCTTCAAACTGTCTCCTTACCAACAAGCAATGTGCCCAAAAAATCTGAGAACTCGTCATAGACATATTGTCGACAATCTGTCGGCGATTTTCAGTTCTTCGAGGATGGATGCATTAGTTCGCCTTTTAGTCCATGGAATTCATAACATCCTCTTTACACCCATTTGTAACCCATTCTCTAAAACATACATAAAAGGTGACCTATGTGGCCTAGTTGGTAAGACATTTATCTACCAGCCCAGAGTTGCAGGTACAATTCCCATTGGAACCTAGATTTTTTCAAAAAAGGTTTCCAGTTCGGTGTTCACTTCAGGCCTTTTAAATATCTTTCTGGTTGATTGGAAGATATTGCTTCTCCAAACTGTTTCATTGGCCACGAACAATGTGCCCAAAGAATCGGAAAACTCTTCGAATACATATTGTCGACAACCTGTCAGTGATTCCCAATTCTTCGAGAATGAAGGCATATTCTTATGTACCATTTTTAATCTTAATATATTTTAGACCATTTTTAATCTTAATATATGTTTTTTCTGTGGCTTATAATTTGCTTATCATAAATTCCTTTAGCTCTATTAAGCGACACAAAATTAGCGTTGTTTAAAACTCGGCCTAATTAAAAGTTGCAGCAGATAAAAATTCCCGTTCGTTTTTGGAAGTTTAATCGCATTACATATACTTATTAATTTAGATATTAGAAAATAAATTAAAATATTCAAAGTTAAGTGAAAAATCAAATTATATTATCAAAATTTAAAACTGTATTTCTTAAAACAAAAATTTTAAGTAAATAACAAATGTTCTGCCATGTCTCGGGCATATCTAACCTCGTCATTAAAAGTTCATAGAAAGTAGATACTACATGAAACGAGTATGCGCTGCTTTGTGCCCTCTCACTGAAATTATATGCCACCCATTTAAGAGTACTTTCTTCATCTCGATCCTTTCCAGTGGTGTATAAGAAATCATTCAAATTAATATATAATTCACTTTCAAAAAAAATTAAGCCGAAACTAACTGGAAAGTAAAAAGAGAAATGTGATTGTACCCATATTTTTACATATTCATATATATATGTTACGAGTAACATCATTCCAATTTTCGTTCTATGTAAGCGTTATTCCACTAAAAACAAATCTGAGTTATTTGCCTCTATAAAATAAGTCTTCGACAGTTACGTAAGTCTGCTTGGTGAAGTTTGGTAATATTTTGTGGTATACATGCATAACATAAATTGAACTTAAATATACATATAATTATTAAATAATTTTAAAACAATGACTGTAATTTATTATTGCTACTGCTTTTTGTATCTTCATGTTAGTTTAAGATAAAGTTTTGTATTATTTGTCAATAATTTTAAGTATTGTATAACCTGTCACATGTTTATTTGTATATAAAGACACTGTTGAGTCATTAATTAAATTAAATTAAATTAAATAAAAAAATAAAAATTCTAAATGTGGATGCACCGGATAATGCTACGGATACCCTGGACAGATATGGTCAGCAACACAAGTGTTCTTCAAAGAGCCAAAGTTGATAGAGAGTTGCTGACTACTATTAAAATCCGAAAGGTGTCCTACTTGGAAAATGTACTTAGAGAAGCAAAGTACAAATTACTGCACCTGATCATCCAAGGCAAAATAGAAGGCAGAAGAGGTGTTGGCAGGATGCAAATCTCCTGGCTCTGCAATATAACATACGTGATTGGACTGGCATAAGGGGCGTTGGAGATCTTTTTCGGGCTGCCGAGGACAAAGATGTCTACTCTCATGTGATGTTCAACGTTGGAGGGACCTGACATGACACTGGGAAGAAGGAGATATACCATCACAATATGTCTCTTTTATAATTACTTCTACCACTAACCATTTGAAGTTTACGTAAGACCCGATCAATATCAATACAAACTTTCCAGAACCCACCTTGTTTTTTGGGGAATTTATATTTTTGTGAAGGGTTACTAAAATTGTTACGAGTATATATAAATAAATATTAAAAATATCGTATTGAGACTTTGTACCATACATTAATATAAAATACTGTAATTAATTATTTAGTATGATTATTAAGTTCAGCGAACACTTTCCTTTGTCTAAATCAAACTCTTTACACATTTACCGGATTTCACTTTCATTTTAGTGATTAGTACATACCTTACAAGTTATGCAGAAATTGTCTTTTTGTCAGTTGATGGAATACATGTCAACATGTGTTTAGACAAACTGTTTGATAACCTGTTTAGAGAATCCTGCAAATTACTTATCCTATTATATTTAGACTAGTCGGTATGCAGATTTTTTTTCAAAATAAAATTCCCCCATAATCACTTTACATCAAAATAGAGAATACAGCAAAAAAAACTAACCAGCAGTCAAAATTTCTCGTTCAACTCTCCTCGATCTTCTTGTCCCTTGCTCTCCACTAATGTAAGACATATAACATATATAGTAAGTATATTTTTCCCAAGTCTTTCACAACTCATTCTTTCAATCTGGTCCAACAATCTCAAAATTATTTTTTAATTCATATAGCATAACATACATATCAAACAAATGGTTATCCTTTATCCGATTATTCCTTACTTTATCGAACATTGTTATACAAGATAATCTACACAAGCCACTTATTCTATCGCATTAATTCTATTCTTATCCCTCCCTTTTATATCTAGGCTTCGCTTCCATATTTTAAGGTTGGCACTAGCACAATAATATACTGAATTATTTTTAAAAGTTTTATATTTTAAAGAAATAAAAAAGAACATCAGCGTTTGAATCGTACAACGAATAATACTTAGAAATATAATTAATTATTCTTTATCACCATATCCGTTCCATCAGAAACACAGGAATGCTATAAAATTCATCAGTCGATCCACAGCCTACTTTACTTAACGTTCTTCGTAGTTGTGACTAATCCAGCTCCAATACGATTTATAGCTATTGAAATAATGTATTTAAGGGATTTAGGGGTAAAAAGAAACAGTTCCGAGGCCTGGGAGGAACCCTAATGACAACTCATCCAAGAGTTTATATATTTTTTTAATGCGGTCATGTTGAAAAGCGTGGTCGTGAGAGAACATTGTATTCGGTGGCATTAATCGAACCTTCTGGTTAACCTTTCCTTCCCTGTGTTGCGTATCTTGCTTACACGTTGCTTCTAATAACCATCAATATCTCTATAAATATAATAAATACAAGGTTAATATTCTAGGTATTCCTCCATAATATATTTACGCATTGATTTAAAAAATAATATTAATAATAATCAGAATTTATCGACTACATCGTAAGTATTTCGTGAATATCGGAAACAAATTCGCATTTAAACGCTGTGAGTGCCTCGATCTTGGGTCTTGACGATAGGTGAAAAGTATGCGGGAAGCGCAACACTATATTCGCATCTCACTTTTGCATACGTCACTGAATAGCGAGGAGCGCAATTGTCTCAACCTCGCAAGTGTAAGCCACGCCCGAGTTAGCCACCAACCCTGCCGCGCCGCAGTAGCTGTTGAGCTGGCAACGAGACTAGATCTACGCCCGTTCCGTGAGCGTTGTCAGATGGTTTTTTTAATGTTTTCAGCAAATAAATCTCAATTATTATAACTTTTAACTTCAATTATAATTAATTAAAGGGATTATCTATGAATGTTCTTATTTTTCCGATTTAAAATCGCTAATTTTTGATAGCGTACTCACTACCCAACACCGGAACACGCGTTTCATTTTTATCACCGTAAGGGAAGGGTTAAGAACCATAGCAAGGCAAGTAACTCGCAGTTTGGCAAAATTTGTGTTGGAAATACAACTGCTCATGGATAGATAAAAAAAATACTCGCACACGTAAAGCGCATGCAACTTTTGTTACCAGACGAACTCCGTTATCGGATTGGGAACCCTGTTTTACAATCATTTTTGACACTTCAAGATCGAACTCAACACACCTGAATGAAACACCAGCGTTTCGCCAACTAAGCCACGTTGCTAAGTCTCTATCGTACATATACACCCAAATTTTCTTGTTAAAGAAAAATGTTAAACAACTATGCAAGAGAAAGTGTTAATTTTATAAAAAATTGCGAATTTAAAAAAATAATATTTATTTAATATGGAAAGAAATGAGGTGTACTTTTGACATCGTTTTAAAATAATTAACTAAATAAACGTAATAACTTTCATTATCCTTTGATAAAACAAACTCGGAAACTTTCTCAAGATTTATAACTCGCGCATAAACTCTAGTCTAGGAAGAACGAATTTCGGATTACCATTAAAAAGGGATGCTAACATCCCTTAGCGAAACTAAATTGCCCCATCTCTTATTTGTGTATTTAATGTGTACCGTAGTGGAAAGCAAAACTGGAAACTTTTATTAAAATCCTTAAACTTTTCCGACTTTCGCCGCGTTTCGCTTGATGGGTATTATTTTTCTTTTAGAAAAAAAAAAACAAAGTTCCATTGTTCTTTGCAACGTTACTGCGTTTAGTAATAAAATTACATGTACACCATCAAACTTGATGGAAAAGATCTAATGGTTCAAGAGACAGAGGTTCAAAAAGTATTAACCGTACTCTAACAATGTCACTACTTTTTGACATGTTATGTTCACATGGAACATGTTATATTCATAAAGTATATATTATGTTTTCATAGTACATATTATGTTCATATAATACAAATATGTTCATAGCATCATCATCATTGTCAACCAGGGTCGATCCACTGCTGGATGAAGGTCTCCCCAAGTTCCAAATGACTCCTAATTGTTCGATTTTTTGCACGTTGATGCCATGCGATGCTGCCATGCTTCCTGATTTAATCCATCCAGCGTACCTTCGTTCCTCTTCTGGGCCTCTTTGTGCCATTTGGGTACCATTGGATTATTTCGGATGTCCATCGGGAGTCTGACATTCTTGCTACGTGTCCTGCCCATTGTCACTTCATTTTCATGCACACCTTTATGACGTCCTCTTTCTTTGTTTTGTTGCGAATCCAGATGTTTCGTTTACGGTATCTTTTAGTAAATCTCAACATAGATCTCTCCACGCTCCTTTGTGTGGTCTGGAGATTTTGTGTGTTCTTTGCTGTGTGCATCCATATCTCACAGCCACACGTAAGTACTGGAAGAAAACACTGGTTGTAGATTTTTCACATCTAAGATATAGAGAGATTACTTTTAAAGATGCTGTTCAAAGGGCCAAATGAGTTCCTATTCTTATTTTTATGTATGTTAGTATATTTGAGCAGGAGGATTGAAAATAATGGGAGGTTTTCCTTTTTTTAAACTACGAGCATTTTTATATTTTTGCTTATTTATTGTAATGTTTTATGTTAAAGTTTATGTGTTAAAGAGTACCGTGGACTGAAAAAAATATGAGTGTCCTTGCAGCTGAGCTTGCCCTCCAAATGGTAGAGGTGTGTCTCAGGTGGGAGGGTGTTGTGAGATGAACCCACCTCTTGGTGACTTCTCTCTTCTTTTCCATTAACTTATCATGTGTCCGTGATTGCGAGATATTCGCATGCAATTTTTTTATCGGTGAGCTTTTTATTGATTTAACTGAATTGATAGTACTGACTCCGTATTTATTATCATTTTTTCTGTTTTTAATTTACATGTTACACGGTGACGGCTGAAAACATCTTATATCCTCGCGAACTGGCTCGCCCTTTATTGGTGGGAGTGTATCTCGATTGGGGGTATGTTATGAGACCAGCTCAGACCTATTAAATGTATTTTTTCCATTATCTTGAAATAAATATGCAATTTTAGGATATATGGTATGTATATTATATGATATGTACATACTATGTATGATGTTATCAATAATCATATATCATATTTATTTATCTCAAGATAAGAAGTCCTGATTATAACAGAACACAGGTCTAACTAGAACGAGATCAACAACAAGGAAATCTTAAGAATCAATGAATTTAAAATCTTCATCATATTTTAACTTCAAAAGTTTGAAACTACTCGTATATGAAAGTGCAATAGAGAAGAAAAATATATTTGGAAAAAAAACTTTCCTTTATTATTGATGCTTTTCTTCTCAACATCAGGCGCAAAGGTCTGACTCCGCTGGTTTATCGTCGCCCAGAGCTCGCGCAATGTTTTATTCACGAGGAAAAATGAAACCCTTTATGGACTTTAATAGAGCAAGAAAATGCTCTATAGGTCGCCCTCGGGACTTTGTTGTAACACCCCTAGTACCATAGGTGGCTTTGCCTTTCAATCTTCTTGGTTGAACATTTAAAAAGAGAGCAATTGACCAAAAATTAGATATAAAGTAGAAACAAAATTTTATATAACATAAAAAATACATTGTCATTTGTTTAGTCAAACAGTATTTATTCCACTTAACATAACAGTACTTTAGTAAACTGGAATGGGACGATCGAAGTCTGGCGATTGATAGAAAATACCTGAACCATTTGAGATTTGAAGACGATATCGTTATAATCTCACAAAACCCGAATTATATTAAGCACCAACTGCACGAATTGGCAGAGGTCAGTAAAGAAGTTGATTTAAAAATGAATATATCAAAAACCAAATATATGATGAACAGCTTTGCTACCCCAAAACCAATAATATAGATGGAAAGCCACTGGAACTTCCCCAAATTTTCTTTAATGCACGTATCTCTACAGCATTAATATTTTTCTTATCCTACTTCTGCCAAGTCAAAGTTTCACTTCCATCCATCAAAGTCGACATCAACACACTATAACGTGTTGCCTTTTTTGCTACAGTTGATATTGCACAGTTGTTATATACGAGGCATATCCAGAAAGTAAGTGTGCTGAATTTGTGTAGGTTACAAATTTTTTTATTTAAACAAAAAAATTACGTGGTTACCGTAGTACAGATGTAAGCTATTTTTCGACATAGTCGCCATTCCTCTCAATGCAGGTGGTGAAGCGGGGTATCAACTTTTTGATGCCTTCCTCGAAGTAGTTTCCCGCCAACCCCTCCGTCCACTTTTCCACCTCCTTCTTTACCTCCTCGTCGGTTGAAAATCTTTTTCTACCCATGTGCAGCTTCAGGGAGGTAAAGAGATAGTCATCTGAAGGTGCTAGGTCAGGGGAATGCGCGGGATGGTTCAGGACATCGAATTTAAACGAGGCGAGCAGTTCCTTTGTGGCGTTAACCGTGTGTGGTCTGGCATTGTCGTGCAGCAGGCAGACTCCCTTTGTCAGCATGCCTCTCCTCTTGTTCTGAATCGCCCTCCGCATTTTTTTAGGGTCTCACAGTATCTTGCAGAGTTGATGGTCTACCCTTGAGGCATATATTCAATTAAAATTATGCCTTGACAGTCCCAAAACACGGATGCCATGATTTTCTTGGCTGAAATTGTGGTTTTGAACTTTTTGGCGGAGGGTGAAGAGGTGTGACGTGACCGTTTTTAAACTCGCGACACCACTTGTACACACTCGTACGATTCATAGCTTTATCACCGTATGCAGTTTTCTCCTCATTATAAACCTCAACCGGAGGTTTTCCCTTCCAAACGAGATAACGGATGACACCGTGTATTTCCCACTTGGCGGGAGATTGGATTGACATTTTTCCCGAAACGTGTTGTCGCGTCGACACTTCTCAACGTACTGACCTCGAACCGGTCTCGTTGCGGAGGTGAAGGGTCAGGCTACACGGAAGTGTAGCCAACATGTCGAAAATAAAATCCATCCGGTCGTGAGAGCCTCAGTACACTTACTTTCTGGATACGCATAGTATAACATTACGTGTTCCGTTCACCATATTTTCTGTCACTATCCTTCTTCCAATGTCTCTCTCAACTCGCCAATCAAAGATATATGTTAAATACTGCCCAGATAAAAGAACTCACCAGCTTGTTCCAATTTTTCTGAGTTAACCCATACATCGCACACACTTTTACTACATATTCTTTCTATAGACGTAACTTTTGACTTCGCTACATTCATTTTCAAACCTTTTACTAGACATATCTTATATAGTTCTTATCATATCACCTAAATCACCTTCATTTTTAGCAAGCATAACCATGCCACCAGCATACACAAGTTTACTCGTAGATACATCAACTTCACTCTTTCTAACACTTCTCCCATCAAGTTTTAGATCGCACACATATGAATCAATATATAAATTAAACAACCCAGGTGACATCCCACATCCTTGCTTTACGCCTTTCGTAATTTAAAACCATCATTTAATTTGTTATTTCATTTTTGCTAACAAGTGATAATATTCCTTAATAACGCTATCTACATAGTGTGACAAAGATTATTCATGAACAAATACTTCATAGGAATTTGCGATATAAAATTCACGTGTAAATTAAAATGACTCATACTCGAACGTACTTCAAACGGTGTGATGATTTGTGTGTACATCAAACAATAATGCAGAATTGATTGAATTCAATTAATTGTGTTTGATTGTTTTTTTTTTTAACTTTCCGTACTGTACTATAAATTGGTGTGGTTATACATCATACATTGTAAGATAAATGTATTCAAAATTGTAAGGTGTTCTTTGGCCGATTTTGGTACGTTATATTTTGTCTTTTTACTCTTAGTATATATGTAAAAGACCAGTATATCAGGACATGGACATGGAGGACAAGGATCAAAATGATCGCCTGCCTCCGAAAAGGAGAGAAACTTTAAAGGGCAATTAATCGTTTAGTTTCAAGTTATCGAAAAATATTTTTTTTCAACTCCATATCCGAAGTCACAATCAAAGTAGTCTACAAAGGTCAACCAAAAAAAATGATTATGAATGGTTCTTATATAGCTAATATTCCACTATTATCTCTTATAGGCTTAGCTCTTATCTCTATGGTCCACGTTATGTACTACCTTTTTTGACGCAGTACTGCACAATGGTACACGCATTGTACCACTTATTAAACATATCTCTATTGCTGCACGAATGCTCATATTATGAACCACTTCGTATAATATAATACACATGACTCATATCCGCACAGCTGCAGGTCTGGTCCTGTTCAAATTCATTTAGCTTCTAATATTATTGACAGTTGTTCTTGGTGTGCCGACTTGTGCGTATAAAAGAAAACGTTATATATTTGTATTAAATTTTAATCAAAAATAGTTGTGTTGTGATAAACTTGACTTCAGTAATTGTGGTAAATTTATATTTAGGTTTAAAATTAATTTTACTTGGATGTATTTCGGCATTATTTGGTGGTACATAAGAAGTTTCCGTGGAAATAAGGACTAGTGGTACATAAGTTGTACCACCTCACCAGGAGTTCCTTGACCTACCGAGGAAGTGGAAATATGTTAATTTAGCATTTGTATGTATCAACACATTAAAAAATAACGAGAAACTTGACTTTTTATTTTTTGTGCAGCCTGAGTAAAAATAAGTGAAGTTTACTTGTCCCCGTAAGGGTTATAGTCCGACAACCGTCAAATTATGCTCGCCAATCTTCTTTTTTTTCTCTCACAAAAGAAGAATGATTTATTACACAAATTACCTTCAAATCAAGCGTGCGAAAACAAAAATGAAAAGCGGGTCTTTTTTCCCATTGGATTCCATTAAAATTAACGAAGGAAAATTGGTTCATGCCATGCCATAGTCATCGAATGTCATGCAATCTTGACAACGTTATCCTCTGCTATTATTTCGGATCTTTTACCCCATTTCGTATTCATAGTCGTTATAAGCCCATTAATTTTGAGAATGAAATTAATCACTTTTTAAAATTTAGATCTATTATAATAATGAAATACTCGTAATTGGCATATTAATTGATGTAAGGCATAACAAAAATAGTGTGAAATTGATATTTTATACTTAGTACAATATATTAAATGATAAAAGGGTTAATTTATAAAGCGTCTTTTAGAGAGCGAACTCTCATCAAGTACGCTCTTATTCGAGATTTTAACAACACAAACACACGCTCTGCGCGAACCAATCGTGTGGCATTCTAAATCCAATACCACTACATAAGTTGTGTAATACAGAGAGTGTTACTCACACTATTGCAAAATGACTACTCTGGCTGAACGATCTAACATATAATAGATTTGGATATTTAAAAAAAATATCAGTGTAAGGATGGATAAGCCATCACATAAGGAACGTTTCCGCATTTGCATATGTATAGAAAAATATATTTGCAAAGATCGCGACCATCAGTTATGAGAAATTGTAGAGATTATGATGATTTTTTTATTATAATAATAATAAAAGGGCATTTCAAATAGCGCCGTTTAGAGAGCAATCACCCCTCAAGGGCGCTCTAACTCAGCACTCGAAGCCACTAATATTGAAAGATTAAAAATATTTCAAAATAAATACTCGTATATATATAAGTTGAATGCAAGGATAGGAAGGTAGTAGCTTCTGCCATTAGATTAGGTACTTCTCCGAATATGCATATGCTCAAAAACATATTTAGTGAGAAAACTGCATAACACTTACCAAGGGAAGACGAACTACAAAAAAAAGCCTGTGTAGAACTTTCGATATGTGGGAGTAGAATGATATATTCGGCTTTAGGAAGGAATTTCGTATTAGGTGTTAACGTAAGTTGTCCGTTTTTTTTTTTTCAAATTAAAAAATGAGCACAAAAAGTAAAACAAAATGGTAAAGGTTATATGTCATTCGAAAGAAAATTATCTGCTCTATAAAATATTGTGATTGCTTTTACGTTACATTTATTATTTTATTTGATTACAAGCCTTCAAAATGGAATGTCAAGTAGGCGAAAGTGAACATTTTCGACACATCTTTCTGTTCGTGTTCAATCCAGGGAATAAAGCTGCCAAAGCTGCTTGCGATATTTGCAAAGCGTGCGGTGAAGATGCTCACACAATATCTTGTAGAGCAGAAAATTTTCTTTCGAATGACGTATAACCTTTACTATTTTGTTTTACTTTTGGTGCTCATTCTTAAATTTGGAAAAAAACGGTCACAACTTAATGTTAACACCCAATATATGTTATGTGTGTAGTAATTTATTTTTTTATCCACTTTGCACGGATTTCTCCTGGTACACAAAGAGGGTCTGCTTCTAACGTTAGCTTATTTGTTAGGAAGAATATCAGCCAGGATTCTTCTCATACTGCTAGGCGGTACCGAGAATATATAGTATCAACAGTGTCATTCAGTTGGTTCAATATCTCTATACCACGCGTGACTGAGTGTTTAGCCATGATATTCGTCCTGTAAGTTGGTATGCAGAACAGAGGGTGATTCCTTGCACGGCTATATTTATTAGATACATATAAACTTAGTGCTTCTAGAATTGTGGGGCAGTTAAAACAACCTTGAAAAACCTTTATTTGGAATATCGCAATGGATTCTTGCCTTCTTGTTTCGAGGCTTCTATAGTTACATACCGTGAGAAGTTCGACATGGTGAGCATATTTTGGGTAATAGCCCTTAGTTTTGTACCATAGATATCTGAGGATATTTTTTTAATTTGTTCTATGTTGAATTTGTTCTATAAAGGTGAATATAAAATAAAAAATAAGTTTTCATTTATTTTTGTAAAAACATATAAAATCTTCCGCACTTCCATATAAATGCACACAACTTTCGATTTGTACACATTCATACATCGCTACATACAAGTGCTTCTGATACTTATATTTTACATTTTCCTGAGTTAATACTTTCCTTATATTCTCCATTTACTCTTTCCTCGAGTTACCTCTTCCCTGCTTTCCATTCATTTCAATCAAATTTACTTATTTCAAAATTAGTATCAAATTTACTTATTTAAAAATTAGTAAACATATTTTTATAATAAAGGGTCTTTCAAATTGAGCGATTTTTCTAATTCTTGTATAAAACACAGATGGCGTCGCAAACTTGCCTGGGTCTTATGACATTTGAGAAATTTAATGTATGACATTTATAAAAATGAAGTCGTATACAATAGAACAACGCGTTCAAATTGTTGAATTATTTTATGTATTGTAATCTCCGGAAACGGTTATGTTGATTGGCCACCAAGATCATGTGATCTGACACCGTTGGATTATTTTCTCTGAGGTTACGTGAAAACCCTATAAGAATGACCCCCGATCAATTCCTGAGCTGAAGGACGAAATTATTCGCGTTATTGGTGAGTTAGAACCGCAATTATGCCAAAATTACATCGAAAATTTTGACAAAAGAGAAGATATCTGTGGAGCTGCAAGAGGTGGACATTTGGCCGATATTGTTTTTTCTGTGTTTTATTGTCATAATTATACTACAATAATCAACAAAAAGTTTTTTGAAATCAAAGAAAATTGTGTGTTATTATTCTTCTTATTCTTAGTGTCATGTCAGGCCCCCCAACGTTGAATATCACTTGTGAGTAGATATCTTTGTCCCCGGCAGCCCGAAAAAGATCTCCAACGCCCCCCTTATGCCAGTCCAATCACGTATATTAAAGAACCAGGAGATTAGCCTCCTGCCAACACCTCTTCGTGCGTTATTCAAGAATTTAAAAAAACCGGTCAATTTTTAAGACTCTTTACATATATTAAATAGTGAACAGTATAGTATAACTCGATTTATATTATTTGAATTTTAAGTCAAATAATTTTAGGCTGCTAAATATTTGGTGTAGAAACACGACGGACCGGGAAAATCCGATGTCAAACGATAAAATAAACAAATCCCCCGTTACACAGATATCAACAAGAACACAAGAGAAAAAGAACACAAGATAAAAAGGAATGATGAACGGATATCCTCAATGACAATCTATTCGAGGAATTCCATATTTTACTTATTGACAAAACGATTTGATGAATTTATACGAAAACATACTTCTTCGGAAGAAAAATGAAATTTCTTCTATTCTTTACTTAATTTCTTGTATTCTTTACTTAATTTCTTCTATTCTTTACTTAATTTCACCCTTTTACTTGGGATTCCTTTACCCCGTCTACAAATCATAGTTTTTTGTACTGTGTATTTGTTTGATTAGCCTTTTTAAATTCATTCGTTCATCCCCTAACCATCTCAGAGTGTTCGTCTTAATTTTACTCAACACATCAAATTAAAGTTCACACTCCTCACTCACTACTTAATTCCGCTTTTTTGTTATACATTGTTATTTCATGCATTATTTTCAGTGTACGCATTTCTATAACATTTATTCGGCACCATTTCCATGTCAAACGATTGTCAGACCCGCACTCCTCTATGGCTCCGAATGCAGGACGATGTATAACTCTTACTCAAGGCAACTAGAAACTGCTGAAATGCGCATGCTAACATGGTCAGCTGATGTGTCCCTAAGAGACAAAATAAAAAGCTCACGCATTCGTGGTAGCCTAGGTGTTACAGACATCAACAGTAAGATGGAGGAGGGGCGGATGTATTGAGATGGTGTGGGCACGTTGGACGCAGAGCACCCGATCACATTGTGAACCAGGCAATCTCCATGGATCTTCCTCGAATAACAACCAGAGGAAGACCAAAGAATTCATGGGTGGTGCAAAAAGTTAACCTGATGCAGAGGCACGGCCTGGGGTACGTAGTCCGGGACAGAAGAGCATACAACCTGAGGACGAGGAGAGCTGACCCCAACAGTCTTCGCAGACAGTGAGTTGGGATGAAGCCAGGAAGAAGATTTCCATATCCACGTTTCACTTCCATACATTGGCACTAAAATACTGCTGTGAACTATCATCATAGCAGATTTTGATACTGTCCGGTTTAAGTACAGTTTCTTTATCCTTTCACCTTTCAAAATATCATTCACTTGATCAACACATACTTTTCTCAGTTTTTCTTTCGTCGTGGCTTCATAGTTTTCTTAATTTTCCTTTCGTCATGGTTTTCCTTTCGTCGTCGTTGCTTGATCTCGTAGTCGAGGATCCCCTCGCCATTCCAACCTCAATTCAGTTGGAAAGCGATGCTGTGTTGTGGAAATTTTGTTTATTTCATTTTTTGTCTCCCCTTTACGTGAGTGAGCTGTTGCACACCAGCAAACTCACCATCCACACCATCCAAGAGAGACGATCGGAGCACACAGGCATATTTTTTTTTGAAAAAAAAAAAACAGATATGATCGAAGTCATAGGTATCCTTATACCACCGCATACTAGGTGGAAAAAATGCCTGCGTCATTCGAGGGGAGTAGCACAGCGCTGGGTTCGAACCGACGACCTTCCGCACGAAAGTCCAGTGCGTTACCACTCGGCCATGCACCTCATGTTTTCCTTTACAACTTATATTAACACTGTATAGTTGTTTTATGAGCCATTCTTAATTATTATTTTTTTACGTGACCAAACCATGCCCGAGTACTCTTCTTCATTTTGCTTTATATGAGGCATATCCAGAAAGTAAGTGTACTAAATTTTTTAAGGTTACAATTTTTTTTATTTAAACAAAAAAATTACGTGGTTACCGTAGTACATATGTAAGCTATTTTTCGACATAGTCGCCATTCCTCTCAATGCAGGTGGTGAATCGGGGTATCAACTTTTTGATGCCTTCCTCGAAGTAGTTTCCCGCCAACCCCTCAGTCCACTTCTCCACCTCCTCCTTTACCTCCTCGTCGGTTGAAAACCTTTTTCCACCCATGTACAGATTCAGGGAGGTAAAGAGATAGTAATCTGAAGGTGCTAGGTCAGGGGAATGCGCGGAACGGTTCAGGACATCCCATTTAAACGAGGCGAGCAGTTCCTTCGTGGCGTTGGCCGTGTGTGGTCTGGCATTGTCGTGCAGCAGGCAGACTCCCTTTGTCAGCATGCTTCTCCTCTTGTTCTGAATCGCCCTCCGCAATTTTTTTAAGGTCTCACAGTATCTTGCAGAGTTGATGGTCTCCCCTTGAGGCATATATTCAATTAAAATTATGCCTTGACAGTCCCAAAACACGGATACCATGATTTTCTTGGCTGAAATTGTGGTTTTGAACTTTTTGGCGGAGGGTGAAGAGGTGTGACGCCACTGTTGAGACTGCCTTTTGGTTTCAGACGTGTAGTGTGCAACCCAAGTTTCATCTCCAGTAACGATGGAGCGGAGAAATTCATCTCCATGGAGTTTGCAGCGCCTCAAAAACTCTTGCCCGGCCCGGCCATTTCGCACTTGGCGGGAGATTGGATTGACATTTTTCACAAAACGTGTTGTCACGTCGACACTTCTTAACATACATACCTCGAATCGGTCTCGTTGCGGAGGGGAAGGGTCAGACTACACGGAAGTGTAGCCAACATGTCGAAAATAAAATCCATCCGGTCGTGAGAGCCTCAGTACACTTACTTTCTGGACTACCATAGTACATCATCCTTAAGTACAATTTAACTCCTAATCGTATATAAGAAACATTCCGTATTTCATCATATATTGTTCCCCCACGTATTATTTTCAATGTACGCATTTATACAACATTTATTCGGTTTCTTTCAGTCTTTATCCACGTACACCGTTCACTGCCATATACCAAGGCTAGTACTTTTATACTATTGTGGACTATCATCTTAAGAAATTTTTATATTGACCGATTCGAGTAATATTTTAATACCCCATTCACTTTATTGCCAATCGCTTATCCACACCACTCGTAATTCTTCCATCATCTGAGAAAATACAACCTTAATAGCTGAATTTCTCAACTTGTTCAAATCTTTCATTATTCGCTCATATATCGCATTTAATTTTCGTTTCAAACTTTTCTACCACCATGACTTTGACAATCTTCGTGACCTAGTCGGTAAGATGCCTGTCTTCCAGCCAGTAGGCTGTGGGTTAAAATTCCGCTGGAATTCGATATTTTTAAAAAGGATTCCAGTCTGATTTTCACTTAAGGCCTCTTTAACATATTTTTGATTGATTGGAAGAGATTGCCAAATGGTAATAAGTCCACCAGGTTTTACTGTATACAACTAAAATTTTATACAATACAACACAATACCCGGCGGTAAGTAATACACATCGGGCTTAAGAAAGAGACTGTCGGCCATAATTGGCTAACTTCGGCTTTTTAGAGCGTCGTCTCTGTCTCACGATGCGTTAACAGTCTCGCGACAGAACACGTGTATGGATGACAGAGACGACGCTCTACAAAGCCGAAGTTAGCCAATTATGACCAACAGTCTCTTTCTTAAGCCCGATGTGTATAACTTACCACCGGGTACTGTACTTTGGATATTGCAAAAATCATTCTCAGGTCATTTTCTTCGCATCAGATAACTACATGACAATAAGTCTGCCAGGTTGTAATGTATACAATGAAATTGTAATACAATACAATAAACTATCCAGATATACTCGTAGGTTAAAGCTTAAATAAAACTGTTTCTGTTATTCACATTAGGGCTACAGACGTAGACCGTTCATATTTAAAACAAGCAGGTCGATAGAGTAAATTGTGATGGGACGGGGCGAGCCCTCAATACGCAACAATCGTAACACGTTCACTCTATTACCCCATAATGTCTTCATTCTAAGAATTATTTATGTGACAGAGCTGAAAAACATTCGGTTCCTCGGAATAAATCTTTTTTGAATTTACATAAATACACACATACATCATCCTGCCGTTTCCTTGTTGGAGTAGACAGTGAGACTTTGCTATCTCGACACACATCTTTTCTCTCTTGCACATATATATACACCTCATCATGCAACTCCTAAGATTTCTTTAAATTCTTAAATTTATTTCTTTCTATGTTGTTTATAGTTAAGGCATTAACGTTGTGGAGGTTTAAAGACATTGTAATTTATTTTTATCAAACACTGTTTATTCCATTTTACGGGTTATACCGTCACAAAAAGTGGAATAAACAGTGTTTGATAAAAATAAATTACAATGTTATTTCTTTGAATTCACTCAATCCAACCATAGTTTCTTTCGTTTTCCTCTACGCAGGTTTTGACTCATACGGTTTGCACTGTACATTTGTTTTGCTAGTATTTTTCATTCATTTGTTCCACGTGCCCAAGCTACATCCGAGTCTTGATATAAAGAAATTTTAAAAGTCTGTAAAGTCGTAGGAGTATTGCGAGAAGGTAAATGGGTGTGGAAGAGGCGAAATACATGTAATACGATACGAAAGTCTGGCATCCTTTCCTGTCTGCCTGCCCCTATAGGGAGACTCTTGATAATTTGTGTGTATGCAAGATATAAAGGAGGTTTTAATTTTTTTTTTTCAATAAAGCAAAATCATTGCTTATTGACATCAAAATTCATCTGGTGAGAAATCTAGTCTTCTTCAAAGCACTATATGGAGAAGAAACATGAACTCTAAAAAAAAAAGGAATGATATATACTGGATTTTTTTAGATGTGGTCTTGGTGCCAAATGCTTTGCATCTCATGAACTACAAGACGCGCCAATGTGTCCATCGCTGTATTATACTTTTACTGTATACAGTACACTCTGTTGGGCTTGTTGCCATGAGGTAATCTCTTCTAACCAAACAGAAATATGTTAAAGTGGCCTTACATGAAAACCCGACTGAAATCCTTTTTTTTTTTTTTTTTAAATCTGGGTTCCGGCGGGATTTGAACACGCAACCTTCGGGTTGAGAGACAGGCGTCTTACCAACTAGGCCACGGAGGTCGTCGTAAGATCTACAGGTCTGAGATAGGCTGTCAACAACATGCGGTAAAAGAATACTGTCAAACTTCGGACATATTGCTAGAAGAGATGACGACAATTAGGTGAAGGTAGTAGTGACTGAAAGTATTTAATTAGCATAAGCTATCATTTATGTTAGCAGATCAAAAGTGGTGTTTTTTACCTTTAATGTATAAATTGCTTTTATGACAGTACTTTAGGCTCACCTGAAACAAAGAAAATAAAATAATGTTTTATTCAGTAGTTACTTTCTTTCCTAAAAAAATATTTGACAATGAAGTGAAGCAATTGTAAAAACGATTAACTGATGAATACTGATAAAAAAATATCACGGGAAAAAATACCTAAGGTAAAGCTAAAAAATGTGGGAAAGCGTAGAGCATTTATAACAAGACATAAAAATATAAATAAAGTTTTGTTGAAAGCAACATAATATGTACAGTACCCGGCGGTAAGTAATACACATAGGGCTTAAGAAAGAGACTGTCGGCCATAATCGGCTAACTTCGGTTCTAATAGTTGTCGTTTTTCCCATAAAACGTCTAATAGATGTCGTTTTTCCCATAAAACGTCTAAAAGATGTCGCTTTCCCTATAAAACTTCTAAACGGTGTAGTTTTCCCTATAAAACATCTAAAAGATGTAGTTTTCCCCATAAAACATCTAAAAGATGTAGTTTTCCCCATTAAACGTCTAAAAGATGTCGTTTTCTCCATAAAACGTCTAATAGATGTCGTTTTCCCCATAAAACGTCTAAAATATGTCATTTTCCTCATAAAATGTCTAAAAGATGTCGTTTTCCCCATAAAACGTCTAAAATATGTCGTTTCGCCCATAAAACGTCTAAAAGATGTCGTTTTCCCCATAAAACGTCTAAAAATGTAATCGTTAAAACTTGAGCTGGTGGCTCCTCCACATCGACATCAGACTTAACATATTCTCATTACAAATTTTCATCAGTCAATTCCTCAAGTTCCTCATTTCTAAGAGGATTGTCGTTATCAATCTATTAATGTCCGAATATATTCAGAGTTAAATTCATTAAATTCTAGTTGGCAGTGTCATACCGACAAGTGTTTTTTTTTATTATTTCCGTTATAGCGAAGTACTGTTTACGGAGGTAACGCAAAGTTAGGTACAGTACCTGGCGGTAAGTAATACACATCGGGTTTAAGAAAGAGACTGTCGGCCATAATCGGTTAGCTTCGGATTTGAAGAGCGTCGTCTTTGTCATTCATACACGTGTTCTGTCGCGATTTTTCAGTCGTTATCAAGCATTCTAGGGTGGGGTCGTGCGACAGAGACGACCCTTTTAAAATCTGAAGTTAGCCGATTATGGCCGATAGTCTCTTTCTTAAGCCCGATGTGTATTACTTACCGCCGGGAACTGTACATACGTTTCCAAAAATTACACATATAGTATGTGTTAAGGCAATGGAAAAAAATACATTTGAAGCAGAAGCTATCAAACGGTCTAGTCTCATCACATAACATTAATCCAATTGAGATACACTTATAGAAGGGTGAGCTCGACCGCGAAGAGATCAGATGTTTTTCAGTCCACACAGTCCACGTAAAGTATAATTAAAAAAATAATTATTTAAATAAAATAAATAAAATTCTTACTTTTTAAATTTTATTTAAATTATTATTTTTACTTTGCCTGACGAGGAAGACGGAGATCTCCGAAACCGGTAGTGAACTAAATTAAAACAGTGATGAGAACAAAATAAATAAATAGTTTTATTTCTTTTATTAAAATTTATAAATATGATAACACTATGTGAAACCAACGTCTTTTCTTAGATTATTCAACACATTTCCGGTTGGATAGAAGATATTGCCACGTAGCAAAAAACTTTATATAGGTAGATTGTATTGTATTCAGTAAATGTGTTATAAAAGCAGCAAAAAACACAGGAAGATGAGAGTTTGAAAGAAGAACATGGTAGAAGTCAAATCAGAAAAGAAAATTATAGATGTCAAAAAGACACGACTGTTGTCCAATACTGAATGCTGATCTACTGTTGAGTTATATATATTTTATATACTTTAGATATACAGGTTAAACTTAAACATATACAAAGATATACAGGTTGAACTTAAACAGATACAAAGATATACAGGTTAAACTTAAACAGATACAAAGTTTAAAATAAATATGCACACTATAAAACAAAACGAGTAAGATAAGAAATAATTGTTATTATAAAAAATCTTAAATATTGAATATGTCGACATCCGTGTCCCCATTCCACAGGGGCAGCCCGTGAATACAGGAAGATCACTTGGCAAGTCAGTTTAACTCATTATCATTTTAAATAAATTAGTATCGTGTCCTTGCGGTCGGGCTCGCCCTACATTAGTGGGGTGTATTTGGCCGGAGGAATGTTGTGAGATGAGCCCGGACCTTTTAATGTAGTTTCTGCAAATTATTTTGAGATATATGTGCGTTACTCGGAATGAATTTATTATATATACAGATTGTGTTGCTATCAAGGAACCTTTATTTATTTGTTTGAATTAATCTAAGGTGGTATTTGTCGTTTTGCGTTTTTTTTTTCTTCTTATTCTACATGTGCAAGGGTGAGGGCTGAAAAATATCTGGTGTCCCCGTAGCTGGGCTCGCCATATATTGGTGGGGTGTATCTTGGCCATGGGTTGTTATTAGATGAGTCCAGATCTTTTGATAGCTTCTCTCCCAATTGTATTTTCTTGCCATTTATGTGTTTTTGAAGTGTATTTAAATATATTATGTACATATTACGTTGCTTTTAATAAACCTTTATTTATTTATTTCCGTACCTCAAAAACATGTCAAGAACATAAAACCATATATTTTTCAACATAGTAACTAGATTACATGTTTAAGTCGGAGGGATTAAATATAGTACTATAAAAAATAAAAAAGAGTTTGCCGTCGCTTTGAAGTGAATACGAAACATATATCGATCTGTCTTCGCACAGGGTCGAAGCGTGCGAGCAAACCCCGTGAATATTTCAGTAGATCAAAAGAAATTCGAGGGCTAATTTTGAAGGGGTAGCTATACTTTGTAAGAAGTGGAACAGCGCCACTATAACGGTACAATTCACGAATATATTTATTATGGACCGTTAGCGTTCCGTTTTATGGGACGGTGCCAAAAATAAAACCAAATCGCTTGTCGCCGCCACTTGTAATCAGTGTAAAACAAATTTCTTAATAATGTCGCATTTGTAATTGTACCAAATCTAACGACATCCACCTTACCACCACCCACCCTTCCAGTCGACAGTTAGTGTGGATTTAAGGGGTTAATGGTATATTTAAGTGCTGTTTGCGCTGAGGTGGTGATTTGGAAATGGAAATGTAAGACGGTTTCATTTCAGAAGTGAGTACAGTACAAAATTCTTCGGATATTTTAAAACGCAAATAAAACACTTGACGTCGTCGAGGTGAATTGCTTTAATAAGAAAGGATGCGTTAGAAAAAAAAGATGAATAGAAAAGAAGAATAGTATTTTATATCACTTTCGTTGTCTACCGTACAACTTGGTGGGTTTACTGCAATGCATTAATCTCTTAAAACTTACCAAAATGCAAAACATATGTAAAAGAGGGCGTAAAAAATACCAGAGATACACTTTAAAAACAAATGGGTGCAGACAAAAATCGAACCTGCAACTACCGGATTAAAAGACAAGCATTTTATAAACAAGAGAATATTGAAATTTGTAAACAATTTAAAATGGTTTTGCAATTTGCTTAGTAAAATACTGTTTATTCCAGTTAATATAACGTTAAAGCCCTACAGGTTTCAAGGTTTTCGCCTCATCATCAGGGGAGCAAAAACAAGGCTTTTTTATGCTACGAATTACTTTTTTTTAAACCACAATGTTAACGTCTTAATATAAAATAAATAAAAAATATTTTTAATATTATTCGTTAGAAAGTAAAGCATTTTTTTTTAACAAAATAAAATAAATCCACTTACTAAAACCGATGACCTTTGTGGCCTTGTGAGTAAGAAACTTATCCCGGTGATTTCAGGTTCGATTTCCGATGACAAAAAAAAATAAAAAAAGGTCTCAGTCTGGTGCTAAGAGTTTGACTAGTAACAATACTACGACACACCAGAAATGTGTGGTATTATTGCTAATATGTATGATGAAGAACAGCAAGTTTCATGTATAACTTTTATAAAATAGTTATGTTTATAAAACGGTACTTGGGGACAAACAAATGAAAAAATAATGTATGTATTCTAAACAATGAATAATCGTATAAAATACCAAAATACCGTCCCTACACATCAACTGACAGCTAAATGTCGGAACTATAAAATCTTCACCACAAGCAATTTTTTTTTCAATACATCAACCAGTGGATAAAAATAAATTATTTATATTTCATAATTGAATTATAATGACGCACGCGTCATTTATTAACGAAGATAAAAACAGTGCGACACCTGTTTTTATGGTAAAAATCAAAACGATCTAAATTATTATCCACAATAATGTTCTACTCGTATTTGTGCGACATCTGTTTCTAATTTTACATTTTTTTTTTCTTTTCAGGTGAACTTCAGAGTTTCGGATATACCTAGTTGTTTATTATTATATTGCTAAATGATGTCTGAAAATCACAGTGGTACAATATTGAAAACGTTTTACAAGCAATGAATTAGGGAGCAAGGGATAAACGGTAACATTCGCTTCTTCCGTCCATGACCGATTTATCAAATTGTTACCATTTTACCAGCGTTACTTGTTAATACAATACGAGTTTACAGTGAGCCTCGGGTGATATTTTAGAAGATAAAAAAAACGTTAAATAAGTTGAAATTTCAATTTGTACATTCATACACACCATCACACCGTTTACCTGTCGTGGCAGGTAGATAGGACAGAGCGCAAGACTTTCCTATCTCAACACAAATTCTTCACAACTTCTACATCAACATACCTTCAGAAGCAGTAACAACGATTCCTCTGATTTTCTACGTTTTCTTCTATCAAAATATCATTCACTTGATCCAGCCATATTTTCGTTGGTCTTCCTCTACCACGCCGTAAACTAACATTTGCACGGTATTTTGTTTAATCAGTCTTTTTTATGCCCAAAACCACCTCAAAGTAATATTTTTTATCCTACTCAACATATCAGCCTTAAGTTCATATTCATCCCTATATATCTATTTACCACTTCATTGTAAAACCAATCTGGTGGGCTTACTGTCAGGTGGCAATCTCTTCCAAGCAACCAGACAAAAATAAAGAAAAAAAGTTACAGGGTCGCAAAATATATTCAAATCATCATTCAACTGTACAAAATTAGTGATTCAATACACATATGTTATGTTAGTTGGAAAAGACTAGGATAGTAGAGAGGAAAAGAAAATCTCTAATCACTTGATTTCGTATTCTGATATACATTGTCACCCCATGAATTCATTTTGTTACTTACACTTTTTCTAAAATCTAAAATTTCAAATTTATTCAGTCGTTACTCTTATTTTTATAAAAAAAGATTTTCTTATATAAATTATTTTTTTAATTTGGTGCTCTAAGGCAGGGGTCAGCAAACTTTTTTCGCTAAAGGCCAGATCGTAAAAATTTTAGACTCGGCGGGCCAGGAAGCAAACTTGAGGATATTCATATAGTTTATTCTACTTATATACAAAAAAAAACAGTTTTACCTTTTTTATTAGGCGGTGATAATATTTATACACATTTTGCTGACACACTTACAAAAAAACGAATGAAATATTTATTAATTAAAGTATGATGGAAACAGGCAAAATTTTCGTATTATTGAACAAGAAATGTAACATAATAATATTATAATAAGCTCTACTAATGGGATTAGTGTAATTGATTTTTCTGGGATAACATTTCATTAAACTGGAGTTCGAATTTAGTACTTCCTATCATCAAAATTGATTGCAAATGGTCATCGGTTAATGCAGACATGTATTGCGATTTTACGTACTTCTGAACGTTTTAATATTTTTTGTGATAACTAATATTAACTTGAAATAAGAATTTTGTAAATGCCAAAATAACTTAATTTAATTAAAGTATTACAATAAACTTAAACTTACTACATATGTACTAAATAAAACCATATTATACATATACGATTTAACTAAAACAATTTAACAAAACAAATACATAAAAAATAAGATTGGTTATTATTAGCTCGAGGGCCGGATTAAAATACGCATCGGGCCGGATTTGGCCCGTGGGTCGTTGTTTGCCGACCCCTGCTTTAAGGAACAGTTAAAATTTGAGTAAAATTAAACTGTTGAGATAAAGAAATTATTTTAAAACTCTCTTCGGACATATATAAATCAAATAACCAGTACTCACTGTATTCCCAATCTGAAAAGAATGGAATCAAAATTGCCACTTCCGCTACAAAATTAGTTTTCCTTTTGAAAGGATGTAAGTAGTTTATAAAGACTTTGCAAAAGAAAACTTAAGTCAATTGAGTGATTACCTATTTTAAGTGTAGCTATTATTCTTCAATTATGATTTTGTGAAAAAAAAAACGGACACAAAAATTGCGTTGAGGAAAACAATAGAAAAATAACACGCGAAAAATAATTATCGAGTAAACGACAAAAAAAACAGGAAGGAATTGTGTCATTGAAAACTGTAGGCATGTTTTGATATTTAATTTTATAACTGTAAATGTTATTTAATTTTATTGCCGTTTTTTTGTAATAATTTTAAACGGTTCAAGAGAAGCAATTCTTGCTGCTCGTAATGGAATATTCGTCCAACACATTAAGATATCCAAACGAAACTTGGATGTAGCAAAAAAATTATGAATTTATAACTACTCGTAAATAATAAATATAGATAACATCCATTGGGTAATGGCGATGCAGTCTCGGAAATATTTGGTGACAGTCTTTATGTCTTAAAAGTTTCTCTTAGAGAGCATCTTTGTTAGTCTGCACCATAAATTTGACGCCACGGCGTGACTCTCGTTTTTTTTTCTCTCTTACTTTTCATTGACTTTGTTTCTCACAAACTTTTCGAAATATCTGCCAGATAAATATATTAAAGTTTTGACGAATGCTTCTTTCTTTTTGGTGATTGGAATGGATTAATTATACGTTTGCATATTTTTGTTATTTTTATACTCATAGATTATTCTCTTATTGTATATAACGGCTATTGATTACCTGAGCCTTGACCTGTTTCAAGTTTGTATTTAATGTGTGGTAGGTGATATGCGTGTGCGTACTGCTTTTGAGTGTTTTTTTTGTATATGATTCATGTAAATATTTATAATATGTTTTATCAAACACTGTTTATTCCTCTTTTTGTAATGGTATAACCCTACCGGTTTCCAGGTTTTCACCTCATCAACAGGGGAGTACAAACTTGTTTCAAGTTTGTATTTAGGTGGTGTGCATGTGCGTACTGCTTATTGGTGTTTTTTTTGTACATGATTCATGTAAATATTTATAATTTTGTAATTTATTTTATCAAACACCTTTTATTCCTCTTTTTGTAATGGTATAGTATAACCATGTGCGTACTGCTTATTGGTGTTTTTTTTTGTATCTGATTCATGTAAATATTTATAATTTATTTTATCAAACACTGTTTATTCCTCTTTTTGTAATGGTATAACCCTACCGGTTTCAAGGCTTTCCCCTCATTATCAGGGGAGAACAAACAAGAGTCATATAAAGTGGAATAAACATTGTTTGATCATCATTAGGGGAGCAAAAGTTACAAAAAGTGGATTAAATAGTGTTTGATAAAACAAATTACAATGTCTTTAAACCTCCACAAGGTTAATACCTAAACTATAAATAATAATTTATAATTTTTTTGACAAGTTGTATTTATGTATGTGTAGGTACTCAAATTTCAAATTTGAGTATTACCTTGTAACCTTTTATAATGGTCGATAAAAGATTGTTAATTGTATTAAAATAAAACATGTTAAAATTTCAACGTGTTTTTAATATTTAATATAGTATTAACTGGATGATAACATGAATATATATTTATTTTTTCCAGATATTTTGTATATTACGGCTTTGTGCCTTCTGAGAGCTGGCCTGTCGTGTTATTGTATAATATGTATGGTAGGCAGAATGCATATACAATGTCTCTTTTGATAAGTTTCGTGTATGAGTCATGATAATGTTCATTATTTTTCTAACAAGTTGATTTTGTATTCATGCGCACTCTAGATTCTATTTTCCATTTGACTATATTTATTTTTTTAATAAATAAATGCGCCAGGAATGAGAGTGTTAACTAACATTTGTGAGAAAACAATGAATATCAGAATAAGGAATGAATACATTCGAAAAGAATGCAAATTGAAAGAAGATTTTGTGTTTAAGATGAAACAAATACAGAGATGATTCGGCCACGTAGAAAAACTTAATTTTGGATGACTAAAGAAAATAAACTTAACAAGAATTTAAAGCGTATAAGAAATTTGGGACGGCCTAGGAAAACGTGGAATGGCCAAATGAATCTAATTCTTAAAATGTGAAACACTTTCGAAATAGGAGAGCATACATAATGATGTGTATGGAGGTTGTCGAAGTTTAAAATGTGTACCAAGAAAGCATGAAGTTATGTTCCGTTCTTCCTGCCTTCCCCAATAGGGAAATTACGTAATAATGATGATGAATAATTTATTTTCTACGTTTTAGATGATAAAAATTTACTTTTGTTTCAGTTCCCGAAAACTAATGAAAGTTACTGAACTTCAAAGACTGGTTACTTCGAAAGATAATTGGTCTAAACAGGCTGAGAGATAGTGGAAAATGTGGTCTAATAAAGAATTTTGAGAATCAGCGAGACAGCTACTTATTTCCAGTAACATAAGGTCGCAAAGGTTGGCGTGAATAAACCATCTAAGCAGACCTTCGTTGACGCAGTCAATAAAAAAACAAAATGCAGCCTCGACGACACCGAAGACTGAAACAATGGCTTATATTGTAGATAACGTGCAGTAGGATCTTAGAAAGCTAGGAAATGAGTGATACTGAGAGAAATGGCTTGGAAAAAAAAGTCCTTAAAGCAAAAAAATACAAGTCACATAAAGTCAGCTTTTTACACTAATTTTAATCTCCGGAAACTTTTATTTAATGGGAATGGCAAAAATGGAATACTTAGCAACAGTGGTGTGTATAAACTTTTATGTGCTGACTGTGATAATAAAGACAGGAAGATCCTTTAAAAAGAGATTTCGTGAATACAAATCCGCCTTAATAAATCCTCTAATTTATTCTGAAATGGCTAATCATTGTCACCGTGAAAACCATACTTTTTCTATCGATGATGCCAAATTCTGATATATCAGTAGTAACGGAAATAAATTGGACAGATTAAAGTCCCTAAGTCAGTACATCGTAGAAATTTTAAAGTCTGTACATCGAGGTGAACATCTGGTAAACACTAATATCCCAAAAATCTCTCCGCTGCTGGCCGAGATCGTCCCATGCCTCCCTCAGACCCCAACCCAAATGTCACAACCGTTAAAAGCGTGTATATCGGTACCAGTTCGAACAGAATTCAGTCTTGTTTGTGCTCCCCTGGAGATGAGGTGAAAGCCTTGAAACCGGTAGGGTTATACCGTTACAAAAAGTGGAATAACCTGTGTTTGATAAAACAAATTACAAAGTATTTAAGGCTCTACAAACTCGTAGATTATGGTCCATCTGAGATAGGTAAGTTGTCTCACATTTGAAACGTTTACCATTATTTTATAACAATTCGAACGGAGATAGAACTGGAAAAATATTTATCATAGTTAATGTCTTATATAATTTTCATCACGAGAAACGATATTTTAAGTTGAGTACTCTCCGAACGCAAGTAGTTACGTCTATCCAGATTTTTGCGAAAATTTCGTATAATTTATTAGCGAGGAGCGGCGCAAATTTCCCGCAAAAGAAACAATATTGTTGCTTTTGGAAAAGTTTTTGCATTGTCGCCAATGGCACCCTGCGGAGCCTAAAAATCCCATAAATTTACTCTCAAGAGACTCGAAGCCAGCATCCCTATTAAAACATTCATCTCGGATACGTTTCGAGAATAAATATCGGACTCCTCGTGGAATTCTCTTAAGGGCCGTCGTCTCATAACGCTGGTGCGGCGAAAAAAACACCGCTCGAGGAATTTGAAGAAGTCTCACCAAACTCGAATTTACTTGTTTGTAAAGAAAGTGGCCTAAATATTTATAAACCATCATCACACAAACTCGAATTTACTTGTTTGTAAAAGGAGTGGCCTAAATATTTATAAATCATCATCATACAAACTCGAATTTACTTGTTTGTAAAAGGAGTGGCCTAAATATTTATAAATCATCATCATACAAACTCGAATTTACTTGTTTGTAAAAGTAGTAGCCTAAATATTTATAAATCATCATCATACAAACTCGAATTTACTTGTTTGTAAAAGTAGTAGCCTAAATATTTATAAATCATCATCATACAAACTCGAATTTACTTGTTTGTAAAAGGAGTGGCCTAAATATTTATAAATCATCATCATACAAACTCGAATTTACTTGTTTGTAAAAGGAGTGGCCTAAATATTTATAAATCATCATCATACAAACTCGAATTTACTTGTTTGTAAAAGTAGTAGCCTAAATATTTATAAATCATCATCATACAAACTCGAATTTACTTGTTTGTAAAAGTAGTAGCCTAAATATTTATAAATCATCATCATACAAACTCGAATTTACTTGTTTGTAAAAGGAGTGGCCTAAATATTTATAAATCATCATCATACAAACTCGAATTTACTTGTTTGTAAAAGGAGTGGCCTAAATATTTATAAATCATCATCATACAAACTCGAATTTACTTGTTTGTA
Organism: Odontocerum albicorne; assembly: GCA_949825065.1. Lineage (NCBI taxonomy): Eukaryota > Metazoa > Arthropoda > Insecta > Trichoptera > Odontoceridae > Odontocerum > Odontocerum albicorne. The sequence goes on along the minus strand of OX463847.1, from coordinate 42,221,351 downwards.
AAAGGAGTGGCCTAAATATTTATACATCATCATTAACCATATTTCAAGTCCAAAAATAACCCTTATTTGTATTTACTTTAAATATTTTATGTTGTTTATAGTTAAGGCATTAACGTTGTGGAGGTTTAAAGGCATTGTAATTTATTTTTATGAAACACTGTTTATTCCACTTTTTTGAAGTGGAATAGTGTATGATAAAAATAAATTACAAATAAATATTTTATACATTTCCAGGAAAGCTGTCGACTGTTATGGACATCATAAATTAATAAATACTGAATATAATTATTTTTAGTAATATAGACGACTTTTGTGCCCTAGATGGTAAAACGCCTGTCTTCCAACTCGGAGATTGCGAGTTAAAATCCCGCTGGAACCAAGATATTTTCAAAAAAAAAATAGGATCCCATTCTAATTTTCACTTAAAGCCTCTGTAACAGCTTTCTGGTTGATTAGAAGAGATTGCCACGTGGTAATAAGCCCATCAGGTTTTATTGTATACAATGAAAGTTTGATACAATATATAGGTAGTATCACATATAATACATACCATAACACAGTGCTCTGCAACCGGTGTGCCGTGGCACACTGGTGTGCCGTATTTGACATTTTACAATTTTTCATTATGTATTTAATACACAATAACTGGTGCCAACTGTTGAAAACTGCGTAGTGTGCTTTGTACACACCATGGCCGCACCAAATTAGTCATAGACAAAGAAAAATGACCCTTATGCGCGTCGCTGAAGACTCATGCCTAATTTAATACCTATATATTTTAGCTTTTGGTGTGCCGCGGAATTCTAGGAAGAATTTTGGTGTGTCGTAGGTGAGAAAAGGTTGCAGAGCACTGCCATAACATATACGAGTATATCCTAAAATAACACATAAATGGCGACTTCTTACACAGACCCCAAATAAAGGAGAAAATGCAAGGTTGATGATGTATATAAACCTGAGATGTCTCAGTTTTCATTTTTTGATTCTTGGTAAACGAATCTTTTGATATGGTATTTGTAACAATACTATACAATAGTAGAAGAATATTTATACCAAAACACTTTTACAATTAAATTTATCTATGTTACATAAGTACGATATTTCGTCCATTACAGTTTACATATTGTACACGTACATACCAGTGTACATACCATTACGCCATTTCCCTGCCGGGGTAGGCAGAGAGGACCGAATATCAGACTTTCTCATTTTGACACACATCCTTCCTATCTTTGACATCCATACATCTTCTCATATACCTATTCCGGAAAGCACCCTTAACAACCAAGTTGATAAAATGACCGAAGACGCCAAAAAAGTGTCCAATTTATTGAAATTAATTGAGCCATCTGTAGAAGGAAATATTTTAAAAACCTATCGTTTAGGTAAACCCGAAGAAAATAAAGCCAGAGCTATTAAAGTAGTATTCAAGGATTCAGTCGCCCCTAAGACAATTCTCCGACAGCGACATAAAGTGAAAGAAGATATAAAAATCTATAACGACCTAACTCCATTGCAACTTAAACGTCTAAGAGACGTTCGTGAATCGCTAAATAACAGACTAAACAATGGCGAATCAGGACTTACCATAAAATATGTTAACTCGATTCCCACCATTGTCAGCCAGTTTTCAAAAAACTAAAAAAATCATCTGAACTTCATGAATATACTAAAATAACTACTACAGTGTCAACTAACTCGCGTAAAAAACCCTCAAGCATCACCTGTTATTACCAAAATCTTCGTGGACTCAAAACTAAACTAAACGAATTGAATGCTGCTCTCTACACCATGAATCACGACGTATTTATATTTACCGAAACCTGGCTCGATGATAGTATACACTCTGGCGAATTAGGATTCATCAACCATGCAGTACATCGGTTTGACCGTAACCCAACTACAAGTCAAAAAACCAGAGGAGGCGGAGTCCTAATAGCCACCCCGAAAAACTATAGATTTAAACTAATCAAACCAGTGCATCAAGATATTGAGCAAATATTCATTGTGTTATATATCAACTCGAGAAAAATCATATTTGGCTGTATCTATATTCCACCAAACTCTCCGTGTTCCACCTATAAAAAGCATAGTGAAGATCTAGAGATCATCCGTCTACACTACCCTGATTGCGAACTTGTCATAGCCGGTGACTACAACCTTCAGTGTATTAAGTGGAATGAAAACAATACTGACATTACATCACAAAATATATCTGACAGTGCTAAAATCATATTAGATATGGCAGACTTTTTAGGGATCAATCAAGTGAATAGAATTACAAACAAAAACAATCGAACCCTAGATCTTATATTTACAAGTGAAAAAAGTGTTTTAGTAAGTCTAACAGAAGATGGACTATTGCCAATAGATCATCACCATCCACCCTTAAATATATGTATCACGACAGACTTCGAAGACAATGCAAAATTTCCAAAATATAAGTATAATTTTCACCAAGCGCCTTATACTGACATAATAAATTATCTAGATACGTGTGATTGGGATGCTCACAACTCCAGAAGCCTAGACGATAATATTCATTTATTTTATCATTACATTAACACAGCTATTAAAAAATTTGTTCCCTATAAGAAGATAATCCAATCTAAGTATCCAAAATGGTTCAACAGAGAGTTGATAAACCTCGTAATAAAAAAAAAGACTGCACACAAGACATATAAAACATCTAGAGATATATCAGACTACACTCAATTTAACGAACTACGCAAAAAATGTAAAAATCTTTCCAAAAAACGTTTCTCTGAATTTGTAAAACAAAGCGAGAATAACATCAATAACAACTTGAAAAGTTTCTGGAATTATGTAAATTCATTGAGAAAAAATGACTCAAACATCCCAAGTTGCATGTTTTATGACCAGAAATCCGCTGATACTGTGGATGGGATTATCAATTTATTTGCGGACTTCTTTAAAAGTGTACATGAAGTGGATTCACCCGATGTATTTAATCCCATACCTTCATATTCCAATACTGTTAACCTTTCCTCATGCTTCGTCACCTTGGACGAAGTAGTTAAAAAAATAAATAAACTTGACTTATTTAAGTCTGCGGGTCCGGACAATGTACCTCCCATTTTTTTGAAAAACTGTGCATCAATTTTAGCATATCGGTTGCAAATTATATTTAATAAATCATTGGCGGAAGGTCGATTTCCACAAATATGGAAATCAAGTTTTCTCACACCAATATACAAGAAAGGTGACAAAAGCGATGTTTCAAATTATAGACCAATTTGTATACAATCAACGATTCCTAAATTATTCGAGAGTCTTATCCTAGACAAAATTGTTGATTCGATTCGCAATATTATTATCACTCAACAGCATGGATTTATTTCAGGTAGATCCACACTGACTAATCTACTCGAATATGAAAACTATATTTTCAATTCGTTCTCAAATGGAAAACAAGTGGACTCAATTTACACAGATTTCAGTAAAGCATTTGACAAAGTATCACATAATATACTATTAAGTAAACTAAAAGCTTTAGGAATAGTTAGCCCGCTCTTAGACTGGATCGAAAGCTACATTAAAAACCGAATACTTACTGTCAAAATCGATAGTTGTCTTTCATATCCCTTCACAGCTACAAGCGGTGTACCCCAAGGATCGCATCTAGGACCAATATTATTTCTCCTATTCGTTAATGATATAGTTGACACACTTAGTGACGTAGAAATTTTACTTTTTGCTGATGATTTAAAAATGTTCAAAGTCATAAATAATACTGCTGATTGCCTTAAATTACAAGAAAACTTAAATAAATTACAACAATGGTGTACCACAAATAAACTGCACTTAAACCTGAGTAAATGTGAGTCCATTAGTTTTTATAGAAATAAAAATCCAATTAATCACGAGTATTCGCTAAATCAATATATATTAAAACGTGTATCTTCTATAAGGGACTTAGGAATTATATTTGATGAAAAACTCTCATTTATAGAACATGTGAACAAAATCACTCGGGAGAGTTCAAAAATCTTGGGATTTGTACTAAGAACTGCCCAACATTTCTCGGATTTACGAACATTAAAACTGCTGTACTGCTCTTTAGTACGTAGTCGCCTTGACTACAACTCACCAATATGGTCTCCTCATTACGCCGCCCATGCACTAACTTTAGAACGTGTGCAAAACAAATTTCTAAGATTCATAAACTTTAAACTTGGAATACCGCATGAAGAAAGAAATTATCCCAACTTATTAAATGCAGTGAAACTCTTGAAGCTGTGTGACAGAAGAAAAACAGCCGATATAGTACTGCTATACAAAATCATTCACTCAGTGATTGATGCACCTCACTTACTCGCGAGCATTTCATTTCGTATTCCCACTAGATCCACAAGACAGCTCAATCCCTTTTATACCGAAAATTGTTATACTAACTATAAAATCAACTCCTCTATAATTCGTATGCAAAGACTTGGAAACGAGTTTTGCAACAATTTAGATATTTTTAATATAAGTATATATAGTATTCGCCAGAATATTACAACAATATTTAGAAATAGCTACTAACTCTGTGCTCTCCTTTATTAATATAAATACCAAATATTAAGGACAATATTTTGCCTCTGGAGTTGAGTAACCCTGCATCAACATATGTGAACCTTTTAATTCTGCAAAGCAACTTGCATCTCGTTCCACTAATGAGGCCATGTGTTTTCTATATCTCAATATATATCCATAAAATTCCCACAAAATTCTCAAAGGTTATTAAATAATTTTAAAACGATGACTTTAATTTATTCTACTGCTTTTTGTATATTCATGTTAGTTTAAGATAAAGTTGTATTATTTGTCAATAATTTTAAGTACTTTTATAACCTGTCACATGTTCATTTGTATATAAAGACACTGTTGTGTCGTTAATAAAATAAAAATAAATAAATAAATAAATAAATACCTCCAACGATTTATATGACTTTTTACATATCCTTCTCTCAAAAGATTATTCTTTTAATTTATCCACACTTTCCTTGGTTATACTTAAACACGCCACCCACTCACATTTGAAATAAATATTAGTTGTATCCGTATTTCTTTAATTACTCGTTCTAAATGACCAACTCATCTCAGAGTGTTATTTATATCAAAGGTAAAAGGAAGGGATGTTCAGTTCGATCTCATTTCTTTCCCGCAGTTATGGGGGACAAAATAAGTATCCATCCAGCGCGATCTACACTAGAAGATCGAAATATTGTTTATTTTTTTTATGAGCGCGACGTCACATAGTGACGAAGATGGAACTGCCACAAAGAGACTCATCTCCGGTGGCGACACACCTGAGTGTTAAAATAATCGCAGTAACGACGGACATATGGTCCGACATCACAGGAAAAGGGAAATGACTCGCGGCAGGATTTTTTTTCTTATAAATTGGCTTAAAGCCTGGAATTCAAACAGCCCATCAAGTTGCCAGAACTTTTACAGAAAGTTTCAAATGCAACAAATGTATCCTTTGACGCCACTAGATCGGAGAAACTAATCGATCTGAAGATGAACCGATGTAAGGCTGAGTAGAGTGGAACACATCAGTTGGGTCCTTGATAATGGCACAATACAAATCAATAAACGGCCTTTTTACAAAGGCGAAAATAAAGAAAGACTGTCACTACGTATCGTCTATATGACTTCTGGTGAGCCCTCAGGGACAGTATAGTGAATGACCACACTGGAAACAATCTTTAAAGTAACATGTTACACGGATGTTGTTCTTGTCAGTGGGCAATGACTCATGACTAGTCATTAAAACAAATTCACATTCTTAAATTATTTACGATATATTTCAACTATTAACTGGTTTTTTTTACAAAATAGTCATAAATAATTTTGTGAAATATCATGTCAACTAATTGATTTAAATCTTAAACTGTGATTAAATTTTCAGCTATTCGAGTAAATTAATTCTTATTTGAATAAAAGGTTGTGTCTTATTTGAATAAAACAGTTGAATGTGTTACTAAAGGGTCCTTCAAATTGGGCGTTTTTTTTATTCTTGGATAAAACACAGATGGCGCCGCGAACTTGCCTGAGCCTTGTGACATTTGAGAAGTGGAATGCATGACATTTATAAAAATTGAGTTGTATACATTATACCAACGTGTTCAAATTGTTGAATTATTTCACGTATTGTAATCTCTGGAAACGATGATGTTAATTGGCCACCAAAATCATGTGATCTGACACCGTTGGACTATTTTCTCTGGAGTTACGTGAAAAGCCAGGACTATAAAAATGACCTCCGATCAATTCCTGAGCTGGAGGATGAAATTATTCGCGTTATTGGTGAGTTAGAATCGCAATTATGCCAAAATGTAATCGAAAATTTTGACAAAATAGTTAACATCTGCGGAGCTGCAAGAGCTGGATATTTGGCGGATATTATTTTTTGTGTTTAAATGTCATACATTATACTTCAATCACCAAGAAAAAGTTTTTTTGAAATCAAAGAAAATTGTGTGTTTTATTCAAGAATTTAAAAAAATAGAATTAAAAAAACCGCTCAATTTGAAAGACCCTTTATAGGTGTACAACTAAAGCATAATATCATACAATATAAAACAGGGAATTTACTTATTTTAATCAAAACACAGAATGTCATATTTTTTACTGTTTCCTGATCAATTTGCGAAATATTAAAATACGTAATTTTATGAGAAACTGCAAACTGAATACAGTTCCACAATCCTGACGTGGGTTCTCCATTATAGATACTGAAGATACCTTTGTCTGTGAATAGGGCTTCAGGAACACTCCATTCTCCATTGTTCCAATTTGGTACGGAGCGAGCAATTGACCAGACGAGCCACGAGTATCCTCATTTATTGTTCAAATTCAGAATCAGAAAAGGACATCTGATGATTACAAATGTTGTTGCAGAACAATTATAAGTTCTCTAAATAGATACGTAAGTAGAGATTTCTCTAATTTAATAGACTCCCTTCAATGAATAGACTCCCTTGAATGAATAGACTCCCTTGAATGAATAGACTCCCTTGAATAGGGAGAGAAATATGACTTAATTTCAAATTGACATTTAATGACTTTATACAAAATATAGAAAAATTGTACTATAGTATATAAACATTTATGTCATTCTTTTGTGCACACGGTTAATCATCGTATTAAACATTAGTGAGATTATTGCTATACGACATCTTTTTTGAACGGATAGCAAGGTACGCATTTATAAGACCAGTGTGCGACATATCCTCACATATGGCATCGAAGCGAGGGCAGACACTGTCAGGACAAAAAGTATGCTAAGGACAATGTAAATGAGAACTCTACGTGCTATTGCTGGGAAGACTTTGCGTGATCGTGTAAGGAACACCACAATCCGAGAGGTCTTTGAGGTCCAAGATGTGGTCAGATGGGGACGACAGCGTCGACGATACTGGTACCAATATGTACAGAGAATTAATTCCACAAGAATTCCATACATAGCTCTGCATGGGGTGCTGGATGGACAGCGTCCACCAAGGAGACCCCCGAAACGATGGAGAGATAGCTGGAGCTCAGCATCACAGGAGGGCAATTCTGTAGTAACAGACTCTTGAGTCTAGAGAAAGTTTAAGAAGAAGAAGACATTTTTTTCTAGTCAACCAGCTCATTTTGAATACTTTAAACTGTATATTATTTATGTGGCGTTATGGCAGAAGTTGATATGTCCGTTTTTTGTCATTTTGTGTTTATTCTCCCAATCTTTACAAAATATTTCTCAGCATGTTGTGACAAAACTTGGTGTGTCAGTCATTATCCAAACAGATGTATTGTTAGGAAAAACTTAAAAAATGCTTATTTATACTGATTTTAACAGTTTATCTAAGTTAATATTGCTTGTCCTGTAAACTAAGGTAAAACGGACATATCAACTTCTGCCATAACGCCACAGATTTATAGTTAAGACATTAATTAACATTGTGGAGGTTTAAAGACATTGCAATTTGTTTTATTAAACACTGTTAATTCCACTTTGTTCCACGCTATTGGAGCTGGAATTTCCGCGTCATCAGACTTGCCATCGAATGGATCCTCGCTAAAGGATTTAAAGTTTAATCGTTCCGATCACAACGTATCGTTATTTTTCGTCACTTCCTCTCGTCCCGGGAGTGGGTAATTTGCGCGCCTACTGTCTTCCTTGGATGTGGTAGCCGTTTCTCAGGCTCCCTATCCGGAATCTAACCCTGATTCCCCGTTACCCGTGACAACCATGGTAGTCGCATAAACTACCATCGATAGTTGTTGATAAGACAGACATTTGAAAGATGTATCGTCGGTGCTGGACCGTGCGAGCAGCTCAAAGTTATCTAGAGATAAAGTGGAATAAACAATGTTTACCCTTCCTTCCCTGTGATGTGTAACTAGTACACATTGCTTCTAAAAACTTAAATATCTCTATAAATATAATAAATACTGGGTTCAGAATTTAGGCATTCCTCCATAATACATTTACGCATTGAATGAAAAAATAATATTAATAATAATTAACACTTATCGGCTACATCAGACATATTTTGTGAAAATCGGGAATAAATTCACCAATACAATCAAACGTGTGCCAGTGTGTGACGTAGGTATATTCATTCTAAAAACCCGCTATGGGTGAGGAAGCGACGCTAATCACGTCTTACTCTCACTCCACTTCGGTATATTGAAAAACAAGAAATAGAATCTCATTTCGCTCGCTTCAGTAGCTCGCGGACATTTGTTTGAGGTGGTCTCTTCGCCCGTTGTGTGAACGTCGGCCGATATTTTTTTCATGTTTTCAGCAATTAAATTTCAATTATTATCACTTTTGACTTCAAATTTAATTAATTTAAGCGATTGGTAAGGAATGTTCTTATTTTTCCGATTTTAAATCGTTCATTTTTACATGTGTATTGAATAAACAGCACCCGAACGCGCGGATTTTTTTTAGTACAGGAAGGGAAATGTTAATAAAACAAATTACAATGCCTTTAAACTGTTTTAATCCACGACATATAACAAAAAAAAACATTCATTTAAATTTAAGAGAAATAATAATAAAGAACTTATCTTTATCATATATTGTTTAAAGTTAAGGCATTAACATTGTGGAGGCTTAAAGACATTAAATTGATAAAACAAATTACAATCTCTATGATGTTTTCATAATCATTTTGACTTCTGTATAGTATTTACTAACTCGTGTATTATTTTAATTATATTGTTGTATTGATGCCTATTTTTATTTGGTTTTGTTGTATTGTTACAAATTATATTACTTATAGTTAAGGCATTAACACTGTGGAGGTTTAAATACATTAAATTGATAAAACAAATTACAATCTCTATGATGTTTTCATAATCATTTTGACTCCTGTATTTACTAACTCGTGTATTATTTTGATTATATTGTTGTATTGATGCCTATTTTTATTTGGTTTTGTTGTATTGTTATAAATTATATTACTTATAGTTAAGGCATTAACACTGTGGAGGTTTAAAGACATTAAATTGATAAAACAAATTACAATCTCTATAATGTTTTCATAATCATTTTGACTCCTGTATTTACTAACTCGTTTATTATTTTGATTATATTGTTGTATTGATGCCTATTTTTATTTGGTTTTCTTGAATTGTTATAAATTATATTACTTATAGTTAAGGCATTAACACTATTGAGATTAAATACATTAAAACTTGTTGACTTAAACACTGTTTATTCATCTTAATATAACACTTAGTTTTCACCTTATTACCAGGGAAGTCTCGTTTAATGATGAGGTGAAAACATTGAAACCTGTAGGGTTATACCATTATATTAAGTGGAATAAACAGTGTTTGATTAAATAAATTTTAATTGTTGTTTATAGTTAAGACATTAACGTTGTGGAGGTTTAAAGACATTGTAATTTATTTTTATCAAACACTGTTTATTTCACTTTTTTGTGACGGCATAGCCCTACCGGTTTCAAGGCTTTCACCTCATCTTCAGGGGAGCACAAACAAGAGTATTGTTTGTGCTCCCCTGATTATGATGTGAAAGCCTTGAAACCGGTAGGATTATACCGTCACAAAAAAGTGGAATAAACAGTGTTTGATAAAAATAAATTATAATTGTTTTTATTTTTTTTTTATTTATTTTAAGTTTATTTTGTAAATGAAGCACAAACTATTTTTTTAAGTAACATTGTAAGGTACATTGTACCGTTGATGAAGTATTGAAACAAAATAAAAATTGCAACAACTAGAGGAAATTAATTAATTTAAAGATATGGAAGAGAAACAAAAAAAATCAGGATGAAATTGGGATGTTTTTTTTTTCTTAAATTCTCTCTTAGATGCAAATAAAGATGCTTCACATGTGATGAATCTTGGAAGTTCGTTCCACTATCTTGCCGAATGAATCCCAAATGAATATTTGTAAAATGTAGTGTGCTGTGTTGGTACTCAAACAAATTTCTCATCGCCTGATAATAACGCCTGAAACACATAGAAACAGAGGAAGTTTTGAGGAAATGATATATCTTGGAAACATATTCACATCGAATGACCGCGTAGAGTCCGATATTGAAAGAGCAGGCAATAGAGTGAATAGTGGGTTATATAATATGTTTATCGACCGGAACATTTCAACAGAAGCAAAGCTAGCTGCTAATACGAAATCTCGATTCCAACATTAGGGATATGCAAATGGTACTTAGACGTGGCAAATACGTTGTAAAAGTAGGATAAATATGGTAGAAGTGATATTGTGTAGAAAAACAACAATTGGAAGAATAAGGAAATTAGAAAAGAATGCGGATTGAAAGAAGATGCAGTACTATAGATGAAAAAAAGAAGCATTAAGTTGATAAATGTTTTACAAATAATCTATATACGAGTAAGTAGTATAGAAGATGTGAGAAAGACATTTAAATGAAGCTATACTAAATTGAGTGAAAGTGTGAAGAACAAAAAACCTTTGTAATAGGCAAGTATTCACGTATGAAAAGTCTTTAAAATATAAGAGTATGAAGATAGGGGGCATTTAAATGGTTTGGTCATGAAGAAAGAATAAATCATAAAATATTTATTAAAATAATCAATTAGAGTAGCATAGAAGGTACGAAAAGTTTAGAAATGCGAGATAAAATTAATTTAATCAAATCTTAGAAGAGAGATAAGTAAAAAACATTTATAATAGGTGAATATACATGCAAGACTTCGAGAATAGAGCGATAGGAAAAATAAAATAGAATGGGAAATAGTGAAAAATCGGCTTTATTGTTGATGATAGATATGATTACTAAGTCGCGTAAAATTAATGCTGTTGATATGCGTGCAGTAAGAAAAAAATATGGAGAGTTAATGTGTGAAAGAAGACGGAATAAAGGCATCAGAAATGAATGCAAGGATATAATAAATGTTTTAAGCAAGATGTAACAAAGGAACTATACGATGATTTGACATGTGGAGAGAAAGATTAAGCGAGTATACAGGTCAGAGTGCAGTGTGCGAGGAACAGGTAGATAGAGGAAAACGTGACTGGATCAAGAGGTCTAGATTTGGAAAGGTTAAGTGATGAGTATTAATTATAGGAGTTAAGTGATGAGTATTAATAATATGTTCTCTCTGCTTACCCCTCAAGGGTCACGGTGTGATTATATGTAAGTAAATAGTTTTTTTGAAAAAAGTCAATGAGGTACCCAAGTCTTATACCTGATGATAGATTGAAGTACAAACCAGAGAGCCAAGAATAGAAGGCCAGTATTTACATGAATTATCTTGTAACTGTTTTAGTCCTATAATTTAGGTGGAATATACTTAAAAAAAACACGTAATTTCTAATCTCTCATGAGAAAAACAATCACAAAGACTAACGAGTCCAAGCTAATACCATAAAAAAGGATGGACAGTTACTTCGCACCGGCATACGTACCCAAAACACACGTCAGAGATAGTAGCGCTTCTCGTTCGTCTCAATTCGTGCGAGTTTCTTACAAAAACTGCTTTCTTAGTTTGGTGATGCTCATTCTCAAATGAACATCAGACACACAAACAGGCCGACACACGCACGGCTACTTATATTTCTTGCCTCGATAAAACAAAGAAAGGAGGGGAAAGGAAACACGCAAACATTCACTGAATACTGTAGGATCAAGATATAAATAGGCTTACCATAATAAATTCCCTAAAAACGGGATTACTGAGAGATTAAAATAAAAAGAAAAAACTTTTTCGCTCCACATCGCTTAAATAAAGAAGTTTTTTTATTCTGTGTTTCTTTTTCACTATTTTTTATGGATTTTACACTGTAAACTTCGTGAAGCATTAATGACCTCCACAGCCAGATTGGTGAAACACCTTTCTTCCGACCCTGGTTTGATTCTCTTTAGAAAGCAATTTATTTTAAAAAAGAGTCTAGTTTGGTTTTCATGTGGAGTCTCTTAAACATATTTTTGGTTGAGTAGAAGAGATAACCGAGTGGTAACAAGCTATCTAGGGTGTACTGTATATAACAAAAGTGTTATGCAAATATTTCAAATCAACCCTTTTGGGACGTATCATCAAAATTTATTATTTTATGTGTATGTGAATGCAACACACATATGTTACACTACACTTCACCGAAAGTCTTAACTGCAAATTCTTTTTGGCAGGCAAATAGATTATTCCGTTTATTTACGCTTCTTCCCTAATCTTAGAGTTAAAATATGTACGTCAATGTCTTGCAACAAAAGAGATTAACTCTTATTAATCAATCGTCTGTTGTAACACATGTTGTCGTGTCTATATTATTGGAATTAAATTTATTCTTGTCTGGCGAATTCGTAAATTTCTAAATTCCAGTGCGTTTTCTATACAACTGGTGATCATAAATATTGTATTATTACTCTGTTTCTAAAAAGTGTACATTTGATTAAGTGTAACGACCGGATTGACTTCAAAATGTTCCTCTTTGTATTAAAGTCCCTCAATTGAATGTATCAATTAAACCTTTTAGATCTGTATCCAAAAGATGATGCTTCAGAGAGAAACTGAACTTTGAAGTCGATATATTCTTTGGCGAATGAATGTATTATTAAGCAACGATCTATGTTAGTAAGAAGGTGTATAACGACAGCTTTTGTCGTTGCTAACCCATAGCGTAGAATTGTGTTAGAGTTAGTAGTGTGTGCAGCAGCAGCTTTAGGAAGCAGTTGAAAACAACGCTTAATGGGAGGTCCTACCAAAAATTTATGATTACACATGAACTTATAACACACACTAAACACCACTTAAAGCCGAATGTGCTACTATCAAATATAGGAAGATCTGCAAATGTTTGTAGTTCGTCCTACCTTGGAAAAGTTTTCTAAGGTTAAATTGCCAAATATATAATATTTTTTCTAAATATATGTAAATGCCGGCAATTACGCAATCTTATTGCTGCAGCCACAACTTTCCTATCCGAAAAACTATTTTTTTTTATGTTTTTAAATTTCCAATAATTGCGGGTGTGATTCCCGAGGTCGAATGCCCTTGGAGAGAGTCTAGCATATAAATTATTGTTTTATTATAATTATTATAACAAGTCTTTGTTGACTTTTTCAAATTATTAATTAAAATAACATTATTTTCTTAAAAAAAAAACACCTAATTTATTAAATTAAATCTACATTTTCAAATAATTGATTCGCTTTATATAATGATACTCGTGTATTCCAAGGAATGTCCTCATCATTAGACTATTATAAATGTTAGAAAAACATCCTGTTATTTCAATCTCTAACAATCAAAGTTCCACTCCTTAATTGTATGTTTTCCTTTCAGTTACAAAAGAAAATAGGTCAAAGTTCAGAAATATTTCAAATTAAATTATTTGCACAGAGATGATTTTAATAATACTGCTTTCCTATCACAGATTCTGTCAGTTATGTTTGCCAATTTTCTTCAATTTGTTTGTCTTATTGCCTTACTATCGGAACTTTTTTCGTAAGTGTTTGATGGTTTTTATTAATTTACAACAACTAAAGAGCATAACATACTTGAAAGGATTTTATGATTAAAATTTAAATATCGTCCGACGAATACAATTTTATTTTCAAAATGTTTGATAAAAAATACCAATGACCATCATAATTTACCAATGATCATCATAGTTTACCAATGACCATAATATTTTGTTTTTATTTAAACAAAATCAACTGGGTTTTCTGTAAACTAAATTTAAAATACTGTTTTTATTTTTTATTTTTTTATTATTACACATGACAAGAAATATACACAATTTGAGAAAAAACAACAAGTAATTTGATTTGGACATACAATTTTAATGGATCTGGGTTTGTTGCCTTTCATTTGTCGTATCCCCAGTAAACTAGGCTTTTGCTTGTATCTCACTGAGGATATTTAGCATGATAAAAATAAATCGATACTTCTTTCCGATTTTTGATTACACAAAAACAAAACCCCGCTGCACGCTCTCATCAACCTGACAGTGACACTCAACTACAACTGGAAACATCTTGCGAAATTCAACTCCTCACACATCATCACTCCAGAAAGACCAAAAATATTCATCCCACACTATACCGCACACAATCATAAGAATAAAAATCAAAATCAAAACAAAATTAAAACAAAAAAAAAAAAAATACGCAGAAACACAAATACAAAAACAACCAAAATTAAAACAACAAGAAGAAACCCACACTCATGAGCTTACATAAATCCCTTCCACTCGTCATTCATCCTGAAAGCCCAAGTACTCAAAATAATAAACTGTGCAACAATAAAATAAAAATATAGAGATGAAGACAATGTTCTAACTATAGGATGTACTTATTTTTGTTAACATCAAAGATCGAGCCCAAAACTTTCAAGACGAAGTAAAATTTCCAACTAATGAACGAGATCAATTAGTTTATTAATTCAATAGCCTGTTTACTTAATTTGAGATATCTACTGTAGTATCATGCTCTAAAATATTATCTCAATTCAAAACAAGATCCTAGAAAATATTAACATATGGCAACTTTAGAGGGTAAGAGTAGCTCATTTTTCACGTCAATCCTTGTTTGAAAATTAAGACAGAGTTATTTTTTTCTCATATCCTAATATACTCGTATGTTTGTACAATATGTAGCCAAAATACGAAATACACTTCTTTAATATAAGAATAATAAATGACTTGTATACTGCTTTCAAACAATATATCTAGAGAGCTTTTTTCAATTGATAAAGGGCATTTAGGAACTGCCATATAAAATATTTTGATTTAATAAGGTATAAAATTAATACTAAAATAATAGGTTACCACTTCTTTTTTAGTTCGTTTTTTTTTAATTTAAAAATTAATTAAGGTCTGATTTTTATCTAATAAACTTGCATCTGAAAACTTGCAAATACTTTTTTTTTCTTCAAAATCTTTTTATAAAATATATAATACCGAATATTCTTGACTTATTTAATACTCTTTGGCATGTACTCGTAGTACAAAATTTTTAATCCTTTGTTTTGACTTATGAAATATTTGTATTCGGGAGTAGAAAGTCGTTTACATTTTATTATTGTGTCAAGAATAACCGCTCCTCTTTCTTTACGTCGTCCTTTACTGTCTATGCAGTGAGATTCTGGAATCAGTTACAAACCAATATACGTCTCGCTCCGTCAATGGCATGCTTTAAGAAGCGACTGAAAAACCTCTTAATTTCTAGTGAGTAATATAACGTGTTTCATTCCTGATTTTTCTTTTCCTTTCCTCTCAACCATCCCTTCCTTTCCTTTTGGTTGATGATATCTCACTTCATATGAAAATGAATGTTCGGGTGATTGTCCATCTTTGTGGGGTTCGTGGGCATGTGCTCACGTATATGTTTATGGATTTCGTGGGGATGGATAGTAATTTGAATGATTTATGCGACCACGTAACTTGCTTCATTTACTTTTGTCTAGTTGGTTGGAAGAGATTGCCGCCTGGAAATAAGCCCGCCAGATTATATTTGCAATAAAAGTGTTAAATAAATAATAAATTAATAAGAATACTAAGTTATTTCAGGTCAGAATTCTACCTTTTGGACAGCATTGGACTACGAATCAAGTCATTGATGCAAGACACCGAGGTCGTCGCATGGACTGCTCCACACCGCAAATATTCCTACCATGTTTGAAAAGGGTCAAGTGGACGTAAGTAGCCCTGAATGAAACATGACGAATGATTACTGGTAGTCTTAAATCAAATCCAATAAATAAGAAAGGTATAACTTATAAATAACAAGGCTTCTCTCAATCTACCAGACCTTCAACACCGGAACTTCGCAGAAAAAAATATAACGCAGAACGATAAGCCCAAAAGCGCAACCCTTTGATAAGTTCCAGTTTTGATGCATTATAGCAGGGGTAGCAAACTTGTTTGTTGTCGCGATCGATTTTTTACATAGTCACGATCTACCGATCAAATTAGCGATATTTAACACATTACTCGTATAAAAGGATAACTTATAACGAAAAGTTTAATAATAAGTATGAACGGAATTTACTTCGCTAAAAAAATATTAAGGATAAGAAAACTTATACATACACGTTAAATAACATACATTTAGAGTAAACATGTCTACATATTAAAAAAGAATAACAAATTGATTGCATTGACAAGTGCATGCGCGTAATGATATTTGGAAACATCGCACGACACATTGTAAATTCCGAAGATAGCCGCGAAAACTGCTTCGCGATCGACCTGTTCGCCATCCCTGCATTACAGTGTGACATTTTCTTTGTAAACAGTATAAACAGGCGAGTTAATATGTGGCGATCACTTTCAATCAAATTTAAACATGTTAAAGATATCGTAAAATGTTGATACAAAGATGTTTTAAAAACTGAGTGATATTTTTTTCTTTCTTTTTTTACTTATGAACCCCTAATGTTTCTTAATTGATTGCTTTGTATAAATATTATTTAAAATAAATTGTAAAAATCTCCTCTCATAAAAAAAATCTACGATTCAACAGACCACGCACATTTCAGATGAAATTTGACACTAGTTGAACCTAATAATAATAAAATAACAATTTATATAACGCCGTTTAGAGAGCAAACTATTTTTAAGGGCGCTAAAAACCTGAGGAGTATTACTCTTGTAACAACAGGGAGCATTCCACCTGAAGAGAGCCTCAAGAAAGGATGTGGAAACACGTATCTTCGAGATTTACATAATTGAAAAATAAAAATATATTCTATGTTTAAAGTATTTTTCTTTATTTTTTTTTGGATTTGGAAAAAAAAACTTAAATCTAATTAAACTTGAAGATATAAGCTTTTACGTCATCATCAATTCTATCGATTCGCGTTAATGGTGGTCTTGATAGGATGTTAGACTATAGTCTATAGCAGCGGTTGCTAAAGTGGTGGTCCGCGAAAAAATTTCGCTGGTCCGCAGAGAAATGTGGACATATGAAATCATGACACTCTCGTAAGACGTGTAGCTAGCTGCATTGTACGAAGATACAAAGCATATATTGCTATCTCTACCCGACCTATTGGTACATGTAGTGTTGCTTCAATATCATGTGTATTTTTCTAATTTAAGTATTTTTATATATTAGGTGTTAACATAAGTTGCGTCCGTTTTTCCCATATTTAAAAATGAGCACCAAAAGTAAGATAAAATGCTAAAGGTTATACATCATTCGAAAGAAAATTTTCTGTTCTTCAAGATATTGTGTTTGCTTTTACGTTACATGTATTATTTTATTTGATTACAAACCTTCAAAATGGAATGTCAAGTAGACGAAAGTGAACATTTTCGACACCTCCTTTTGTTCACGTTCAATCGTGGGAATAAAGCCGCCAAAGTTGCTCGCGATATTTGCGAAGTGTACGGTGAAGATGCTATGAATGAAAGGACAGCTCATCGATGGTTTTTCCTTCAATAATGACGTCTAATTGCGGACATGGTTGGACGAATTCCTCGAGTCAAGACTGGATGGTTTTTATCGCACAGGCATTGAAAAACTTGTAGAACGTTGGTAAGAAATTGTAAATAATGAAGGAGAATACATTATTGACTAATTTGTTGTAAAATAATGAAGGAGAATACATTATTGACTAATTTGTTGAAATTTTTTTTTGTTGTGTCCTCTTGTCCATCTAAAATACATCTGTCATATTTTTACAATATCGGATAAAAAAATCAGATCGTTTATCGTGAAATTATTATTTTTATAAAGAATACAGTTCACGATTTTTCACAAAATTGTATTTAAATGTAAAAGTGTTTTTTTTTTCTACAAATATGTCAAATTTGAAAT
This sequence comes from Odontocerum albicorne, assembly GCA_949825065.1. NCBI lineage: Eukaryota > Metazoa > Arthropoda > Insecta > Trichoptera > Odontoceridae > Odontocerum > Odontocerum albicorne. Next base: position 42,203,073 of record OX463847.1, on the reverse strand, counting down.
TGATATACAGCCTATTAAGTGAGATATAATTTTTTTAAGCTCCTCTTACCACGAATGTTGCCATACATTATGGTTACGGCAAGGATAATAATAATAAAACTTTTATAATTTGTTTACAATTAATAGTTTTATTTTTTTAACTAGGTATACTTTGAGTGTTCTTTGATCACTTTTTTCTTAATATATTTAACACTAAGAGATCCTATTTGTGGTCCGCGGGATTTAAAATTATGAATTTAGTGGTCCGTGAGGTCCTAAAGTTTGGCTACCGCTGGTCTATAGGATGTTTGTAGTACTGATTGTGACGAGACGTATCCACTTCTCTCGGTTACTTCCTATTTGAATGGCAGACTACCCTCAGTCAAATCCTTTTCGTCCTGGCACAATTCTTATAGACAGCAATACCTCCAAATTATCTGACTCACGTCTGGTAATATGCCTGAAGAATCGTGAGATACGCAGGAAGCATAATGAAAGTCATATTTAACTCCTTGAATATCGAGACATTTGTTCTTCTGACGGTCAACAGGGTTATCAGCACTCAACGCCAATACAACATCTCAAAGAAATATCGAGACATTTGTTATTCTGACGGTCAACAGGATTATCAGCACTCAACGCCAATACAACATCTCAAAAAAATATCGAGACATTTGTTACTCTGACGGTCAACAGGATTATCAGCACTCAACGCCAATACAACATCTCAAAGAAATATCAAGACATTTGTTATTCTGATGGTCAACAGGATTATCAGCACTCAACGCCAATACAACATCTCAAAGAAATATCGAGACATTTGTTATTCTGACGGTCAACAGGATTATAAGCACTCAACGCCAATACAACATCTCAAAGAAATATCGAGACATTTGTTATTCTGACGGTCAACAGAATTATCAGCACTCAACGCCAATACAACATCTCAAAGAAATATCGAGACATTTGTTATTCTGACGGTCAACAGGATTATCAGCACTCAACGCCAATACAACATCTCAAAGAAATATCGAGACATTTGTTATTCTGACGGTCAATAGGATTATCAGCACTCAACGCCAATACAACATCTCAAAGAAATGGATTGTTGCCCCTTCTTGGACTTATTGTCTTTGTTTCTTTGCATGAAACTTTTATGTACCACTATGTAATTAAACATCCAATTAAATTAGATTCAGACAGCAGCTATTGCTCAATTTTAACATTTCAACAAGTAACAACGTGTCAAAAGGTTATATTTCACTATTATTTTTGCAATCTAAGATAATAATAAGAGAACGGTGTCAAGTTTTATCGTTCCTTTCGCATGTAAAATATTTTAATAATTATACGTGAAACCAATTGGAAAAGGTCACGAATAACAAAGGATCATTTCGAGAAGCTTCAAGGTCGTTCATTTAATAAAAAATAAAAGAACAGCAGGTGAACGTTATTATGGCGTTAAATCTGCTGTAAGGTGAGCGCACATCGGTGTGGGTATTTAACAGGTTTCTTTACATTTTTAGTTTTGAGTGAAGATGAATTTTTATTTAGGGAGCAAGCATACTTTTTTTTTATTTTTTTATTAAACAAGTAAATTATTATACAAACATTTGTCAAGGCTATACCTATATACAAATTTATTATTTAACTAATCTTAATTATATGTTATAATTTATGAACTTATTTAATCTTATTTTCCTACATATCATTTTATTTTATTTATTCAATCTTAATATATGAGATCTTAGAAATAATTAACACCTACATACTACTTATAACTAGATAACAATTCTTACACTAATTATTTAGCAAAAACAAGTCCACTCGTTCAGGCTACTTGTATTCCATCACATTCACTCAGACCTTGGTCGCCCCAGCTAATACTGTAGGTGGACTAGTCAGGCAACAGATAATGCTTCGGGAGCTTGTGCTTATAACGGAAGGGTAGGTCGGATTTACTCTCGTAAGCCCCCAGGGCAGCGACTAAGGGATTTCTGTGATTTTGTTGGCTTTTATAGAACTTCACGGTCCAAGCGAGGATGTGGTGTTGTAGGGTTGAATCAAGCATACAAAAAAAATGTTTTTCGTTTTTAATTTTATTTATATATAACAAGTATTTTTATAGATACATAATGTTTGAATGTTAATGACAACTTCTTTTAACAAAAATCTTGTTTCCGACCGAAATCAATCTCGCAACCCGGGTAATAAATAGACAGATGTCTCACTAACTAGGCCATAGAGGGCGTCATAAATTCTCGTCAATTCTCAAAGATATCAAAAAAGAGGGCCCAAGTGTAATTAATAACAGTTCATTAACATTTAACAACCTCCGTGACGTAGTTGATAACATGCCTGCCTATCTTCCGACCCAGAAGTTGCGGGTTTAATTCGTATTGGTAACTTTTTTTTTCAAATAAGGATCCATTACTTCAGACCTCTTGAACATATTTCTGGTTACTTGGAAAAGGTTACTACACGGCTATAAACCCACATGGTTGTTTTTTATACAACGAAATAGTGTCTTCCAGTGTTCTCTTGCTAACACACACTCAACAGAGTCTGTATCACCAATACAGTATAAATGAATGAATGAAACTAAATAAACTAAGAGGATACAAATCATAATGAACTAAGCGATGAAGTATATTTTTACTATTTCAAAGACAGAGTTTTAATGTAACATTTTTTTGTAATATTTTTTTCTTCTGTTTTGAACATAAACATTTTTCCGTTTTAATTGTGTATCCAAGTTTTTTTTAATTTTATTTTTGTTACATGATATGTTTTGTTTTTCTGCTTTTATATAAATATTGTTGTTTATGTTTTTTTTTTTTGTTTGAACATTCTTTGTACTAGAAATTAGATTTTTTTGCAATGGCTGCGGCCGTTAACAATTTATAAATGAATTACCTAATATAAAACGAGCATTTTTATTATAAATCGTGTAGATAACGAATTCTGATTAATAATTTGCTTTAAAAATAATTACAATTTATTTTTTGACTCCTAAATATTTCGGAGTTATAAAATAAGGATTCAATAACCAAATAAAAACAAATCTTTATTTATTTTTGAGAATCGGAAATTGTAGGATGAGTCCTGTGACAGCTCACAAATTTGCCCCTATACTACCTTGTAACGATGTTCGGTAATTTTAATTATTTTATCAACTTTAATATAAGCCTCAATTCAAATAAATAGCAAGTTATTTAGGTAAATACATTACATAAGGTTGTATTGGGGCAAGTTTGTGAGCTGTCAAAGGACTCATCCTAGAATTTCCGAACTATAATAACGATTATTATTAAAGAAGCTCAATACAGATTTATAAACAAAATGAAAGGCCTCTTTCATCAGTCGATTAAAATTAACTAACTGTACTATTTATAAGTGTTTTTTTTTTCAACCAATGAACTTTATTGTGCACCTAGCCTCAGGCTTTGTCGAGACCCCTCGACATCACGCTGTAGTCGGCACAAGCGGCGTACCGGTGCCTGATGACGAAACCTCTCGATAGAAAGGTTATCAAACCTTCGGCAATCGACCAGATCGTCTATCCTTGGGTGACCTTTCCTCAGCTATGCAAATCGGTCCATAGTATCAGCCCATTAGCACTCAGCTGCATGCACGTGTCGATATAATGCTTGCTCGGTCTACTAGGTTATTAGCACGATTCGCAAATTATAGTCCTCATTTAGCCATCTTTATGGATGATTCGCGATTGTTTTCAATCGATTCAATTGATTATGACAAAGTCGTTTTGCTTCTTAAAGAATTTTCGTTATGCACGATTTTTCTAGTATTTTTATATGCTTTGTAATTAATTTAATGAATTTTTAATGTACGTTTGCGAAATAAAATAGGAATTTACAATCTTTTTTTATGTTAAGAATATATATATAAGAAAGAAAATTCCCTTCAAAAATTATATATAAAAAAACATATTCCTCTTCCCAAAGCATACTGATGACCTCCGTGGCCTAGTTGGTAAGACGCGTCGAGGTTACAGGTTCAAATTCAGATGGAACCCATATATTTAAAAAAAAGGATTCCAGTCTGGTTTTCACTTAAGGCCACATTAACCCTTCCTTCCCTGTGATGTGTAACTAGTACACATAACTTCTAAAAACTTTAATATCTCTATAAATATAATAAATACTGGTTTCAGATTTTAGGTATTCCTCCGTAATACATTTACGCATTGAATGAAAAAAATAATATTAATTAATAATTAGCACTTATCGGCCACATCAGATATTTTGTGAAAATCGGGAGTAAATTCAACAATACAATCAAACGTGTGCCTGTGTGTGATGAAGTTATTTAATTTAATATTCATTCTAAAAAACCACTATGGGTGAGGAAGCAACGCTATTCACGTCTCACCTTCACTCTACTTCGGTATATGGGAACGCAAGAATAGAATCTTAGTTCGCTCGCTTTTCTCGCTTCAGTAGCTCGCGGGTTTTTGTTTGAGGTGGTCGCTTTGCCCGTTTTGTGAACGTCAGCCGATGGTTTTTTTTTTCATGTTTTCAGCAATTAAATTTCAATTATTATGACGTTCGACTTAAAATTTATTTAATTTAAGCGATTGGCTATGAATATTTTTTATTTTAACGATTTTAAATAGCTCATTTTTTACATGTGTATTGATGTGTATTGAATACACAGCGCCGGAACTCGCGGATTTTTTTAACACAGGAAGGGAAAGGTTGGTTGGAAAAGATTACCACATGACAATAAATTTATACTATGATACGTTTTCTCCTCGACATGTAGAAAATATTCCAAATGTGATTTATAATCGATTAATTAGTAAAAAAAAAAACAAATTACCTTTTCGTCAAACAGTAATTATATATTTGTTTTGGTGGAAATTACTTTATTTAATGATCAATGTAAGAGCTCAACTAGTGTATATATTACAAAAAAAATTATGGAACGATATCAAATCGGTTGTATTTAAAAGTTCGTGTGTAACAATAGGTGTTGTCATAGTTACGGTTTAATGTTGTTTGATATTATTTGACAGCTGTCACTTCTTGATATGATCATAAAACACAAAATAACAATAGGAAATAATAGGTCCATTAAGAAAAGATGACTTGATGGTTGAACAGTAAAATTTAAACATAAAAGCGAGAAAGCACTTTACAATGAGTAAAAGTGCTTGAGTATTGCATTTATTACCATTATCATAGTATAAATAGGTCAAACACCCATACGATGGTTGTCGCCAAAGAAAGAATACGAAAATTGAATTTTGAATACAAGAGAGCGAGAGAGGAATACTTGGATTCTCTCCGAAAGTAATTCGAAATTTGAATCTCGGTGGGTCCGTGATGCTGAACGAATTTTAAATACCTAGCTAACAATTTTTGAACCGGTGTAAAAGGTGACGATGTATAAATGATGTATATAAACAAATTTTACATTTATGAATATATATTTTCATAAATGTAGAATTTGTTTTACTTCCGTGAATATTTCACGGGTTGCAACTAGTACAATATTATTACTCCCGCACTTGATGCTGTTGCTATGTAAATAAATTAATTAGGCTGTCAATAGTTTATATAAATCATTTTGTAAATAAGATATCTACTATGTTCTGAGTTCCATTTTATAAATATTCTACGGTTTTACAAATTTCCTGTATTATTCCAGAAAGGGGTTTCATTAATCATTCTGTTAAAAATAACGTTAAAAAATTCGTGCATTTTGACAAAAAAAAATCGTAAAAGAACTTTTGTATTCCTTTATTGTATTACCCTTTCAAGTTATACAGTACTATCAGGCGGACTAAGTGCCACATAGCAATCTCTTCCAACCAACCAAAAACCTGTTAAAGAGGTTTTTAGTGAAAAACATACTAGAATCCTTTTTAAAAAAGACTGGGTTCTAACAGGAATCAAACCCACAGCTCCCAGATTGTTATTAAAAAGAATATATTATAGTTTTTCATTTATTTCCGTCATCATTGGCGGATTATTGCTATTATACTATATATAGGTAAGGAGGTGGTCGGTTCGCTCGTTCTGTGAACGTCGCCTGATGTTTTTTTCATGTTTTCAGCAATAAATTTTCAATTATTATCACTTTTGACTTCAAATTTAATTAATTTAAGCGATTGGCTATGAATATTCTAATTTTTTCCGATTTTAAATCGATCATTTTTACGTGTGTATTGAATACACAGCACCGGAACGCGCGGATTTTTTTAGCACAGGAAGGGAAAGGTTAACCTTTCGACGTTTGTGGAAATCTATTCCGTGATATACAGCCAGCCATAGACAACTGACTAAAATTAAATGAATAAATAATAAACGTTATATCCATTTTGAATTGAAACATTTGCTTTCATATCACAACTCGAGCATGACAGCCAAATATATACTCATTACATAGTAAGAAAGAATAAAATAAGATTATTCTGTCATTAACAATAATTACTTCTCATTGATTAACAAAAAAATCTCAATCGTATCGATTTCTCATCGATTGCTCAATCATGTACAAATGATACTTTCTTAACATTTTTATTTTTATTTGCAAAATAGTTTTAAATACATCAACGAGTGACCATGGTTGGACAAAAAAACATGATTTTATTAAAAAATTTGTATGATGCTACACAACAAGAACACATCCGTAACGAACTCAGCTTGTCATGTTACACGTTTTGTAGGCCCACCCAGCATATATTTTATTCTAAAATGAAGAACTTACAACAAATTGCTTCTATATCTCCCGAATAAAAAGACTAAACAGGTTGAGTTCTAAGTATGGGTATTTTATGAACTTTCATACGACTTTGACTAGCTGAAGTTGTTCTTGTCGTATTGAATTACTGGTGCGTTTATTTGTTGTTTTTTTAACGTTTGCATCAAAACGTTATTTTGACAGTTCAAATATAAAAATAAATGAAAACAAGATAAACGGTCTATATCAGCCGTATCAATACAAGTGCTACGGCTGTGCATTTGTAGTGACTTGGAGGATGTGCAGCAGATGTAACACATATAAATAGTATGGGATGGATGAAGTTTAGATCAATCACGGGAGTTCTATGTGATCTGAAAATGCCAATAAAGTTAAAAGGAAAAGTATACCAAACGATTGTCAGACCCGCACTCCTCTATGGCTCCGAATGCTGGACGATGTATAACTCTTACTCTAGGCAACTAGAAACTGCTGAAATGCGCATGCTAAGATGGTCAGCTGGTGTGTCCCTTAGAGACAAAATAAAAAGCTCACGCATTCGTGGAAGCCTAGGTGTTACAGACATCAACATCAAGATGGAGGAGAGGCGATTGAGATGGTATGGGCACGTTGGACGCAGAGCACCCGATCATATTGTGAACCAGGCAATCTCCATGGATCTTCTTCGAATAACAACCAGAGGAATACCAAAGAATTCATGGGTGGTGCAAAAAAAACCTGATTCAGAGGTACGGCCTAGGGGACGTAGTCCGGGACAGAAGAGCATACAACCTGAGGACGAGGAGAGCTGACCCCAACAGTCTTCGCAGACAGTGAGTTGGGATGGAGCCAGGGAGAAGAAGATCAGCCGTATCACTACAACCTAGAAGGATTCTTGCCTGTTCTGAGACAGTTAACTTACACCCGCAATATTTACACATAAATACAACAAAACAATTCAATAAATCAAAAGATTTAACAACTGTCACAGGAAAAAATATTGGCACAATTTCATTGAAACTATCAATAGATCTAATTGCTAATAAATGTTAAGTGTTTTCATAAATCTCCGACACTTCCGGAATTAGAAATGGTACAGTATATTTATACATTTAGTGCAGCAGGTCAATTAATATTTGGTATTAGAAAAAAAAAGTATCCACTTTGCACAGATTTCTCCTGTTACACAAAGAGGGTCTGCTTCTAGCGTTAGCTTATTCGTTAGGAATAATATCAGCCAGGATTCTTTTCATACTGCCAGGCGGTACCGAGAATATATCAACAGTGTCATTCAGTTGGTTCAATATCTCTATACCACGCGTGACTGATTGTTTAGCCATGATATTCGTCCTGTAAGTTGGTATGTAGAACAGAGGGTGATTCCTTGCACGGCTATATTTATTAGGTACATATAAACTTAGTGCTTCTATAATCGCGGGACAGTTAAAGCAACCTTGATAAACCTTCAGTAGGAATATCGCAATGGATTTTTGTCTTCTTATTTCGAGGCTTCTATAGTTACACACTGTGAGAAATTCGACATGGTGAGCATATTTTGGGCAATCGCCCTTTGTTTTGTACCATAGATATCTTAAGATTTTTTTTGTATTTGTTCTATATTGTTTTTATATTTAAGCTGATGAGGAGCCCAAACCGTAGATGCATATTCTAATTTGGTTCTAATTAGATAATTATATAAGTTTCGGAGGATATCGGTGCTGTTAAATTCTCTTGATATTCTCATTATAAAACCGAGTAGTTTGTAACAGTCCGATATCGAACGTGAGACATAGTTAACGAACGTGAGTCCGACATCAAAGGTTACGCCTAAATCTTTGCACTGATTGAAGTATGATGTTGGAGTTAGAGCTTTATCGTATGGTATTCAAACTCTAAATATTCTTGTCTCATTCTTCAGGACAACATAGTGTAATGAGGACTTATCCTCCGGGAGGTGTACGATGCTGAGATAGTATTGTTTTGGTAAACCGAACATATGTTACAAGTTAGCGAAATATATAGCTGGGTAGCTGATGGAAATAAACATCCACAAGACGTTCCAAACTGTTTCCAGTTTGGAACGTCTCGTGGATTTTTATTTTGCGTTGTCCATGTTTAAGATACACGAATTCGTTGACATTGTTTCATTCAAACTTTTCGACTTCTCTATAAATATGATGAAGTTTCGATGTGTGTGTTTTTTTTTGTGTATTGGAGTAAGCTGAAAAATTATACTTATGTATAATTTTGTCATTATTATCAAAGATTGTTATTTTTTGTATTATAGGGCTTTGATTACCTGAGCCTTGACGCGTTTCAAGTTTGTATTTTATGTGGTATGCATATACGTACTGCTTTCTGATATTTTTTGTACATTGTTCATGTAAATGTTTATAATTTTTGTGACAAGTTATACTATTCATGCGCACACAAAATTTTAAATTGAGTACTATTTTTGTTATCTTTTATAATAGCCGATAAAAAATATACACTGTAATAAAATATGAAGATAAAACTACATGCCAGATAGTTCCTAGTATTTTTTTCTTGATTAAGATAACTAGGGGAGTTTTTATATGTTAAGAAAAAGTTGAAGGGAAAAATAGACAGTGTGGGAAATCGTCGAGGAATTATTTCAATTGTTAAGTTACAGAAATCGACAAATCATGGAAAGATTAGAAACTCCAAGTTGATAATCGAGAAATAGCGGTAGCAAACGTGAATGAGGAGAAAATTGATGAGCTCTTCTACTCTAATGAGCTATATAAGTGGACCGACAAGTTCTGCTGTCATGTTGAAACAGAACCGGCTCCAAGTACCTGCAAAAGAAATGCATCGGGCGTAGGCTCTTTCCTATTAACTCTTCATGTAAAAACATTTTTTCAAGAAAAACTCGATTTTGATTCTAAATGATGATGTGCGAGTATTTTTGCCTCTTTATATACAAACTACTCCGAGCCTACTCCAAGTGCAAGGATCGAAAAGCCGAAAGCCGAAAGGATCGATTTCTGGGGGCGAAGACAATATTGTCTCGCGGTCACGTAAATTCTGACTACAAAAAAATGTTAAATATTGCAATTTTATTAGTTAAGTTACGTTTGAGAACATTTTCTTCATCAGGGGGTCCGTTAGCAAACGGGCTACGGGCTACAGGATGAGCCGTTCTTTAGGTTGTTTTACCCGGGCCTCGGAATCGTCAGGCTGATCTCCTGACATCCTTAAATCATGTGGATCAAAAAAGGCCAAGACAACGCCAGCCTCGAACGCTTGAGCCCTTGCGGGGGTGGGGTTCAGGCAAATCTCAGACCCCCAATTGGGGCCAAGGCTATGAAAAGGATCATGAGAGTCGGGACATACAGTGTGAGAACGCTCAGACCGGACTTGGAGCTGATCGCGGCCAGGATTGCGGGTGATTATGGACTTGATCTGATGGGCATATGTGAGGCGCGCCTACTGGGCTCTGGCAGGGGTGGGGCTGGAGAGTACACCATGCTCTACTCAGGTCATGGGACTGCACACAGGAATGGCGTGGCCCTGCTCATGAGCAGACTTGCTTCCGGCTCGCTTCTTGGCTGGGAACCGGTTTCTGATAGGTTGTTGCGTACATCGTTTAGGGTAACGGTAGAAACTCTTTTTTTTAATTAATACTGTTAATAAAAAAATATTATTCATGGTTATCCACATATTGAAAAGTAAGTAGGTACCGGCCCTGTGTTATATAGTTAAAGGTAATGTACAGACGACCACTGTAGATGTGATGAAGAGTTTCAATAATGGGCATATCAAAGAAATTGACAAGATTATTGCAGCATAAGGAATATAAAGAAAACCGATTCCTCTTACTTGTGAGAAAGTCAATAGTTTTTAAATTAATTCGTATACTCGTAGTACCCTTAACACACATCCAAGTTGGAGATATGGACACATTTAAAGCCTATTTAAGCCTAAGTAACACACATCCAAGTTGGATATATGGACACATTTAAAGCCTAAGGGTTAAAACCACTGGAGTAGACACGAAACTCACACTTCGTCATTGCACGTGTTGGTAATATAATATTATTGCACGTGAACCAGCTTGCAACAACACTGGCATACGTCTAGCAGTATTGTTACTAGATGAATCTTTTAACAAGATTGCGACCCCTATTTTCGGGTACAATCGGGAACCGTACCCAATCCCCCGGGCGGAAATCAAGCGCATTTCCTAAGTATTTTAGCAACTAGGTCATAATTGGGAAAAGGTTTTCTTCTTGCAGTATATTATTGATTTTTTTTATGTATTATTCCTGATACTTGCCGTCTAACCCACCATCATCATATTTCTTTATTTCTTAGTCTAAGAGTTTTACCAGTTATATAGCGCAAGACCGTCATTTCTAATGTTTTAAGGAGTGCCTTCGTTCGTGTGTTATCAACTCTAGTTTTAATAGCTTGTCAATACTTGATTTCAAGAAACGATATTTAAAAACAAACGTGAAGGAGTTTTAATCGTGGGGTACTGCTAAAGTAAAAGTTTGAAGGACTTTCAATCTCGGTTAAATGGTCTTTGGATCAGTTAATTGTTATTTTCTTAGTGGGGCAGACATTAGTACACTGGTTAAAATACAAAATTAAATTAACATTAAGGGAAAATATTTCAAATGGATAAAGAGATATGTTCCATAGAACATAATTTGTGAAAGTAAACTAAATCAAAAGACAGCCAAAAGTAGTTACTTATGGAATTCCACAAGGTAGCATATTGGGACCACTTTGATTCTTGATATATATATAAATGAGTTATGTGAGCTTAAAACAACATTTCGTTTCTCAAAACGTAATTTCTCAGTTTTGCAAATGATATAGTAATACTGGCAAATGGAAAAACACGAAAAGAAATTTTCAGAAGAGCAAAAGATTCTTTAAATAAATTTTAATTAGTGGCTATATTCCAATCTATTAAGTCTTAACGTAGAAATATCGTTTGTTTAATTTAATATCACAAAAAATGAACTGCCCGATTCTGAATTGCAATTGAAATAACGTCAATGCACAAGTGTAGAGATAGAACAATGTGACTGCACTTTGATTAAGAAAGCATTGAGCGTAAAATATCTTGTAATTATATTTAATGCACAATTATCATGGAATAATCAGACAAAAACAAATTGATTTTCATGTTGAAAAATATAAATCAATTGGCCAAAGTAAATTTACTGAAAACGCTATGTTATAAATTATGTCAACCGATTTTAGAATATTGTTTGGAGTGCTACATCACACAGCAATATAAAAAAGATTATGTTATCATAAAGAGTAGTTTTGAATAGAACATCAAATTTAAACGCAAACTTGCCCAGATATTCGCGAACTGTGGTTTATGATATTTTCTATACCTCATTAAACTTTCGTATTGTAAAACCCTGGTTATTCCCGATCAAAGCTTTGACTTATAATCAGTGCTAATCAGCCTTCCAGAGCGGTCACTATCTTCGAGTGTCGTATCACCATAAACGATTTTTTTAAACCAAATTGGACACACACGATCGCGTATTATATCGTCGACATGCATTATATAAATTATTTTAAGTAGGTGTCAATTTGTTTCATTTAAGGCAGTAAAAGCATCAAGGACAGAAAAAAAACAACTTCCGTTTTCAAAATGACGCCACAGAAACCGCTCAAGCAATTTGAGTAAACGAAGACCAAAATAGAAGGAAAACGATCATCTTTCATAATAATATACATTCAGCACGTTAACACTTGCCACCCTATGATGGATAATGAGTGACCAGGACTTACATAGTAAAATAATTTTATAGCTAATTACAAAAAATAACCAAGCAAATTTTAATTTAAAACATACATTTTTCACTGGATGCTGAGCGTCCAGCACAGTGGCTGGCGGAATTGTTAACACAGTAAGGCAAGTGCTAAGAATGAAATTAGTAATAAAAATCATCTATCTGAGAAATGTGAACTTTCTTTGTGGATAATATACTCGTATAGTATTATTTCAACTAACCGTTTAATGCATTCATATTTCAATAGACTTTTTAAATTAAATAACTGACAAGTTTCCTGTCTTAGATTGTCTTTATTTATATTCTTGTACATAGGTATCAAAAAAAAATCATTAAAAATTCTACAATATATTGCTCTAATATACAATATATTGCTGCAATAAGTGAAGCAGCCACGGTTTTTTATGGTGCATAATTACAGATAACGATAACTGATCACATATTTTGGTTTGTATGAAGATAATGGGATGGTTTAACGAATAGTACGCTTGAGTAATAAATTCAAGAGAAAAGTTCATCATATTTTTTTCAAGATGTTATGTAATCATAATTGTTATTCAATGTGTAACAACATATTGGATTTAGACTACTTAGAAAGAAATTATATCTCACATATTGCATTGTGAATGCGAGCATGTTATAACTTAAAAAAATAGTTTTATATTTTTTCATAGATAAATTTCGAACTCCTAGGCCTTGTTCTTAAGATGCCTGTCTCACAGCCCAGAGGTTGCGGATTCATATCCCACTGGAACCCAATTAAAAAAAATCCAGTCTGGTTACCTTTAACATTTTTCTGATTAATTGGAAGAGATTGCCATGTGGCAATAATCCCACCAGTTTGTGTTGTATACAACGAAAGTGTAATACAATAAATTTATAAGAATTTCAAATAGTTTTATCGGAGACGTTGTCGTGTTGAGTCGGTTCAAATAGTTGCTGAAGTTTCAAAGACATTACAGCCTTCATCGTCAGGGCATCAAACAATATCGTATATTTTTATAGATATCGCCCTGAAGATGAAGGTTGCAATATCTTCGAAATGTCAACCATCATTTAAATCAAATCAACACGGCAATAACTTCTGAAAACGTTTAAACTAGTTGAATTGTAATTTCCAGGGTTCTAAAATACGAAGGCTCAATTTATCGGATCGAAGGCAGTGTTGTCTCCCTGACCCGCCATTTAATATGTCCGCATAACCAATTAAAATATTTTGTAGGGTAACATACGAATGAAAATCAAAATCATGCCACGCCCTTACTATGTCAAGGATTTATCAAGATATGGCTGAACAAGGAAGCACTACCTTTGTTAATAGTAGAAATAATAAATTCGTTATTCATTATTATTAATACTTGTATCATGCTTTTAACATTTATTTGAATTTTTTAAATAACGTTTTCGAACCGCCTACTATATTAGATGAATTTGATAACGAAATATACTTACATACAATCACGCCATTCCCTCTCAAGATAGGAAGAGAAGACACATCATCAAGTTTCCTATATCGCCACAAAAACTTCGTCTCTTTATATTTATAAATATCTCATAGACTTTCTACGTTTCCTGCTTTCAAAATATTACTTAATTCAACAAAAAGTTCCTTGGCCTTCCTCCACCCTATCTTACACGATATATTTGATTTGTTTGCCTTTCTCCATTCATTCCTTCTACATGCCCAAATCATCTCAGCATGCTGTTTTTCATCTTAATCAACACATTAGTCTTAAGTTCCCATTCTTCCCTTTATCATTTCATTCCATATTATGTCATACCTTGCCAAATCATGTATTCTTCTCAATGCACACATTTTCACAGCATTTATTTGGCTCTTTTCAGTATTTTACGTTACAAAATAGTGCTATTAAATAATGTATTTATTCCACTGGTTTTAAGCCGGTTTGAGGTTGGGGCTGAACATGAACGTGAGTAAAACTAAGTTCATGGTGTTTGGCCGGCAGGATCACGCAGGAGCACGTCTTACATTGAACGGTGCTGATATAGAGATAGTGAAAAAATTTAAATACCTCGGAAGTATCCTAGTGGAAGAACTCGACCCAGAAACCGAAGTCAAGTGCAGAAATGAATCGTCTCGTGCGGCTTTTAATAAAATGAGAAGCGTATTCTGCGATAATTATCTAAACTTGAAACTTTGACAACAGTTAGTCAAATGCTACGTTTGGTCAGTGTTATTGCATAAAGTAGACTCATGGACCCTCAAAGTTGGCAGTATGAATCGACTGGAAGCATTCGAAATGTGGATAAACCGGAGAATGCTACGGATACCCTGGACGGATATGGTCAGCAACACAAGGGTTCTTCAAAGAGCCAAAGTTGATAGAGAGTTGCTGACTAATATAAAAATCCGAAAGGTGTCCTATTTGGGTCATGTACTAAGAGGAGCAAAGTACAAATTACTGCACCTGATCATCCAAGGCAAAATAATCGAAGAGGTGTTGGCAGGAGGCAAATCTCCTGGCTCCGCAATATACACGATTGGACTGGTATGAGCGTTGGGGATCTTTTTCGGGCTCCCAGGGAAAAAGATGTCTACTCTCAGGTGATATTCAACGTTGGAGGGACCTGACTGACACTAGGAAGAAGAAGGTTGTAAAAATAGTTCCATTCTTTAAAATCAGAGGGACAGGACATAATCTTTATAAAAAGTTTTAATAAGAAATTTCAATTTAATCACGTCTTGACATGTAATAATTAATTTTTTAGTTTTCAATAAATTGTATAAAGTGGGGGGTACTTTAGAAACATTTATATTATTTATTTATTTATGAACGGCTTATTGTACTTTATAAAATTATTAAATCCATTTGCAGTGATGACAAAAAAAAACAAATTAATACTGTTATACTCGTAGATCATTCAGCCAGAATACTGATTTTGCAATAGTGTGAGTAATACTATCTGTATAAGACAACTTATGTAGTGATATTGGTTTTAGAATGCCACACGATTGGTTCGCGCAGAGCGCACGTTTGTATTGTTGTTAATATACTCGGTGATTAGAAAAACACTACCACATCGAAACTAGGAGTGCGATTTTTGTCTAATGTAATGTATAATTCAAAATTTATCGAAAGCGTAGAATGTACTTTGTTATAACTTAAAGTTTCCTAGAATTTAGTATCACTCCATCCACTATTATTTTAAAACTTTATTATTTGGCATTGTAATTATGATCTATTCATATGTTAAATAATCTTATTAAAACTGACAAACATTTTTACTTTATAATACTTGTATTTATATTTATTTTTAATCTTGTAAATTTTCATTCTTGTTATATAATGTTTCCTAGAATCTGCCATGCCTAAACAATTAATACGTGAAATAAACTTACTTTCGTTTTATTTTTATGATTATTACAATTTAAGCTGACAGCATTTTTAATTTACAAAACCTGTGTTAATTTCAATGTTGGAATATAAAATATTATTTTTACATTTTTTTCTTTTTCACTTCATTAAAAAAAATAAAGTAACAAGTTTTTGTAAACGCACTGTTACTCACTCTATTGCAAAATGACTCTTCTGGTTTAATGATCTATAATAAATGAACAGGTATAAAAATAAATAAAACAATATATACTCGTAAGTATGCAAGTACTCGAATACATTTTAACAATCTCACAAAAATACAATAATTAATAATCATAATATAAATAGGCCAAAGCCCGTACGATGGTTGTCGCCAAAGAAAGAATACGAGAATTGAATTTTGAATACAAGAGAGCGAGAAATGAATACTTGGATTCTTTCTGAAAGTAATTCGAAATTCGAATCTCGGTGGGGCCGTGATACTGAACGAATTTTAAATACCTAGCTAACAACTTTTGAACCGGTGTAAAAGGGGCGATGTATAAATGATATATATAAACAAATTCTATATTTAAGAATATATATTTTCATAAATGTAGAATTTGTTTTACTTCCGTGAATATTTCACGGGTTGCAACTAGTTGAACAATAAACCTACAATGTAGTGTGACGGTGTGTATTATGTATGCAATTTTTCGAAAATAAATGGAGAATGCATACCCATAACGCTCAATTGTTTGACCAAATATCACAGTCTGACACAATCAAGGCTCCGTTATTGATATTTTTGTCATGCTAAATAACCGCTATCGAATATTTTGCAAGGTTACCCTTTTGTTTAGTTTGAAAATTGATAA
The DNA here is from genome assembly GCA_949825065.1 of Odontocerum albicorne. Taxonomy (NCBI): domain Eukaryota; kingdom Metazoa; phylum Arthropoda; class Insecta; order Trichoptera; family Odontoceridae; genus Odontocerum; species Odontocerum albicorne. The sequence goes on along the minus strand of OX463847.1, from coordinate 42,186,405 downwards.
CGAAACTAGAATTGTTACGGGTCTATAAAAATTGGTCGAAAAATCGACTCTAAAACAAACGAGTTTATGTCAAAAGCAATAAAATAAATAAATAAAACACTAATTTTATATTTTTGTGTTCACCACTGGTTTATTTTGAGTTTACCGCCGGTTTCGAAGACCTCTGTCTTCATCGTCAGGTGAAGATAAACTAAATTGCTCACAATATATTTCTTCTGCAAGTGTAAATAGTATAAGAGGAATGAGGTAGGGGGAGAGAAGTGGGGAGAGTTGTGATTCAATGGTAAATGGGGCGGGGAAAAAATTATCTTACGGGTAGACCTGGGTCTGGATATCTAAGGGGGGGGGGGTTTAAATGGGAAACTTATTTAGCAGAGGGCTATTATTAAAATTGGTTTGATTGTTTATATGATTTTAGCCTAAAAATAGTTTATTCCGCCTTACTTAATGAACAAATTGATGTTTATTAATAAACAAAGCATGAATTGGATACTTTTATTATCAAAGGTTATCATTTTATTATAAACGATTTCAGTCAAGTTTTCACATGTCATATCTAAGATTAGCAAAAATATTCCGTACATGTAATATTTATAGAAGGTTCGAGAAGATTAGGAAGACCTAAAAACGTAACACGACTAAATTAATCATGACGAAGTGTATAAACGTAGAAGAAGCCAAACATGTGTGCTAAGATAGAATGAAGTCGAGATCTGTTCTCTTTACCTTCCTCAAGCGGTACATGGCATGATGGTTGTGATGCCTCTTCAACATTTTTTCGGGCTGGTAGGAAGAAATTTTTACTTGCCAATAAACCATTTAGGTTATAATATATATTGTATATAGTAAGTATACGCCACTGGTACAAAGAACTGTATCATAGGTGGATGACTGCTGCTCGATGCCCGGAGAATTCCGCTCACGTTCAAAGGCGTAGATCGGTGAAAAAGTAGCAGGGTGAAGAGATTCCTCTTAGGCAGGTAGTAGATGATAGCAAGTAAAACACAGTAGGCAGAGTGAACTGAGCATGATTTTATTTGGCTTTTTCGCTTCTTATGGGCGGTCAATCGCTCAACGCAAGCGCCTGTTTTCGCCTCTGCATGCCGTCACAACTCGCGAAATGTCACAATTTTCGTAAGTTTTGCGCATGCAGAGGCCGCCCGACTTGCGATATAGTCACACGATGACCGCGCACAATGTACATTTCCGTTGCGGTCGCGACGTCGCCCGGGCCCCAAAAATTGTAACATAAAAATACCAAACAAATATCAAAATACGAGTATAACTAAATATCAAACATACGAGTATATTAAACAATTAAGAAAACAAATACGCAATTGTTTTATGGTGACGCATAAGTCCGATACATAAAGTGTAATACAACACAAATCAAGATGGAAAAATACAAAAATCTTGTCTGGTATATTTATATATTATAATAATAATTGTTACACAGAAAATGATGTTGTGCCGTTTAGAGAGACAACCCCTTCACAAGGGTTCTCTAATTCGGGATTCGAACCCACTATTATTGACGGGATATACACGTATGTTCTTCAAATTGGTCATTTTTTCCACATCAGTTCAGACAGCTAACAATTGTACATGCTTAAATCATTTCAGAGTGCTGACATTATCGATGACACAATTTTTAATCGTACACGCAATATAGATACGAGTTATCACATATAATTTTTATGCATGATCACTTCCTATCTTCGTTGATAACTGATAACACACTGGTGATCTAATTGACTTCAGTAGTTGCAAAAGTGTGATGTACAAAAAATGTCCATAACACGATAAGTCGCGATGATTTCGATTTTCAAAAACCAAATAGACAAAAACTCGAAATGATTTATTATATTATTCAATACAAAGGTTTATTTTTGAACAAAATATAAAAAAAGTATTAAAAAAGTCGATAGCGTCCGGACTTTTCGTCGTCTGTGTGTTGTATATTTTAAGATGACGTCGGCGGGCTAGTATAACTGCCCTCATAAGCAAAAACGCAGCTAATGGCAAAAGTTGAGTTTTGAGAAAACTGCACTTTTATGTTTCTCATTGCTGCTTAAAAATGTCGTGATTCATAAACAAAAAAGCAGTAAAATGAGATTTATAAGCAAAAACGCACTAAACCCATAGGCACTTGCTGTCTTTTGTAAAATTTAAAAAGGCATTATGTCGATTTTGTATTGAAATAAATGTATTTTTATGGATTATGGTTCAGAATTTGATATGGAATATTGCCTCATACTTATTTAAATTTCAGATTTTTTTCCCATTAGCTGCGTTTTTGCTTAAGACGTCAGTATAACATACTTTCTTCCATCCTGAGGAAAACGAATTCGATTTTCGTTGGCACATAATTTTATTAATTAAGTTTTAGTCTGGTTTTAATATATTTTAAGTATTTCTAGTTGTTTGGGAGAGATTGTCACATGGAAATAAATCCACCAGGTTGTATTGTATACAACGAAAGTATAAGATACTGAAATTAAAACCAGACTGGAACCCTATAAAAAAAATCGGAACCAACGGGATTCAAACCCGCAATCCCCGGATTTGACGGCAAGTGTTTTATGAACTAGACCACGAAGGTTGTATATGGGTTTGACGCAGATTACAAAATAACACAATGCAATAACCTCCCACATAGAATTCTGCAAAAAGAACGAAACTTGTACTACTGAAACAATGGACCTTTGAAATAAAATACATCGGAGATTAAAACAGTAATCCTAAATATATATGGAAAAATACTACGTGACATGATTCGCATCTCTGATATATGATAAGTCTGCGACAAAGACAACATAGTCAAACGGGGTTGGCAAAGAAGAAGATATTGGTAGTAACGTGTGGAAGATGGAAGCATCACGCCTATATCATATCGCTCTCTATGGCAACCCCGCTGGCAATATATTACTTTTATCAGGTAGACCGCACAAAGATCAAGAGACAGCTGGCAATTCACGTCTCAAAAACAATGCAAAAACACAGATAATCTTATAGAATAAGAAACAACAGTCAAGTTGCAAGATAATTACATTTACTAAAACTTTTATATTATCGTATTTCACGGCGGAACTTATACGTTATACGTGTTTATATTTCCTGGAATTTAACTGATTTCAAATTCCAGGAAATAAAAACAAACGTTAGATTAACTGGATCTGGATATGACAATTAATATTTCAATATCCAAAGTAATGGTGTCAGAAAAGTGTGAAAGGAAATTGTAATTTATTTTTATCAAAAATTGTTTATTCCACTTTTTTTGTGACGGTATAACCCTACCGGTTTCAAGGCTTTCACCTCATCTTCAGGGGAGCGCAAACAAGACTAAATGATGTTCGAACTGTTACCGATATACACGCTTTAACGGTTGGGGGCTGAGAGATGAGAGAGGCATGGGACAATTTCAGCCAAGAGCGGAGAGATTTTTGAGAAATAACTGTTCAACAGATGTTCGGATCGCGGTGTACTGACTTAGAAATTTCTAGGGCCTCTAATCTGTCCAATTTATTTCCGTTATTACTGATATGTAAGAATTTTATATACCGGGTTATACCGTCACAAAAAAAGTGGAATAAAGTGTTTGATAAAAATAAATTACAATGTCTTTAAACCTCCACAACGTTAATGCCTTAACTATAAACAACATGTGAAAGGAAAAGTTAATGTGATATATGAGTATGATAGATTGAAGCACGTTTCGATGCAAGTTGGGAATGATAGATTGATACAAGTTTCGGTGCAAGTTGAGAATGATAGATTGAAGCAAGTGTCGGTGCTAGTTGGGAATGATAGATTGAAGCAAATTTCGGTGCAAGTTGGGAATGATAGATTGAAACAAGTTTCGATGCAAGTTGGGAATGATAGATGGGCTCAAATTGAAGAATTCTGCAATGTAATAAAAAAAAAATTCCGCCATATCAGATAATTCAAACCTTTCTAATTGCGCGAAATCGATCGGAAATGACGATGATATAAGAAAAGTTTATAACTTATTAGATTTAACCTCAATCCAAGCTACTCGAACCCTTATGACCACCCAAATATAATCAGAAATGATGATAACACAAGAAAACGTCAACAAGTCGTAAGATTTAATGTCATTTCAAATTATTCAAATCCTTATGATCATCTTAAATCAATCAGTAATGGTGAAAACAGAAAGAAAAAAAGAACTTATCAGATCTAAAGTCATTTCAAACTATTCAAACCTTTATAACCATCCGAAATAGATTAAAAAATTATGATAACATAAGAGAAGATTAAGGAACTAGTAGGATTGAACGTAGTCCCAAACAATTCAAACCATTACGATCAATAAAAATCGATCAGAATTCAGAAATGATTATGACATAAGAAAACGTTAATAACTCGTTAGATTTAATGTCATTTCAAATTATTCAAACCCTTATGATCATCTTAAATCGATCAAAAAATAGATTGAAGCAACCGCTAATATGGTAATTAGACTGACTGTCGGCGGCATCATCACAGAAACAGAAAGATCATCCACGCAGATAGACAGCTCTTGTTAAATGGTCGATAGTGCTGCAGCGGTATTGCGTAATGAACCATCATCTACGGCCTCCGATCTGAATGAGACGATGCTATTGGAAAGTCTGCAAGAGATTCGGTAAATCGGCTGTTCACAGTTAAACGACGTCATAAAATTGGTGTGGGCGCTCACGTGCTGCTGCTAGAAGTGGCCGGGATCAACTGAAGGTGAAGACGATTTGACAGTGACATAACAGTACTCGAGAGATTTTTTTTTTAAATAAAAAAAATTTAAATCCAGAATATAAATACATAAATAATACCATCAAACTATTTCCCTGTCGGGGTAAGCGGAGAAGACAGAGCGCCAGACTTTCCTATCTCGACAGACATCATTAGCCTGTTTCATATCCAAACACCTTCTCGTACAACTCCTATGATTTCTCTAACTTTTTACTTTTCCCTCTTTCAAAATATTAATCATATGATCTAACCACACTTCTTTTGGCCTTCCCCTACTCTACTTTTTATTCAGATTTGCACTGTTTAACTATTTTATTAGTCATTGTTTCTACATTTGTTCGACGTGCCCAAATCATTATATGATATTTTTCATTTTACACAACACATCAGCCTTAAGTAAGTATTCATCTCTTATCACTTCATTTCGTATTCTGTAATACATTGTCACCTCAGAAACTGATAAAAAAATATTTATGGAAGCTAACTTGAGTCTGGGTTAATATATACCGATCCTCTGCATTTAAGTCCAGAAAGTCAATCGCACGACCATGCACTTCGACCAATTTTGTAATTACAATTATATGTATATTAGCAATGTGAATCCAGCCAACATTTCCTCTTTCCGCGATTATTGAGAAATCGTCATTGCATGGGCATAAATAGAAAGCAAAAAAAAAACAGAATTGTATTAAACATTAAAAAAAAATAATAAAGAATTGAACCATGATATTACCCATATGAGTGGCTCTATACTTTCACTGATACTTTTTTCTACAAAGGCTTTTTGGTAACTAGACGACTTCCATGACCCAGTTAGTAAAACTCCTGTATCCCAACCCGAAGGTTGCGGGTTAAAATTTGGTTGGTTGGAAGAGATTGCCGCCTGGCAATAAGCCCGCCAGATTATATTTGCAATAAAAGTGTTAAATAAATAAATGTTATCCATTTTTTTAATAATTCCAGTCTGGTGTTTTCTTAAGGCCTCTTGAACATGTCTGTTTAATTGACAGAGATAACCACTAGGAAATAAATATAATTCAATACATTATGCCCGGAGCAACGTGTAAAGTTACGTCACTGTCGATGTCCCGTTACAGTACGTTTTGTCAAATATCTGTTGGCCAAGTGTTATGTCCCGAGAGCCCACGTACGAAGTATAGCATAGTGGTATCGCATATCGATGCAGATAACTAAGAACGATCTCTCAAACTCTTTCTTATCTGGTGAGAATTATTTATTTAATCATAGGAAATACTCATTCAGTGGTTCTAAGGCTGAAATATCGATTAATTGGGCTGAAAAAAATGTTCTTTCTCGGTCACGCTCTTCGATATATTCGAATCACCAATTCAGATATTTTAAATGGTTACGACAAGAATGAATGTATGCTGTCGTTTCATTATTGGATGTTAACATAAGCTGTGTCCGTTTTTTTTTTTTCAAATTAAAAATGAGCACCAAAAGTAAAACAAAATGGTAAAGGTTATACGTCATTCGAAAGAAAACGTTTTGTTTTACAAGATATTGTGTTTGCTTTTACGTTACATATATTATTTTATTTGATTACAAGCCTTCGAAATGGAATGTCAAGTAGACGAAAGTGAGCATTTTCGACACATTCTTCTGTTCGTGTTCAATCGAGGGAATAAAGTTGCCAAAGCTGCTCGCGATATTTGCGAAGTGTACTGTGAAGATGCTATGAATGAAAGGACAGCTCGTCGATGGTTTTTGCGTTTCAAAGACGGTAATTTCCACCTGAAAGACATGGAGCGTTCCGGACGACCAGTGGACTTCGATGAGGACTTTTGGATATATTATATGAAGCCGAATTCAAAATCCAATAACCGAGAAAATATCGCACTAAATATTGAAAAAACTATGAAGTAAAATAATATTTCCACAAATAATGTTCGATCTGACAACTTTTTATCTTGCCGGGAAAAGTCTTCTACCAGCTGGACTAATGCAGATTTGTTGTTCAACCTACAAACATGTTCAAGACGCCTTAAGTGAAAACCAGAGTGGAATCCTTTTATTAAACAAACGATTTCATTGGTAATTGAAGACTAAGAAGAGAAGAAGAAGAAAAGAGAGTTGAAGACGGAGGTCATGCTCAAATTTTGAATCTTCTAAATCCCCTACAAGTACATTCTTACTTTACAGAACCAGTACAAAACTATAGAATAGGTGGATGGTTGCCGCTCAATCCTCGGAGATTCCAACGTGACTTATATGAGTCTCTGTGAAGAGAAGAGATTCCTGGTTGGCAGGTAGAACTCTGTAGAAATCAAAACACTGTATGACATTTCAGAAGATGAGAATATGTTTCAAGTCCCTTATGTTAATAAGCTCATCGAACATCGCAAGCACTTATGTCGTCAGCTTGCACTAGCTCAACGCTTACCACGCGTTTATTGCACGCAGTGGTCGTCTGAGCATATGTAGCGATAATGCGAGGACCACACAAACGGGTTGTTTTATTACAATACAACAAAATCAAAGCAATAATGTATACAGGCAATATAGATGAATAAAAATGACTTATCTATGTGACGCATACGTCCGATATATTTCACTCCATTGAAGTGAGGTGGGCTAACATAAAACGTCACAAGCAGGTCTTTCAATTCCTCCTATTATATAAATCACTTAGAAATACTGATGTTGTCTTTACAATTCCAAATACTCAATTTATACGAAGTTAATTGCAGATTCGATTTTACTTATTTGGTCTTTGATAAGGGTCTGGCATACAGTATAGTGGTTAGGAGCTTTCAGTGACCTTTATTCTCCATTAGAACCCACTCCTGGAACAATTAAATATCAAGTCGCCTAATAATCTCCTAGTAACAATTGTATTGTTGTGAGATTATGGAATGTGTATGCTTGTGTGTCCTTTCTTGCATGTTTGTATATTGTTTGATTTATTTTTATTATGGTTGTTTATTTACAATTATTTTTATTATGGTTGTTTCTTTACATTTATTTTTATTATGATTGTTTCTTTACATTTATTTTTATTATGATTGTTTCTTTACATTTATTTTTATTGTGGTTGTTTCTTTACATTTTATTTTTATTATGATTGTTTCTTTACATTTATTTTTATTGTTTCAATTTTGAATTTTTTTTTATACTCTTACTTTTATAATAAATGAAGCACTAACAGTTGATTTTTTTACGGTCATAAAATATATTTTACCAGAAATAAATAAACAAAAAAACAAACTAATTTATAATGAAGGCCCAAAGTTCAAGTCCAACCTTAATACTAAATACTTAATTCTATCCTTAAAATATAATTTGTATTCTGAGTCGGTACTCATGCGGCCCATCTTTAAAGTAACATAGTTACATACCAAACAATTTATCGAGTTGATCAAACTGTTTATCGAGTCGATGAGAGTATGCAACGGGGTGTTGTATAATCAAAAATCGGAAAGAAATATCCATAATTTTTTCATGTTATAACATATGTCCTCAGTAAGATACGGGAAAAATATTAGTTTACTGAGGACACGACAAAAACCAGGCAAAAAAACTCTGATCCATTAAAATTGTGTGCTCACATCAAATAACCTGTTGTTTTTTTCATAAACTATGTATATTATTCATAAAATTTCTTGGCATATACTATATAAATAAGATATTTAATAATAAGGTCGGACTTTGAATTCGAGCTTAGGTCTTGAACAATTTTGAACACATTATTATATTGTTGTTGACATAGCTATTGGACTGTAAAGTGTTCACCTCGGGAGAAAGGTGTCAAGTGAAGATACCTGAGACCGCATCGCGGCGGTGCAAACAACAGACAGCCATGCAGACAGGAGTTGCTGTAGGCCACCACAATAAAGGTCGGAGGTCGAGGGAAAGCGCGATGCATGTGGCGTCTTCGCTCGAAAGTGGTATGATAATGCAATGCGCATACCATTGGTTTATTAATGTTCTTGATGAATAATATGGTTTAAGCGGTCCTCATCGAAGTCCACTGGTCGTCCGGAACGCTCCATGTGTTTCAGATCGAAATTACCGTATTTGAAACGCAAAAACTATCGACGAGCTGTCCTTTCATTCATAGAATCTGCACCGTACACTTCGCAAATATCGCGAGCAGCTTTGGCAGCTTTATTCCCTCGATTGAACGCGAACTGAAGGAGGTGTCGAAAATGCTCACTTTCGTCTAATTGACATTCCATTTTGAAGGCTTGTAATCAAATAAAACAATATATGTAACGTGAAAGCAAACACAATATCTTGTAGAGCAGAAAATACTCTTTCGAATGACGGATAACCTTTACCATTTTGTTTTACTTTTGGTGCTCATTTTTAAACTTGAAAAAAAAAAACGGACACAACTTATGTTAACACATAATACTAAAACTACTATTGCCGATTTCTCAATAATTACGTAATTTTATGGTGGACGTCTTTTGATTTTGTCACCTTTTCTTGATAATTACTTAACGTACGAGATCTGGTGAATAGCAATAATTTTTCTTCTCAAATAATAAAAAAGTAGGTGGTTATATTTTATGCATAGTTGTGTTTTAAAATTATCTTCAACGTCGCTTTTTTGTCTATCAATCTAAAAAGTTTGTGGTTGGAATGCTAGAACTTTTATTATTTTTTTTAATCCTGAAATATTCGTTTGTCGTCTTTTAGTCAACTCCAAACCACTAAATTTGAATGAAAGGTGATTATCACTATCATGCCATATCCCTGTTGAGTAGGCAGAGATAACAGATATTCACTGCATTCTATTCCCTCATAATTTGATTAATTTGATCATGCCACTTTTTTCTAGATCTTCTTAAACGTGTCTTCTTTATCACTTTTATAGATTACTTACATAAATTTTTATCATAATTTTTTTTCTACGTGGCCAAACTCTCTTAATGTTTTCTTTTATCTCTTATGAATTGCGTTTTCTTTCAAACCACATTCTTTCCCAACGGCCTCTTTCCTTATTATTTAATACATTGTTTTTCCACATTTTTTTTTTCAAAACAGGTTTAGCCCAATTACTTTGAAAAATACAAGACATATTAAAAATAAAGAAAAAATACATAGAATAAAATAATGTATATGCATACATATATACACACAAACATATGATACACATATATTCACAGTTACTTCAGTACGTTGATGAGTGCTTTCTAGCGCGCTCAATCTTAGAAGAAAATTTACTTTTGCTTTTGGTAATGTGATATGAAATATGTCAATATCCGAAGCAGTCCCGTTAAGAAGAGTTAAGGCCCTTCCAACAGGCATAGCGGCTGAAAGACCCGTTCTCGCGTATGTTATTGAGAACAGTTCTTGCCGGCGCAGTCTAATGTAATTGTTAGGAACATTTAACGCTAATATTTTTAGTAATGCTGGACAGCTCACAACTCCTCGAACAAGTTTGACAACGTATACCAGGAGACGCTGATCTCTTCTTACGCTCAAGGAGTTATACCCGAGCATGCCCAGCAGAAACTGAGTAGGATAAAGCCATGGATAGACACCGAACTCTCTCATATAGAGAAATCGCAGATTTTTTCTCCACAATGAGCGAGTTCTGCGCCCCCACCGGGCTCCAAATGCAAGCATTGCTTTCTAGTTTGCTACGGATCAATGAATTAAACAACGTTTTGAGCACCAATTGGTTTTCAAACGACTTAGAGATTCTCATTCCAAATCTTAGAGTTTTATAAGCTGAGTTGCACATCATTTCTATGTGAGGACCAAACGCGAGATTGCTGTGGAACAAGACAGCCAGATCTTTAATATTATCTGTGCGGGGTATAGGTATAGATTCTAGTGTATGGAATTTCAAGACGTGTGAGCGATGGATGATACGACACAATTTTGCACTTTGATGCATTGAAATATAATTTATTATTGTGGCTCCACTCACAAACGTTGTTGAGATCTGACTGTAGGTCTAAGCAGTCGGTATAAGAACGATTTTTTTTAAAGATTTTGAGGTCATCAGGAAATAGAAGAAACGTCGAATTTTTAATAACTCTACCTATATCATTAATAAAAAAAGAAATAAGGCACATCTCACACAGCGCTCTTTAAATAATAATCTGAGATAAGGAATGTATTTTTTAATATTCTATTTGTTTTGAATCCCTCGTCTAAACCAAGAAATTTTGAATATGTTGAACTAAGAGAATATATTAAAGCTCAATTATATTAAAACAATAAATTTATTTTAACTATTCATAGAATTGTAAAGAGAACTGGAATTCGATATCATTTTAGAAGTTATTTTAATTAATTGATTAATATTCTATGTTGTGTTGACCAAGTAAATTTTTCTAAAAGGCAGTTGAAGGTCGCCTACCGTTGGCGATATTTAATTTTTATTTTACTACCATAAATAAATAATAAATATTGGAATATTTGAAATCATTGAAAATATCTTGTTTTTTTTATAAATATATATTTTAACGTCAGTATTTATTTATATACACATCATTTTTCGTAAGAAATATGGTACCAAGCGTTGTTTGTATTGGAACAAAATTAAAATAAATTGTTATTATTATTTCGTAAATTCCCAATTGAAACTCTTCAAAACACTTGCTTCGACTTTTCGAATCGTCGTCTCCTATCGAAAGTTAGCCACTATCATGACAATCTTTATAATGTTGACTGCAGCCTGAAAACTCAGCAGAACTGCATCCTACTCATTCCCGTAAGTTCATAAACCAAGAGATGCGGCGTCTTCCCCTGATTAATTTGCCATACATTTTCCCTGGATGATGAATTGTGTTATATCGTGTCTTGTGCCTCTCAATATATGACCGAAATATTGCAGCTCGCGAACTTTCCAGATTTAAGTAGTTCTCGGTGCTGAAATACTTGCTAATCTCGGTGCTGAAATAAATATTAAAATATTGTACATGAACCATGGCTAAGGCCTTAAATAATTTTAAAATATAGTCAATATTTAAACTGAATCATTTTAGACATATTTCTAGCTTTAATTTGTGGATCTCCGTTTAAATACGTTTAAGTAAGTTGGCTATTTTTTAAACTTTACTTGATGTAAAGGTATTCAGACCTCAATCGCATACGTAAAATGTACTTTTCCCCCTTTTTTGTATACAAATGAAATCGAAGGTTCATTTACAATTAATTGTAACATGAAGTACGACATTTTTAATGAATGATACAATTAATTGTAACATGAAGTACGACATTTTTAATGAATGATACAATTAATTGTAACATGAAGTACGACATTCTTAATGAATGATACAATTAATTGTAACATGAAGTACGATATTCTTAATGAATGATACAATTAATTGTAACATGAAGTACGACATTCTTAATGAATGATACAATTAATTGTAACATGAAGTACAACATTTTTAATGAATGATACAATTAATTGTAACATGAAGTACGACATTTTTAATGAATGATACAATTAATTGTAACATGAAGTACGACATTTTTAATGAATGATACAATTAATTGTAACATGAAGTACGACATTTTGAATGAATGATACAATTAATTGTAACATGAAGTACGACATTTTTAATGAATGATACAATTAATTGTAACATGAAGTACGACATTTTTGATGAATGATACTCTATTAACAAAAGTCAAGGCAATTTGCCCAAAAATATCAGTCTTTTTAGGGTATTGAACGCGATGTAAGATTTAAGTTAATTTCATAGATGTAAACATCCACATGTGGCACATTTGACGACCTCTGTAGCCTCGTTGGTAAGTAAAACGCTTGACTTCTGTCAAAGATTTTCGTGCCTTTCCAGTGTTTCTTAAACTTAAGGCTTGTATAATGGTGCCGAAACTAGTGTTGTCTCCCGGCTATGTTCTTCAATATATTGGATGAGTTTAAGGGCACCACGTAAATTAATGTTGCACACCAGAGAGTTTTGACCAATAAAACTTCAAGTTTCTGAAACAAATGTATCAAATTTTGTAACGTGTTTTATATCCTGCAACATTTTATAATACAATAATATTGACCCTTTTTGTGCCACATAACACAGTTCAAATGTATATTAGTCAACTTTTATAACACAATAATATTGACCCTTTTTGTGCAGCATTACACAGTTCAAATGTATGTTAGTCAACTTTCATAACACAATAATATTGACCCTTTTTGTGAAACATTACACAGTACAAATGTATGCTAGTCAACTTTTAATTTCTAGAAACATATGAATTTAGATAAATTAAAGTATCAAAGAACAGCCAGTCAAGATGCGAAATTCGTTAGCAATCGAATCTGGGACGTCTACTTACTTGCTCAGAAATAATTACTGTTAACATAAAAGCACATATATTGCATATCTAAAAAAGGGAATATCGAGAAATAGAAAATAAAGGTTTATTTCCTGTCCTCAGTGAGATACAGGCAAAAGCCTAGTTTACTGGGGACACGACAAATGAAAGGCAACAAACCCAGATCCATTAAAATTGTTTGTCCGAATTAAATTACCTGTTGTTTTTTCGAAAATTATGTATATTTCTTGTCATGTGTAAAATAAATAAAAATAAAAAATAAATTTCAATAACACGACAAACAAAGTGAGTTTAAAAATTCGAAAATAATTTCTTGTACCTTTTGTTTATGACTAATATTTTATACTATATAATACGTATGAAACTAAGACTATTTTCCTTCTAAAAGATACATGGATATACAATAATATGTGGTTTATATGTTGGAGATATAATTTTATCGTGCTAAAAAATATTCACGAAGCGATTATTAATAAGGTTACATTTTATCAAAGTGAAAAACATTTCGACTGTTTAATGGACAAACATTGTTACGAGTATGTCCAAATTTGGTAATTTTCAAGGTAACAACGAATAATTATTCACAATATCCGTATTTACTTAGGGAATATTTTAATATTTTGTGCTCAGAATACAATTTCACTGTATTACGGTGGATCTGGACATAAAATATGTGTTCCTTAAGTAAACAAGAAATTGGTGAATAATTCGTCATTGGGTACTAAAACATATATTCCCTAAAAGGACAGTATCGAATAATTCCTCATTGGGTACTAAAACATATATTCCCGAAAAGGACAGTATCGAATAATTTCTCATTGGGTACTAAAACATATATTCCCTAAAATGACAGTATCGATTAATTCCTCATTGTTACTAAAACATATATTCCCGAAAAGAACAGTATCGAATAATTCCTCATTGGGTACTAAAACATATATTCCCGATAAGGGCAGTATCGAATAATTCCGCATTGGGTACTAAAACATATATTCCCGAAAAGGACAGTATCGAATAATTCATCATTGGGTACTAAAACATATATTCCCGAAAAGGACAGTATCGAATAATTTTTTATTGGGTACTAAAACATATATTCCCTAAAAGGACAGTATCGAATTATTCCTCATTAAGTACTAAAACATATATTCCCGATAAGGGCAGTATCGAATAATTCATCATTGGGTACTTAAACATATATTCCCGAAAAGGAAAGTATCGAATAATGTATCATTGGGTACTAAAACATATATTCCCTAAAAGGACAGTATCGAATAATTCCTCATTGGGTACTAAAACATATATTCCCGAAAAGGACAGTATCGAATAATTTCTCATTGGGTACTAAAACATATATTCCTTAAAAGGACAGTATCGAATAATTCCTCATTGGGTACTAAAACATATATTCCCGAAAAGGACAGTATCGAATAATTCCTCATTGGGTACTAAAACATATATTCCCGAAAAGGACAGTATCGAAATCTGCTAAGATGATATTTTACATCCACAACAATATTTTAGTATCAACTTTGATGTATGGGAGTAAAACGTGGACGTACAAGAATACTGAAAATATATACATACAAACAGAGAGTGCCAGACTTTCCTATCGCAAAAAAAAAATTCGATTTCGATGTCTCAGAAGGTTTACATTTCATTATTTAAAAATGTTAAACACTTCATTCAACCTATTTTCCATCTTCTTTTATCACACATTCCACTCACGTTTGCAATATACATTTGTTTTGTTAGAATTTTTAATTCATCAGTCCAAACTGAAAGAGCTGTAAAAATTCTGTAGAAATGCGTGGACTGAGAATATATGGGGTGACTATTTGTGACAGAATATTTAGTGCAGTGATTAGAGATGAGTGAAATTATGGCTGGTGTGTTGAGTAGATGAAGAAGAGACACTCTTTATTGATTTGGAGATGTAGAACGAATGAACGAAGCAAAAATTATAAAGTGTCAATGTAAGTAGAAAACATGGTAGACAAAGATTTAGGAAAGTATGGTTAGCTCAAGTAGATATATTTTGAATGAAGGAAATTTAGAAAGTCAGAGAAATCGTAGAAGTTGTATAAGAAGATGTATGGATACGGAATAGGCGAAAGATGTATGTCAAGAAAGGGCTATCGTGGGAGTGACAATGCTTAGTCACGAGTTACACGACAGAATGAAAAAGAAAATCAAAATTCATTTTGAATCATGCCGTTACAGTGAGAAATTAAGTTCCCGATATAAATTTACACATTTTTTATAAAAATATCATTTTAAATGACCTTTTTATAAAATCATTGAATAAATTACAAAATTCTCTGACAAAAACAATCGTTTGATTTACAATCCGCAAGAGGTATACATCGCACATTCACTGGCAAAAGTTGTTTAAACTTAAATCAAACATTCCTCAACGAGAGTTGACCTTTTCTCAAAACAAGAATAAAGAAATCGATTTGGCGAGCCAGTGGTGCTTCCATCAAGTGGTTTATTGCGTAATTTTTTTATACTTTCAAAAATTAAACAATACTGAGAAATGATTTAAGGTTTGTGTTAATACTTTTATATTTATATATTTTTTTAAACCTATGGATTATGTGTAATTTTTTTTAATATTTTACTTAATAATAAAAGATTTACTTTTTATACTTAAAAGGAAGAGGTCTAATTTTAGACACTTTGTTATGAAAGCTTTTTTTGATACTTTGATTAAGAGGTTTATTTTTTTATACTTTCTAATAAGACCTTTTTTATACATTGTAATAAAATGTTTTTTTATACTTTCTAATAAGAGACTTTTTATACATTGTAATAAAATGTTTTTTTATACTTTCTAATAAGAGGTTTATTTTTTTATACTTTCTAATAAGAGCCTTTTTATACATTGTAATAAAATGTTTTTTTATACTTTCTAATAAGAGGTTTATTTTTTTATACTTTCTAATAAGAGCCTTTTTATACATTGTAATAACATGTTTTTTTATACTTTCTAATAAGAGGTTTATTTTTTTATACTTTCTAATAAGAGCCTTTTTATACATTGTAATAAAATGTTTTTTTATACTTTCTAATAAGAGGTTTATTTTTTTATACTTTCTAATAAGAGCCTTTTTTATACAATGTAACAAAACGTTTATTTATACTTTCTAATAAGAGGTTTATTTTTTTATACTTTCTAATAAAAGTATTTTTTATACATTGTAATAAAATGTGTTTTTTGTACTTTCTAATAAGATGTTTATTTTTTTATACCTTCTTATAAGAGCCTTTTTAATACATTGTAATAAAAAAGTTTTTTTATACTTTCTAATTAGAGGTTTATTTTGTTATGCTTTCTAATACGAGCTTTTTTTGATACTTTGTAATAAGAGGTTTATTTTTTTATAGTTTCTAAGAGCTTTTTTTGATAATTTGTAAGAAAATATTAATTATTTGATGATCAATAACATAAGATTTATTTTAAGATACTTAAAAACAAGAGGGTTATGTAAGATGTACGTGTACATTTTTTTAATACAATAATTTCGATAAAATCAAAGGACACTTCAATAAGCATTTGTATGCCTAAATAATCTAAGATTCTTGTTTATTTTTTTAATACTTTTATAGTTTTTTATACTTAAAAATGTATGTCATTTTTTTTTCAAAGAACAATTTTTTTGTACTTAATAACAAAAGGTTTACTTGTTATACTGTTTAATTAGAATTATATTTTTATGTATTGAATTTAAAATTATGAACTTTACTAAGGTTTTTTTCGAAATATGAATTTTATTTTTTTAATATGAACAGTGTTGTTTTATGTTCCATATTTTTTTTAATATTTTACTAGCATTGTTATATTTTCACTTAAGTTGTTAAAGTGTGTCATTATTTACACCATCTGTAATTGCCTAATAATAATAACAATACGATAATTTATACAGCGTTGTTTAGAGAGCATACTCTTTTCAAAGGTGGTCCAACACGGGACTTAAGCCCATTTATATTGATAGATTAAAAATATTATGAAAAAAAATTGAGTGTAAGGGCCATTAGATTAGGTACTTCCCCGCCCCTTTATATGTTATGGAAAGCATAGAAAACTCACCAAGAGAAAACGGACTACTAAGAAAACTTTATAGATTTTCTGATATGCGAGAGGTACGCATTCGCCTTTAGGTGTAGTTAATATATATATGTTCAAACACGATCATGAATTTTGATAAGATTCTTCATAAAGGGTTGTTTTTAAGTTTTTCCTAAAGCTGCACACGTTGCCCAACACTTTTAAGCAGACTATTCCACACCACAGAAATAACATCGGTAAAAGCCGTATATACCCTGCCCCATTAGATCGATTCGGAACATTCAATTTACTAAATAAAAATACATTAAAGGTATATTTTTATAATTATAGATTTTTAATATAAAATTAATTTGATATATTTTTTTATTTATCAAATTATGGTTATGTGTAAACAAATAATCAAACCCAAATTTTAACTTTTTTGAGATATTCGAGTTAACAATATAACTCGCTTTGTTTAGAATCATAATATTAATTTCAAGTATTCATTATACTGGTGTCATTAAATGGAACAAATATCACTCCAGGGGAATAAAGATTTAATAAAACCATGAAATGGACCGAATATCACTCCAGGGGAATAAATATTTAATAAAACCATGAAATGGACCAAATATCACTCCAGGGGAAAAAAGATTAATTTAAACCATGAAATGGACCAAATATCACTCCAGGGGAATAAAGATTTAATAAAACCATGAAATGGACCAAATATCACTCCATGGGAAAAAAGATTCATTAAAACCATGAAATGAACCAAATATCACTCCAGGGGAATAAAGATTTAATAAAACCATGAAATGGACCAAATATCACTCCAGGGGAATAAAGATTCATTAAAACCATGAAATGGACCAAATATCACTCCAGGGGAATAAAGATTTTATAAAACCATGAAATGGGCCAAATATCACTCCAGGGGAAAAAAGATTCATTAAAACCATGAAATGGACCAAATATCACTCCAGGGGAATAAAGATTTAATAAAACCATGAAATTAACTAAATATCACTCCAGGGGATTAAAGATTTAATAAAACCATGAAATTAACCAAATATCACTCCAGGGGAATAAAGATTCATTAAAACCATGAAATGGACACAATATCACTCCAGGGGAATAAAGATTTAATAAAACCATGAAATGGGCCAAATATCACTCCAGGGGAATAAATATTTAATAAAACCATGAAATACAATTTTTATGGAAATATTACACATACATAGAAACCAACATGCCATATTCCTGCCCGGGTAGGCAGAGAGGTCAGAGTGTCAGATTTTCTTATCTCGACATGCATCCTTCGTCTCTTCCACATCACACAAATTGTCATCAAATTCCTACGATTTCTGAGCTAGTTAGATACCAAGCATGTTAAAGCATATGCGACTCGGATTATATTCTCTGCTTGTTCTTAATTAGTTATAATTTATCTGAATTTATTGATGTCCTGGTGAATTATTTTATGAAGCGCTCTTAGGTTAAAAATGTAAGAATACATTGCAGTTTAAAGATGAAAATCCTTGGAACCACAATAGATGAAACGTTGAGAGCCAGGATAAGGAACTCCCATAAACGGGCATTTGTGAAGTAAATCGCGTTGTCATGCGAATATCAAAATACAGATTCGCTCGGACACCACTGTTGCTACCAGACGTAATTTGTTTTTCTCTGTTTAGAGCGCCCTTGAAAAGAGTGTAAACAGCGTAATATAAATTGTTATTTTATTATTCTTACAGAGAATTGCGCTGTACGCATTTCCAGTATTTTACATATGGTCCATATTAGATTACCTGGAGACACTTTGTAGCGGTCATAGTATAAGTCATTCAATATATTACTTTTACATATGGTCCATATTAGATTACCTGGAGACACTTTGTAGCGGTCATAGTATAAGTCATTCAATATATTACTTTTACATATGGTCCATATTAGATTACCTGGAGACACTTTGTAGCGGTCATAGTATAGGTCATTCAATATACTGCTTTTCAGTAATGTTTATTTAAATAAACTAACATACTATACATGAAGACTAATTATTTACGGGAGGGAACAGTTAAAGATGGTTAATAAAAGTACCGATACATGTACCTTTGTCGATTTTTTTTATTGTACCAATTTAACTTTTTCAGATATAATGTGATGCAGAATTTTCTGAGACTGAATATTCTACCGTGGCTCTATTCTATAAGGTTTGTTCTATGTATGTTGAGACACTACCTTATAAACATGAGGAGGGACGTGAGAATTACTACTTAAATCAAGTTGTTAACAATAGTACATCTACTCCAACTTTGTTGGAATAGTTATGATTTTATGTTTGCAACCATTATTCGAGATACAGAAATATTGTTCTACGAGGGTTGCTTCTTAAATTTTGAGACAGACAAGTAAAAACAAATATTTATCATCGAATGGCTTTATTGTTTTTCAAAATACTCTCTATGAAGATCAATACACTTTTGCATCCGTTTGAACCAATTTTCGAAGCAATTTTTCCACTCCGAATGAGGTAACTTCAAAACATGCGTTTTGAACGCATCAACCGCTTCTTCAGGCGTCGAAAAACGTTGACCTCGGAATTTATTTTTGATGTTCGGGAATAAAAAGAAGTCATTGGGTGCCAAATCAGGGCTGTACAGCGGATGATCCATCAATTCGATGTTTTGAGTGCTCAAAAAGTCACTTGTTTGAGCCGATGTGTGAGAGCTCGCATTGTCGCGGTGAAGAATGATCCGGTTAGTTTTCCTCATTTCTCCGAACAATTCTGGCAAACAAATGGTGGTGTACCATTCCGAATTGACCTTACGACGTTCCACTCAAGGCACTGTTGCGACAAGACCATTTATACCGAAGAAACAAGCCCCCATTTGCTTCGAAGTGCTTCGTGCGCGAACAACTTTTGTTGGATTTGGCTCGTCTTGAAAAACCCATAAAGTCGACTGCTGTAACAATAACAGTCAACAACTGTTTCAACATTTTTTTGGACCAATCGATACGAGCCTTTTTTTGAGCGATTGTCAAATTATGCGGTATCCAACGCGAACAAATTTTTTGACGGCTAAATGTGCATGCAATATTGAATGCATGCGAGTGGAACTAATGCCCAAACATGCCTCAATCTCACGATAAGTTACATGACGATCTTGCGATATCAGTTCACTCACAGCATCGATGTTTTCTGACACAACAACCGATTTTAGACGACCTTCACGAAATTCGTCCTGGAGCGAACTACGACCACAATTGAATTCGGAAAACCAGCGAGACACAGTGGCCCGGGATGGTGCTTCATCACCAAAAGTCGAAGCGAGTTGATTGGCACACTGTTGTTGAGTTAGTTCACGTCGAAAATCATAAAAAATCATCGCACGAAAATATTCACGATTTAATTCCATTTTTGGCCGAGATAAATTTTTCAAGTCACTGTAAACAACCCAAATAGCACTCGTATGACAAAACTTTCTGAGTACGTATACCATTAAAAACGTCAAACTTTACGATGCTGATGTCAGATTTGACGTATCTATACTGGAGTTGCCATATCTCAAAACTTTAGTAGCAGCCCTCGTATATTAATCCTTATTTTTTACTGCATATAATTATCTTTGAGCTTTGTATGTAATTGGGTTTAATCTGTTGATGTGACATTTATAAAATAAACAAAAAAACCTTAACCATACTTTAGTAACCATTGAAGTTTGACCAGTTGTTCTTACGTACCATCCAACAAATATTAAGTTAAAAAATAACTTAACATTGTAGTAACTGCTTTTTAACTTACAGCGGTTTTGCATCTTAAATTAGGAAAACCGTAACTTTTTATACGGACAAAGATTAATTTTCATTAAAGTCTTTGATAAATTAAATAAAAATTTGTAACTATACATAAAAATATGAATGGATGATTGAACGAAGATTAAGATTACGTATACCGATCCAAAGAAAGGTCAAGAGGAAATATTAATGAGGTTTAAATATTCTACCACCAAAGGTGGAACACGTTTGCACTACATTGAGTAAAAGGACTAAATAATTGAATGGTTGAATTAAAATAGGCACTAAAAAAAAAACAAAAAAAACTAAGTATGCAGTTTCATTGTACGAGGTAAATCCAGAAAGTAAGTGTACTGAGGCTCTCACGACCGGATGGATTTTATTTTCGACATGTCGGCTACACTTCCGTTAGCCTGACCCTTCCCCTCCGCAACGAGACCGGTTCGAGGTCAGTACGTTGAGAAGTGTCGACGCGACAACACGTTTCGTGAAAAATGTCAATCCAATCTCCCGCCAAGTGCGAAATACGCGGCGTCATCCGTTATCTCGTTTGGAAGGGAAAACCTCCGGTTGAGGTTTATAATGAGGTGAAAACTGCATATGGTGATAAAGCTATGAATCGTACGAGTGTGTACAAGTGGTGTCGCGAGTTTAAAAACGGTCGTACGTCTGTGCATGATGATCAGAAAAGTTCCAAACCACAATTTCAGCCAAGAAAATCATGGCATCCGTATTTTGGGACTGTCAAGGCATAATTTTAATGGAATATATGCCTCACGGGGAGACCATCAACTCTGCAAGATACTGTGAGACCCTAAAAAAATTGCAGAGGGCGATTCAGAACAAGAGGAGAGGCATGCTGACAAAGGGAGTCTGCCTGCTGCACGACAATGCAAGACCACACACGGCCAACACCACGAAGGAACTGCTCGCCTCGTTTAAATGGGATGTCCTGAACCATCCCGCGCATTCCCCTGACCTAGCACCTTCAGATTACTATCTCTTTACCTCCCTGAAGCTGCACATGGGTGGAAAAAGGTTTTCAACCGACGAGGAGGTAAAGGAGGAGGTGAAGAAGTGGACGGAGGGGTTGGCGGGAACTACTTCGAGGAAGGCATCAAAAACTTGATACCCCGCTTCATCACCTGCATTGAGAGGAATGTCGAAAAATAACTTACATATGTACTACGGTAACCACGTAATTTTTTTGTTTAAATAAAAAAATTGTAATCTACAAAAATTCAGTACACTTACTTTCTGGACTTACCTAGTATATGACATATAGAACAAAACTGCATACTTAGTTTTTTTTGTTTTTTTTTTTGGTACTTAGTGCCTATTTTCATTCAACCATTAAATTGTAACGTGTAACTAAATGCCTTATCTATTAATCTCTTAGTATAGGATAAACCATAAGGTAAAACTTTTCACACTATATTTACAATTTCGTATGGTTAATTTTTATAAACCAGGAGCCATATTTTTAATATCCAAGTAGTTGTTTTTATCTCATTTATTACTAATTCAGTGAAATTGCTTTTTTTCCGCCCGAATCACTCAAGTTCAATTCTCACCAACAACGCGAGGATAATTTTTTCGCCCGAATTACTCAAGTTCAATTCTCACCAACAACGCGAGGATAATTTTTCAATCGAATTTATCACATTCATATGTGCATGTTTGTATGCGAATAGTAATACGAGTACATTTGTTTTTATGTATGTGTATAGTAATACGAGTGTATCTGTATTTATGTATGTATTTGTATGTTTATAGTAATACGAGTATGATATATATGTATTTATCAATTTTTTTTATCCACTTTGGACGGATTTCTCTTGTTACACAAAGAGGGTCTGTTTCTAGCGTTAGCTTATTTGTTAGGAATAATATCAGCCAGGATTCTTCTCATACTGCTAGGCGGTACCGAGAATATAGCAACAGTGTCATTCAGTTGGTTCAATATCTCTATACCACGCGTGACTGAGTGTTTAGCCATGATATTCGTCCTGTAAGTTGGTATGTAGAACAGAGGGTGATTCCTTGCACGACTATATTTATTGGGTACATATAAACTTAGTGCTTCTAGAATCGCGGGACAGTTAAAGCAACCTTGGAAAACCTTTATTAGGAATATCGCAATGGATTTTTGCCTTGTTGTTTCGAGGCTTCTAAAGTTACACACCGTGAGAAGTTCGGCATGGTGAGCATATTTAGGGTAATCGCCCTTTGTTCTGTACCATAGATATCTGAGGATTTTTTTTTGTATTTGTTCTATATTTTTGTTATATTTGAGCTGATGAGGAGCCCAAACCATAGATTCATATTCTAATTTGGTTCTAATTAGATAATTATATAAGTTTCGGAGGATATCGGTGCTGTTAAATTCTCTTGATATTCTCATTATAAAACCGAGTAGTTTGTAACAGTCCGATATCAAACGTGAGACATTGTTAACGAACGTGAGTCCGACTTTAAAGGTTACGCCCAAATCTTTGAATTCAGAAACTCTGTTTAGTGCCACTCCCTGTATAGTATACTGATGGTGGATTGGTGAAAACGATCGACTATAAGATACACAGACACATTTGTATTTGTATGTTTATAGGAATACGAATATATTAATGTTTACATTAACGCTGAAAACGGCGAAATAAGAGGAGGCGGCGGGACAGTTAAGGATATTATACAATAGAAACAGTGTGTGAATTTGGCGTATATGTATAGCAATAAAAGTATACATGTGTAGGAATGAAACAAGCCAAATAAACGCTGTAAAAATGCGTGCACTGGTAAGAACAAATGAGGTGACAATGTAAGACAGAAAACGTAATGAAGTGATAAGGGAAGAATGTGAACTAAATACATATATTGAGTAAGAGCACTTTGATATGGTTTGGGCGCATGGAATGAATTAATGAATAGATACTAACAAAAAAATGCACAGTACAAATGAGAGTGGCAGGTGTGGTCGAGGAAGATCAAGGAAAGTATAGTTGTATCAAGTGTATGATATTTTGAAAGGAGGAAATGTAAAAAGTACGAGAAATCGTAAAAGGTGTATGTATGTAGGAGCGAAATATGTATATCACGATATGAAAGTATACCGCTCTCTCCTCTCTGTATAACTCTTTAAGAGCTGCATAGCAATGGATATTTTGATTCTTCTTCTTTACTTACGTTTTCATAATGTATTCTTTTACACTTTCTATATTTTTTTCATTGCGTACTTAACTAAATAGGACTACCTTCCGGCTATCTCTTTTCCTTAATTCTCATGAATACAACATCCTGAATACAACTATAGGTAAGAACGTTAAAACATGAGGTATAGTGATAAAGCGAATGAAATGAATTAAAAAAGACGCAAGCTGGGAATATCAAGAGAAGTATTATTGAACCAAGATAATATAATATTAAAAAAAAGGAAACGTTAAAAATCAGTCTTCATTTTAGTTGTGTGAAAAGATATATTACGTTTTATACAAGCCTGGCGGATTTATTGCCATGTTGGAATATCTAACAAGAAAAACGATATTAATGAGGCTTTAAGTAAAGACCAGACTAAAACCCTCTTTAAAAAAATATGTACCAACGGGAACCAAACCCGTAATCCCCGAAATGAAAGACAGACGTATTGCCAGCTAGGTCACGAAGATTGTCTCATACTATTTCTATGGCGTTATGGCAGAAATTGATATGTCTGTTTTACATTAGTTTACAGGAGAAGCAACATTAACTTTGATAAGCTGTTAAAATCAGTACAAATAAGCATTTTTTAAGTTTTTCCAAACAATATATATTTTGTTTGGATAATGACTGACACTCCAAGTTTTGCCACAACATGTTGAGAAATATTTTCTTTTAATTGGGAGAATAAACACAAAATGACAAAAAACGGACATATCAACTTCTGTCATAATGCCACAGATTTATAGTTAAGATATTAACATTGTGGAGGTTTAAAGATATTGTAATTTGTTTTTATCAAACACTGTTTATTCCACTTTTTGTAACGGTATAACCCTACCGGTTTTAAGGCTTTCACCTCATCATTAGGGGAGCACAAATAAGACGTCAAACAAAACACAAACAAGAGTCATGGTTGTGCTCCTGTGATGAAGATGAGGTTTTTTGAAGATGAGATCTCCCTTGATGAAGATGAGAAATTTCAAAGTAAGTACACCGAGGTGAACATCTGGTAAACACACATATCCCAAAAATCTCTCCGCTGCTGGCCGAGATCGTCCCATGTCTCCCTCAGCCCTCAGTCTCCATACCAAATTTCCCCAACCGTTGAAGCGTGTATATTGGTACCAATTCGAACAGAATTTAGTCTTGTTTGTGCTCCCCTGAAGATGAGGTGAAAGCCTTGAAACCGGTAGTGTTATACAGTTACAAAAAGTGGAATAAACAATGTTTGATAAAACAAATTACAATATTTTATTTGTGTTTAAAATACATATTTTAGATTGATTTGATTTAGAATCTATTCCACGACAGTACTCTCGGACATCAGTAAACGTGGGCATGCAAAAATACTGAAAGTAACCGAAAAACTGTGTAAATGTTTGGACTGAGAAAAAATGTGAAGTAACAATACATGACATAATACGGAATGAAGTGATCAGGAGGGATTGTGAACTTAAAACTGTTTTCTTAAATGTGTTAAGAAAAATCAACAAGAACACTTTGAGATCATTTTGATATTAACTTAAGCAGAGTAACAAAGCAAATATACAGTGCACATGTGAATAGAAAGCGTGGTAAAGAGACCAAGAAATGTATGGTTGGGTCAAATAAATGATAATTTGAAAGAAAAAAAAGTAAAAAATCATAGAAATCGTAGGAGTTTATAAAAAAGGCGAAATATGTGTGTCGCGATAAGAAAGTCTGGCGCACTCTCCGCTCTACCTACATCGACATTGGCTTGATGGAATGTATATTTGTAAAATCTTTTGACACGTTAATTTTTCTCACAATCATATAAGGTAATCTAAAGACACTTATTTTATGACAATTGATAACATTCATAAATAAGATTATCTATGTGCATCAAGTGATATAGATTATTTATGAAAAATAATACTTCATACAAATTTAAGTGTGGATTAAATAACTCATCTCTTCTTGGTAGCAGGTATATTTAAAATCTTCTTGTTCTTGGTATTATGTAAGAAATGAATTTATGTGATCGGAAAGGATGGTAGAGGAAGATAGAGAAAAGAATGGATAAATCGAGTGTACGATATTTTCAAGAAATTGTAAAAAGGAGTATGGATGTTGAAGCTATAAGGGAAGTTTAGAAATGTGTAACTTACAATCACAAAGTAAATAGTTTGTGTATTCAAAAGTCCGTTAAGTCAACTTGTTTATTTTTTCCTTTGTTTGTTCCAAGAATTTCTTTGATTTAAATCATTTGGACGTATATATACAAAAAAGGAACTAATCCTTAAATCAATAACTTTTTTAAGTTTAATAAAATTATCCAATAGTGCCTTAATCCTGTATGCGTGCCTTAATGCTGTATGTGCGAAATATCCAATTAGGTAAATGGGTGTTTTGTAGTTAAATTCCATCTTAAAAAATATCCAGCTAAGTAAATGAGTATGTTATAGTTATCAATATCCAACTAGGTAAACTTAAACAATATCCAACCAGGTAAATCTGTATTTTATAGTCTAATTATATATGTAAAATATCCAGTGATGTAAATGAGTATTTTATATTTAAATTCTATCATTAAAATATCCAGGTAGATAAATGTGTTATTTTAAGTAAAATTTAATCTAAAACAATTCGTTCGTATTAGCCCATATAAAGTAGCCTAACATGTCATTAATTTTCTCAGATTGGTAACATGTGAGTTGTATCATTTAAGCAAAAACACGTATATTTAAGGTTCGATTTTAGGCATCAGAAAAAAAATATTAATAATTTTTTTTCTAGTAATTTTCCTAAATTGCGACTGATGAAAAAAAGACATCAAATCCACAGTTTCACTATCCATTTTCATAAGTTACTTCAATAAAATTGAAACATTCTTAAAAATAACAAAAACTCTATTCCATAAATAACCTGAAAGAAATCAAAATAATCTCACCTTTTAAATGTTGACTTTCAGAAGAAAAAAAAACAATCATAAAAAGTGGCGATGAATCACTTTTATATTTTTTATAATATATCACTTTTAATCACAAACAACACAAGTACACTTCTTGATTAAATAAAACCGTTTAACTAAGTTGTTATCTTTTAAGATTAAAAAGCTCAAGATAAACTGTAGTCTTTACAAAGACACCTTACAAATAATTGTTTTATCTATAAAAAGATAGAAAAAAACATTAAATTAAAAGAAACAAAATCTGGGTTACCGTTTTATATTTAAACTGTCAAAAATGTTTCAATATTAAAGGTTAATAAATAATACGTAAAAAAATTATAATTATTTATTGAATCAATTGAACTGTTAAGGTCAAAAAATTTAAAAGTCATTCTATTCAAAAAAGTTGATTTAATGCGCAAACTATTGTTGTTTTACGATTAGCCTGTTCACGTGAGATTTTCACTTGTATGGGAAAAATGTCTAAATTATCATGACTTCACATCTACGAAAAAAAAAAAACACACTTGAAACTGTATATACTCGTATATATATTTTTTATCAAGACAATATTAAAATAATTCGTTTTAGCAATCAGGCAAAAACAATATATAAAAAAAATCAACACAATTTATGAACTTTTGATTTAGAGATACGTATTTTGCAAATTTTTCAACACATACATAACAAACACTTTTATTTTTTTAGTTAAAAACACGAGAAAATACACATGGATTAGTTTTAAACATGGATATGTTAATATTCTTGATAGATAATATTTATTTATATTTTATCAGTAGATTTTAAACAATTTTTCGATATTCCATTGCGTTATATGATATTCGTACGATCGTCAAGTATTTGTAAATCTCATAGAACCGTAGCGACACGCCGCACACAAAACACGACCGACCGGGCCAATAGCTTTAGGCCGAATGAGAGAAACGAAGATCTCAGCATACTGGTTTTGCCCCGAGTACATTCTACCGTGGCCGTATGAAGCCTCTTAAAGAGTTTTTTTTCTTTTATCGCGTTACCCATCGTTCAAGTTTTGATACAAGATTCACATTGAAACGAAAATAATGTTATTTTTTGCCAATTAAAATCGCTGTATTACTTTTTTTTTTCATTAAAAGGACGCGTTACAACGTTAAACCGGATGAAGTGAGATATTATCATGAATATTTCGCAATCATTTTTATTCGTACATTTTAAATAGTATACCAGCTCGCTGTATTCTTATCGATGATGCGTTTTTAGATAAATTTTTTAAACAGCGTTTTTTTTTTAATTGTGGAACGGATATACATAGCGGATATTTCGCATTGCTTACAAAAAAAACACAATTAATTTCATCATTATTATCATCACGACGCCATATTCATATACTTCAAATATATCCTAGCACACATATTTCGCTTCTGCCACATTCATACATCACATCATGCATATTATTATATTATAAAGGCTTTTCACTCTTCTCTCTTTTAGAGTTTGATTAATTTGGTCGTTCCACGTTTTCCTAAACTTCTCGCACTTTCTAAACTTTTTGTTTACATTATTTTTGAAACTTTTTCACAAACATTCATTCATTTAACACTTTACTGTAAATAAATTTTTTCTCCATGGCCATACATTCTTCCTCCGTGGTCGAACAAATTCAAAGCACATTTCTTCATCTTAAGCACTGTATCTTATTTCAACCCCGTATATTTATAAATAAATCAACAATATAAGACTCGCTCCGTCCTCGGCATGCTTTAAGAAGCAACAGAAAAAAACTCTTAATTTCTAATCAGTAAAATAACGTGTTTCATTCCTGATTTTTCTTTTCCTTTCCTCTCCACCATCCCTTCCTTTCCTTTTGATTGATGATATCTCACTTTATATGAAAAATAATGTTCACGTGATTTTCCGTCTTTGTGAGGTTCGTGGGCATGTGCTCACGTATATGTTTATAGATTTCGTGGAGATGGATAGTCAT
This sequence comes from Odontocerum albicorne, assembly GCA_949825065.1. NCBI lineage: Eukaryota > Metazoa > Arthropoda > Insecta > Trichoptera > Odontoceridae > Odontocerum > Odontocerum albicorne. The sequence goes on along the minus strand of OX463847.1, from coordinate 42,157,419 downwards.
TTGAATGATTTATGCGACCACGTAACCTGCTTCATTTACTTTTGTCTGGTTGTTGGAAGAGATTGCCGCCTGGCAATAATCCCGCCAGATTATATTTGCAACAAAAGTGTTAAAGAAATTAAAAATATGTATATTGTATTATCCTAATATCCTCATTTATTACTCTGGCAAACATTTTTTTACCACATATTCTACGCAAAGCTACCACTTTTACAAGATTTATCATGTTTTATCACTCTTTTGCAACGTCCAAGTTTCGCTCCCATATCCTCATGTTGGTATCAATAACACTTACAAATAAATGCACAAAAGTACCAGATATAAATATATGAACCAATAAGACTTGTTTTATAAGTCCAAATACCACACGACAAATAAAAAAAACCTATTATCATGTTTTTCGTATTATTCGTTCGGTGGTTATTTAGTCAAATATACGTGTAATTGTTCCCTCTGGAATGGTATCTAGAAAAATTCTGGGATGCTGGCTGAATGCTCATTAGGCCCAGTCTCAAGAGATCACAGTAAGAGTGAAAATAGTACGAAGTTTCTTCCTCAATATACAGGATATCCTATGCAACGAGAATTTCATGTATGCGATTTTTTTGCGATGCCACACATTCTCAGAACTTGTCCATGGTGTTGTACCATGGAAACCCACTAAAGCCACCATACAGAAACTACAATAGAAACTTTTGAAATGTGGTGCTCTCAAATAATCCTGAACGTCTTATGGTGTGAAAGGAAAATTAAAAGCGATATATGGGTGACAAAGTCCGTAAAAGTACAGCTACTGTACTCGCATTTTTTAAAATGAGTTCCTGTATGATTTTAAATAAAAACTATCGTAAACATATTTCTGGTTGATTAGAAGATATTGCACATGGCAATACATCTACAAGTTTTTACTATACAAAAAAAAGATTTTTATAATATACAATGAAGATAAAAAAGATACTGTATAAATATTGGAGTTTTGACTGTTATAAATATTAGAGTTTTGACTGTTATTAAAGAGAAAAACGACGATGAGAAGAGCATTTCTGATAATATTCATCGATATTGATGACTCAAAAGCTGTATGCATGGATAGAAAAGAGTATAGATCCGTCATCTCTGCCTACGTATGTATGTAATACCTTCACTTCTTATTCTTCCTAGTGTCATGTCAGGTCCCCCCAACGTTGAATATCACCTGAGAGTAGGCATCTTTGTCCCCGGCAGCCCCAGGCAGAAAAAGATCCCCAACGCTCCTTATACCAGTCCAAGCACGTATGTTATATTACGGAGCCAGGAGATTTGCCTCCTGCCATCACCTCTTCGACCGTCTATTTTGCCTTGGATAATCAGCTCCAGTAATTTGTATTTTTCTCCTCTAAGTACATGACCCAAATAGGACACCTTTCGTATTTTAATATTAGTCAGCAACTCTCTATCAATTTTGGCCCTTCAAATAACCCTTGTGTTGCTGACCATATCCATCCAGGGTATCTGTAGCATTCTTCGGTGTATCCACATTTCGAATGCTTCCAGTCGGTTCATACTACCAACCGTGAGGGTCCATGATTCCACTCCATATAATAACACTGACCAAACGTAGCATTTGACTAACCGTTTTCGAAGTTTCAAGTTTTGATTATCATCGCAGAATATATTAAAGCCACACTAAATGATTCAATTCAATACCTTCACTAATTGACAAAAATTGTGACACCCGACCAAAATAAGAAACATGAAAAATTCCGCTAGTATGCTACTATCCCACAACCAAGTATTTACAGGTAAGATTAAGTTTTACTCGTACTACCGAGGAGTCGTTAACGTACTTCAGGAATCAAACAAGAAGCCTTGAAAAGGAAAACGATGTTGAATAATTAACAACTTACATTATGCATAAGGAACATTTGGGTATGTCCATTTGACCGAACAACTTTGGTTTAGTTCCCTGAATAATTTACATGTACCTCATACAGTTGACTGGTCTTGGTTACAGTTCGCTCAGAACCCAGCTCACTTAAGTGACCAGATCTTTCTGGCGCCATATACAGTAATCACAGAAAACGCAAGTGTAAAATCTAAGTACAAAAAGCAATACAGACCGAATGACAACGAGGAGAGATTAAAAACTTGTATTGTTTTAAAATTATTCTTATAAATATATTATTTATAGTTAAGGCATTAACATTGTGGAGGTTTAAAGACATTGAATTTTGTTTTTATGAAACACTGTTGATTCCACTTTTTATAACAGTATAACCCTACCGGTTTCAAAGCTTCCCCCTCATCATCAGGGTATTACAAACAAGTCTTGTTTTCACTTAAGGCTTCACTAACATATTTCTGGTTGATAGGAAGAAATTGCCACATGGTAATAATCCCACAATATATTATTTATAATTAAGGCATTAACATTATGGAGGTTTAAGAACATTGTAATTTGTTTTTATCAAACACTGTTTATTCCACTTTACGTAACGGTATAACCCTACCGATTTCAAGGTTTTCACCTTATCATCAGGGGAGCACAAACAAGTCTTGTTTGTGCTCCCCTGATGATGAGGTGAAAGCCTTGAAACCGGTAGTGTTATACCGTTATAAAAAGTGAAATAAACAGTGTTTGATGAAAACAAATTACAAATTCTTATAAATGTATAATTTGTCAAATATTTTCAAAGATCAACTATGTATTTAAGTTGTTTATTAATTCTGGACATCTGATCAATCATTTTGCCAAGTAGCTAATACGCTTGAATGTTACTCAAAGGTTTCGGGTTCGATATCCGATGGTCCTCAAAAAATGCGTTAGTTTGATAACAATACTCATACGAATTAGATGTGTGCGAGTGATGATGCCTCTTCACGTACTGAGTTAAATTTCAAATACATACAACGATGTACCGCGAGTTCCGTGCCTTCAGCATTGGGTGGAAGACGGAAGGCTCGATTAATGGGTAGAAAAAAAAAGTTGTTTTCCGGGCAAACTCTTTAATATGCCTGAATCACCAATTTAGATTTCTTAGATTTTTGGCTATTTAAGTATTCCTGAAGCTGTGCAAAATATTACATAATATGTATAGACAATCTCTTAATTACTTTTAGTCAATAATATCATAGTGTATTTTTCGTAATTTAACCGTGTTAATAATGTTATGATTATTACGTTATATGTAATTAATTCATGATCTTTATGTTTGGTTCCAATTCGTTTTCTGGAGTAATATTTGAATTGGATCAATATTTGTATGCCTAAAAATATTAGAAATATGATTGACATATGCAAGTTTACCTTACATTTAAACACAACTTTTTGGCTTATGAAAGTAAGACAAGTTTTTTGTGCCTTAAGTAATAAATTTGTGTATGGGTATAGCCTTTGGCAAATGTATATTTTATAGATTATTCAGTTAAATTTAAAAAAAAAGATAAAAAAGTTTTTTTTAACTGTGTTTATTCATCAGTATTTAAATGTACAACTTATTTGAATGAACTGAAAACTCACCACATGTTGTTTACTGAACAAAAATATTTACCTGAAACAAACAAAAAACAAATATAAGAAAAACAGTAACTACAATGTATGTATAAGATAAAAAGTAAAACAAATAAAATAAATGTTTGCATTAAAAGCAAAGACAGAGTGATCCAAAAGTAGGTAGCTAATAAATCAGATATAAATACAAATATATAAATATTATATTATATTACTCGAGTGACGGGATATGACTAGACGAAGAAATGGTGGTATATCGAGAAATTAATGATAAGATATTATAAAAGAAATTCCGGAACTTCAATGAAGACATTTGGCACAGGATAGCACTATTTTTTATTTTTATTTTTTTTTTTATTATTACACATGACAAGAAATATACACAATTTGAGAAAAACAACAGATAATTTGATTTGGATATACAATTTTAATGAATCTGGGTTTGTTGCCTTTCATTTGTCCTATCCCCAGTAAACTAGGCTTTTGCCTGTATCTCACTGAGGATATTTAGCATGAAAAAATAAATCGATACTTCTTTCCGATTTTCGATTACACAAAAACAAAACCCCGTTGCACGCTCTCATCAACCTGACAGTGACACTCAACTACAACTGGAAACATCTTGCGAAATTCAACTCCTCACACATCATCACTCCAGAAAGACCAAAAATATTCATCCCACACTATACCGCACACAATCACAAATCTCACATAAATCCCTTCCACTCGTCATTCATCCTGAAAGCCCAAGTACTCAAAATCCTGTCACAATAACAACCACGCTCCGATCGACTGTCTAAATGGTTTTTCTACCTTTACCTTTATTGAAGTCGGCACGCTATTGTATGTAATGGGAGCCAAATAAGCATATTGCCTTTGGGCAAAAGAGGTTTTAACTCTAGGGATGGTGAACATTTAACAACTATATGGAGGCACAATGCAAAGAGCAACAGTGCAGGACCTCACTAGAAGCATTTGGCGCAAGAAAGGACTATATGAAGACACAATGCAAAGAGCAACCGTGTATGACCTCACTAGAGGCACTTGGCGTAGGAAAGGACCATATGGAGACACAATGCAAAGAGCCACAGTAAAAGACCTCAATACAGGCACTTGGTGCAGGAAACGACCACAAGAATACCCAATGCAAAGAGCATTATTGCGGGAACTCAGTGGAGAAGTTTGGCAAAGGATAGTACCCCATTCACTGCAGGAACTCGAGGAAGAGGCTTGGCGCAGGATGTGACTACATGAAAACACAATGAAAAGAACAACATTTCAGGATCTCACTGAAGTCGCGTGGTGCAGGAAAGAACTACAAAGAGACATAATTCAAAAACTATAATGAAAGAACCTCAGTGGAGGCGTTTAGTACTAGATAGGACTACATGGATACACTACACCAAGCCTAACATTGCTGAACCTCAGTGGACAAGGTACAGAATACTTCTTTTGACCGACTGAAATATAATTTTCGCTATCACGAGGATAACTTATACCAGAGAAAATGTAGCATGGTCCCTGTGACAGTTCAAAAATTTTCCCCAATACAACCTTGTAACGACGTTCAGTAATTTTAATTATTTTATCAAATTTAATATAAACCTCGATTCTAATAAATAGCAAGTTATTAAGGTAATATTTAATTTTTTTATAAGTTGTACAGCAATATAAGTATATACGTGTTAATTTTGTTGTAATTTGTTTAACCAAACACTTTTATTCCACTGGGGAGCACAAACAAGACTTGTTTGTGCTCCCCTGATGATGACGTGAAAGCCTTGAAATCGGTAGGGTTACACTTCTGACTTGTATACTCATTAAATCATTCTTTTCACATGTCTTCTTCTTCCCAGTGTCCTGTCAGGTCCCCCCAACGTTGAATATCACTGAGAATAAGCATCTTTGTTCCCGGCAGTCCGAAAAAGATCCCCAACGCTCCTTATACCAGTCCAATCACGTATATTGAGGAGCCAAAAGATTCACATGTCTAAATCATCTCAAAGCTCCTTTCTTCATCTTACTTAAAACATCCACTTTGTCCATCCATTTATTTCTTACGTCTCAGTTCCGCCTTCGTTCATACATTGACACTCTTCATTTTCTTCGTGTTTTCATATTTTTCTATTACACGCAATTCCACAGTATTAATCTTACTTTATCCTTCTGGTAAATCCAAGTTTCACTCCCATAAGCATTGAAGGTTTTAAAACACACGGGTGGTGAAAACTATTTGCTAAAATGTTTTATAACCGAACTACGAGTACTATAGGACCGCCAAAGAAGCGAAATTTATAGCCAAGTCATACGAAGAATGGAGCAGTTAACATGGGTACTTACAAACAATACGCGGAGCTCAAGGCATATAATCGATTTCCCAGAATAACGTGTATGCATATCAATTATCAAAATTAAGAGGTCTTTTGTATGAAATAATCCATGGGAAAATTACGAAATCAGTGATTATGATCGATCGTATGATATAAGAAGATACATACCATCTAGCTGTCTCTCTATCAGGATAGGCAGAAAGGAGAGCACCAGTTTTTTCTATCGCAACATACGTCTTTCGGTTTTTCTTCATTAATACACATTTTCATACAACTCACACGATTTCTCAGACTACATTTCCTTCTTTTAAAATATCATTCACTTCTAACCCTAATTTCCTTGATCTTATTTTATAACTCCTTTCACTCACATTTGCACTGTACATTTGTTTTGTGAGTATTTTTTTTTTCATTCATTCGTTTCACGTGCCCGAACTATATCAGAGTGATCTTGTTCATCTTAATCAACATAACAGCCTGATGCTAGGATCATTTTCAGTATGTTGTTGAAACTCTTTCGGTAGTGCTAATTATTGAATGATAGATACATAAACACGTTTGCGATTCATGATACAAGGTGCCTTGAGGTGTATGACACGCAGTAACGCACTGGACTTCCATGTGGAATGTCATCGGTTCGAACCTCGCACTATGCTACTCCATTTAAATGACACAGGCATTTAAAGTGCTTAGTATTAGGGATGATATTGATGCTTATAACTTGGTCACGTATATGCTTTAAAAAAAAAAGGAAAAAATATGGCGGTGTGCTCCGATCGCCTCATTTCGGTGCACCATCGGAACTAGTACAGCAGTGTGACCGGTGAGTTTGCTGGTGTGAAACAGCTCACTGATATAAATAAGGGAAAGGAAGAAAAAAATACATGTTCAACGTCACAACTTCCCTTTCCAACTGAATTGACGTTGGAATGGGGATAGGATCCTCAACTGCGAGACCAAGCAACGACAAAAACAAGGAACATCCACTTTCAATCCACATCTCAAATGCATATATCATACTTGTTTCATTTTTCTCATCATCCGTGTTTCCATCCCATACAGTCCTTTAGCGAATATTATATATTTTACTAGACGGATTTTGGCAACTTCTATAATTCGCAAAATACCTGTATCTCCTCCCACGTGATGCCAAGTGGCGTAACAACCTTCTTTAAATAGTCGATCCATCTCTTTCTCGCCCATCCTCAGAGTTTAACATTTATAAACAATTACGTTCGGTATTTGATTATCTGCCATCCTTTCTAAAAGGTCAAAGCTCCTACACTAAACATGGTTTGCATTATATTATTTGATGTCATTTTTAAATGTATTTTTAGAATCACTGTGTGTACCTCCTTTATACAGTATCTCTTATTGATATATTAATTTAGGTTGTCTTAATTACTTCAGCCTCCTGAATTCGTTGAACTATAATTTTAAGGTCTATTTGTTTTAAATATCGCCCATTCAACGAAATCATAAGAAAATTGAACAAAAAAATAGTTACCTGAACAACAATATTTTTTCAGAGTTCGCTAACCACTTAATTGAAAATAACCACTCTTTCGAAACCAATCGTGGTTTGCGGATTCTACACATAAGCCTAAGGGGATTGCAGCTTGACAATTTTGAAATTCTCGAGATTAAAAAATGTATAAAATTTAGTCAAAATATCATCAACAACCAAATCAATTTTAATAATGGCCCTCTGCTTAAAATGTTTCCTATTTAAAATCCACCCCCTTGGATATGCAGACCCTGGCCTGCCCGAAAGATTCATTTTCATATTTTCCCGACCCCATTTACCATTGAATCACATCTCTCCCCACTTCTCTCCCCCTACCTCATTCATCTTATATTATTTACTACACGAAATGTATTTTTAGCAATTAAGTTTATCTTCACCTGACGATGAAGACAGTGGTCTTTGAAACCGGTAATAAACCCAAAAATAAATCAGTGAAGAACACAAAATATACAATAAGTGTTTCATTTACTTATTTTTCCTTTTACAAAAAAAAAACTTCATGTTGACCATGACCAGCAAATTTCGAAAGTTTTTATTATATTTTATTGTATAACGCTTTCGTTGTATACAGAATAACCTTGCGGAGTTACTATAATATAATCCCTTCCAACTAACCAGATGTCATCCGTGGCCTAGTTGGTAAGACGCTTGTCTCTCAACCCGGAGGATGCGGCTTCGATTCTCGTTGAAACCCAGTTGTATTGTAAACAGCGAAAGTGTAATACAATACAATAAAAATATGTTAACGAGGCCTGAAGTGAAAACCAGACTATATTACACTTTTGATACAGTACAACCTCGCGGGTTTATTGCTTTATGCCAATCTCTTCTAACCTACCAGAAATATGTTTCCGTGAAAACCAGCTACCTTTTAATTTAATGGGAATCAACAGGAATTGAACCCCGAACCGCCAAATCAGAAGGCATCTATCTTAACCAACTAGGTTACTTGGGTCGACAGATTTAGAGCAAATTCTAAGAAACAAATTAGTCTTCATATAATATGATATTTACGATAAAGTTGGGAAAACGTAGAAAAACGTGACACGAACAAATTAATCAAATTCTAGCTAAGTAAAAGCCTCTATAATATAACTCCCAGTTCAAATCCAATATCATTGACAGATGAAAAATATTACAAACATAAACGAGTTAAGGGCAAGAAAAGGAAGGTGATATAAGACTATTATCGACTAGAAACATTCAAGAAATAGACTACATGTAATGAAATAAAGGCTCTTTCAAATTGAGCGGTTTTTTTAATTATTTAATAAAACACACAAATTGCTTTGATTTCAAAAAACTTTTTATTGGTCATTGAAGTATAACGTATGACATTTAAACACAAAAAAAAACTATATCGGCCAAATGTCCACCTCTTGCAGCTCCACAGATGTCCACTTTTTTTCAAAATTTTCGATGACATTTTGGCATAATTGCGGTTCTAACTCACCAATAACGCGAATAATTTCGACCTTCGCAATAATTTAAGGAATTGATTAGGGGTCATTTTTATAAACCTCGCTTTTCACGTAACCCCAGAGAAAATAGTCCAACGCTGTCAGATCACAAGAAAATAGTCCAACGGTGATATTGGTGGGCAATTAAAATCACTGTTTCCGGAGATTACAATACATAAAATAATTCAACAGTTTGAACGCGTTTTTGTATTGTACATTACTCCATTTTTATAAATGTCATACATTACACTTCTCAAATGTCACAAGACCCAGGCAAGTTAGCGACGCTATCTGTGTTTTATCATTAGAAAGACCCTTTATTATGCATAGCTTTAAAAATACTCAAATAGACCAAAATCCAAGAAATAAAAAATCTGGGCATGTAATTTTCAATACTTTACTGAAAAAAATATCATAGTTCAATAACTTTTCAAAATCTTCTGCTTTCAAGAACTTTTTTCATACTCAATGTAACCAAAACCATAGAATTGATTGTGTTTCAAGGAAGATATTTTGGGAACTTCGTCCATAATAGAAAGGGAATGCATCGGCTACCAATATCTGGTGTCGATGTTTCTCTATGCGCATCGCTAGTAACGGAGATGTTGGCTTATTTTCGGAATCCGGAGCAGCCCCGTGTGCCCGGAAGTAAGACATTACTGATTCAGTGAAATAGCTGAAAGATTTCAAGTTGTGTTACAAAACAAATCTCCAGTCATAAGTCTAATGAGTTGACTTTGTCATTAACGACATCATGTCTGTCACAGCTTCTTAAACAACTAATGTAATCACCAAATCTTGATAAAAAAAGGAAAACGGGTTAGATCCCAGATTTTTAAAATAGGATATTCCAGTCTGGTTAACACTAAGGGCCTATAAAACAAAATTCTGGTTGGTTGGAAGAGATTGCCACATGGCAATAAACTCGCAAGGTTAAAAAAAAACTTCTAAAGATCACAATATATTACGTCCTGATTTACATGATGACCGTCCCAATATGCCTCTATTGAGATAGGCAGAGAGAACAGATATTTACAATTCCGCCGCATCCACACACCTCGTTTTTCATAGAATATCATAACCAGCGGCAGCCGGTCTAGAGGTACGCCGGTGCGCTGAACCGGAGAAATAATTCGCAATAATTAAATAATGTATATATTCGCAAAAATTACTTCCGAAAATGTTAAATATTTATATATTTTATATATGTATAAGAATGCTGACAAATGTACGAATATTTTTATTTTTTATCCTTATAATATTCCTTTCAAATTGACCGGCCAATACTACCGGAGCGATGTCCAATACGCACCGGACGGAAACGCACATTCATATAGGAACAGACAGAGAAAAGTAAACCGTGAGACAGCGATATTTCATATTCGCTCAGCATCTCGAGGTGCGTTGGTTCTCAGCGCACCAGCGCTCCTCGGGACCGGACGCCGGTGATCATAACGGCATTTTACGCTTTAACAATAATAAAATTACAATTTTGACACAAACACATAATTATTATAATTACACTTTCGTTGTATAAAGTACAACTTGACGGGCTTATTGCCAAGTGGCAATCTTTTCTAACCAAACCAAAAGATATTGAAGAGGAAAGAGTGAAAAACAAACTGGAATCCTTTTTAAAAACCTGTATTCCAGCCGGGACACTTCCCTATTTAAGAATTTCATTAATTTGGTTATGTACCACCAACAACCCACAGTGATGAGTAAAGACAGGGATTAAAGAAGATAAAGATTGGCGTAAAGGTGGCCAACCTTCAATAAGATACAGCATATAGAGAAGAAGTGTTATAACGTTTTGAACATTCCGCATTTAAGTTCACAACACAGCTAATACCAGCACTGGTCTCGTTGAACCAGATTTGGTACACGTTTACGTGTACAAACCGCTACATTTGAGATGCCCAGTTATTGCACCGGTTATGTAAGAATTATATGTGTTATAAGCCACACTAAAATGTGGGTAATTTCTAAATTACGCGCTTTCCATCATCTCCTGAACACGTTTTGGTTTAGTAGTCCCGTTCTCTACAAAATGAGCGTTCTCGAACTGCATTCAACCTATAAATGATTTTAAGTAAGTACTTTAACATATACTCGAACCGGACAGTATCAAAATATGTCAAGGTGACGATAGTCCACATGTCAAGGTGATGATAGTCCACATGTCAAGGTGATGATAGTCCACTATTTCAGTACCAACTTTGACGTAGGGAAGTGAAACGCGGACGTGAAACAAGACTGAAAAGAATCGAATAAATACTGTAAAAATTTGTCGACTTAAAATGACACAGGGGGGGGGGGTGGATTTTTTGATTATATTTATATAAAAATAAGTTAAATTAGCACTTTTTCATTTGTTTAGGGTGTTAATCAATACATTAATAAAGAAATAATAAGGTTTATATATTTCTATGTGCAATCTGGCCGAGACTTACGCAAATCGAATTAAGAGCATTATTGAGCAAACAGGCGTACAAAAGTCCTAACATATATCCATACATGGCTCCGAATGCTGGACGATGTATAACTCTTACTCTAGGCAACTAGAAACTGCTGAAATGCGCATGCTAAGATGGTCAGCTGGTGTGTCCCTAAGAGACAAAATAAAAAGCTCACGCATTCGTGGAAGCCTAGGTGTTACAGACATCAACAGCAAGATAGAGGAGAGGCGATTGGGATGGTATGGACACGTTGGACGCAGAGCACCCGATCACATTGTGAACCAGGTAATCTCCATGGATCTTCCTCGAATAACAAACAGAGGAAGACCAAAGAATTCATGGGTGGTGCAAAAAGATAACCTGATACAGAGGCACGGCCTGGGGGAAGTAGTCCGGGACAGAAGAGCATATAACCTGAGGACGAGGAGAGCTGACCCCAACAGTCTTCGCAGACAGTGAGTTGGGATGGAGCCAGTGAGAAGATACATATATGGTATACCATGTTTTGTGTCGCTATACACTTTTCAATATATCTCGTAAATTTTACATTGTCATGTATCTCTCTACTGCCAGCACATGTTAATCTTATATTCTTATCTCATTCACCCTCAATATATTATGCATGTACCACTTATCTAAGAACCTATTTGGAATTATCTGTAACACGGTATAATCACCAAAACCGATGTTATCTTATCCACATTCAAATAAATATTATAAGTTATATTATACCCTTGTCAAGCTTATCATGTACTAGATTTAGCGTTATTACTTTAGTGTCGACCTACTCGATGTTTTATTTTTTAGTTTACTATCTCGCTGGCGGTTATCTCCCCAAATTCAATAAAGATTTAATATCACTAAATGGGAGAAGCTGCGACGAGATATAAATCACTGATATCGATTTGACAGGATAACATACCCTACGCATCCTCTCTAATCTATTGAAGGGTCGTGGAATAGTTATCTTTGCTTTAAATAAGACGTCATATCTGAGGCAGCATCATTATTCTTAAAGCCGCCAAGATATTAACATCATCCTTATTATATAATACTGTTAATATTATACTTCAAATGTAATTCAACTTTTATACAAATAAAACTACACGTTGAAATTCTAAAAGTGTTTTCGTTGCAAAAGGCCATAACAACATCGTCTAAGAAAATACCTCCTAAATAGCAGAATTCCTTAACTTGATGTAATCTTACGAGTACATTGCTCTTTCAAAAAATTATATTAATATGAATTTGAATTTCGAAATATTCATTGTCAAATCTTTCTCCTCATATCAATCATATAATTAATTTACTAATCAGGCTAAATTCATCCTCATTCTCCGCTAAAACTACGATATCATCGTCATACAGGAATATGCACGCGTTCCGATTCGACATTTGAATTTCACTCATTCACACATGAATCTATGTAAATATTAAACAATCAGGGCGGCAAAGTATACCCTTGCTCTACCCCTTTAGAAATATTAAACCACTCAGTCAGAGCACTGTTCACTTCAATACATGGCATACTTCACTTTTACGTCGATAAAACTTGTAAAAGCTAAATGTAAATATTATTTGTCAAAAAATACATCAATATATTTCAAGAATACTTCGAAATCAAGTCGTTATCCTTAAATTATTATATGAACCACTTAAGATATCTTGCTGATATATATCATAGAATATTTTTTTTTGAGAAAAACGTTAAAAACTCTCAAAAACATTCGGAAAAAATGAGATTGGATCTACGAAGACGAGAAATGCTTGTGAGGCATCTGAATATTTCCCCTCCATATATGCGTGGATTTATTGGAATTTTATGTTAAAATCTCCCCCACTTTAAGAGATTTATGTTATCTCTCACACACGATACCGCAAATCACGGTAGATTCGAACGAATGTCAAAAGAATACTGATCGTCCATTTCACCGTACCTTTAACAGGAAGACGACAGGCGTTTTTGCCAAAAACAAATAGATCCAGACATAAAAAATGATCCCTGTTGGAGACACGTCAGAAACAGACAAACTTGAGTGGTATGATAAAGGGAAATAAGATAAAAGTAATGGACATTTTCCACCTTTAGAGAATACAGTACACAAAATAATAAAGCAATGTCAAAAATTTATGAAAAATAAACATCACAATTCAATACGATTCCACCACCACCCCCACAGACAAAATAAGCCCCCACGAATTAAATTTTAAATTGTGTTCCGACGACAGTTAAATCCACAACCCTCGATTTGAAAGACATATATCATAGCAACTAGGCCACCAATGTCATCAATTGTTGAGGCGTACTTCTGTCTTAAACGTTATAGGAAGTTTTTGTTCTGATACTTACCTTCCAACATAATATGCAACACCTAATTGTTCTGATGCTTACCTTCCAACATAATATGCAGCACCTAGTTGTTCTGATGCTTACCTTTCAACATAATATGCAACACCTAGTTGTTCTGAAGCTTATCTTCCAAAATAATATGGAACACCTAGTTGTTCTGATGCTTACCTTCCAAGATAATATGCAACACCTAGTTGTTCTGATGCTTACCTTCCAACATAATATGCAACACCTAGTTGTTCTGATGCTTACCTTCCAACATAATATGCAACACCTAGTTGTTCTGATGCTTATCTTCCAACATAATATGCAACACCTAGTTGTTCTGATGCTTACCTTCCAACATAATATGCAACACCTAATTGTTCTGATGCTTACCTTCCAACATAATATGCAGCACCTAGTTGTTCTGATGCTTTCCTTCCAACATAATATGCAACACCTAGTTGTTCTGATGCTTATCTTCCAACATAATATGCAACACCTAGTTGTTTTGATACTTACCTTCCAACATAATATGCAACACCTAGTTATTCTGATGCTTACCTTTCAACATAATATGCAGCACCTAGTTGTTCTGATGCTTACCTTCCAACATAATATGCAGCACCTAGTTGTTCTGATGCTTACCTTCCAACATAATATGCAACACCTAGTTATTCTGATGCTTACCTTTCAACATAATATGCAGCACCTAGTTGTTCTGATGCTTACCTTCCAACATAATATGCTGCACCTAGTTGTTCTGATGCTTACCTTCCAACATAATATGCAACACCTAGTTGTTCTGATGCTTACCTTCCAACATAATATGCAACACCTAGTTGTTCTGATGCTTACCTTCCAACATAATATGCAACACCTAGTTGTTCTGATGCTTACTTTCCAACATAATATGCAACACCTAGTTGTTCTGATGCTTACCTTCCAACATAATATGCAACACCTAGTTGTTCTGATGCTTATCTTCCAACATAATATTCAACACCTAGTTGTTCTGATGCTTACCTTCCAACATAATATGCAACACCTAGTTGTTCTGATGCTTACTTTCCAACATAATATGCAACACCTAGTTGTTCTGATGCTTACCTTCCAACATAATATGCAACACCTAGTTGTTCTGATGCTTATCTTCCAACATAATATGCAACACCTAGTTGTTCTGATGCTTACCTTCCAACATAATATGCAACACCTAGTTGTTCTGATGCTTACCTTCCAACATAATATGCAACACCTAGTTGTTCTGATGCTTACCTTCCAACATAATATGCAACACCTAGTTGTTCTGATGCTTATCTTCCAACATAATATGCAACACCTAGTTGTTCTGATGCTTACCTTCCAACATAATATGCAACACCTAATTGTTCTGATGCTTACCTTCCAACATAATATGCAGCACCTAGTTGTTCTGATGCTTTCCTTCCAACATAATATGCAACACCTAGTTGTTCTGATGCTTATCTTCCAACATAATATGCAACACCTAGTTGTTTTGATACTTACCTTCCAACATAATATGCAACACCTAGTTATTCTGATGCTTACCTTTCAACATAATATGCAGCACCTAGTTGTTCTGATGCTTACCTTCCAACATAATATGCAGCACCTAGTTGTTCTGATGCTTACCTTCCAACATAATATGCAACACCTAGTTATTCTGATGCTTACCTTTCAACATAATATGCAGCACCTAGTTGTTCTGATGCTTACCTTCCAACATAATATGCAGCACCTAGTTGTTCTGATGCTTACCTTCCAACATAATATGCAACACCTAGTTGTTCTGATGCTTACCTTCCAACATAATATGCAACACCTAGTTGTTCTGATGCTTACCTTCCAACATAATATGCAACACCTAGTTGTTCTGATGCTTACTTTCCAACATAATATGCAACACCTAGTTGTTCTGATGCTTACCTTCCAACATAATATGCAACACCTAGTTGTTCTGATGCTTATCTTCCAACATAATATTCAACACCTAGTTGTTCTGATGCTTACCTTCCAACATAATATGCAACACTTAGTTGTTCTGATGCTTACTTTCCAACATAATATGCAACACCTAGTTGTTCTGATGCTTACCTTCCAACATAATATGCAACACCTAGTTGTTCTGATGCTTATCTTCCAACATAATATGCAACACCTAGTTGTTCTGATGCTTACCTTCCAACATAATATGCAACACCTAGTTGTTCTGATGCTTACCTTCCAACATAATATGCAACACCTAGTTGTTCTGATGCTTACCTTCCAACATAATATGCAACACCTAGTTGTTCTGATGCTTACCTTCCAACATAATATGCAACACCTAGTTGTTCTGATGCTTACCTTCCAACATAATATGCAACACCTAGTTGTTCTGATGCTTACCTTCCAACATAATATGCAACACCTAATTGTTCTGATGCTTACCTTCCAACATAATATGCAGCACCTAGTTGTTCTGATGCTTTCCTTCCAACATAATATGCAACACCTAGTTGTTCTGATGCTTATCTTCCAACATAATATGCAACACCTAATTGTTCTGATGCTTACCTTCCAACATAATATGCAACACCTAGTTGTTCTGATGCTTACCTTCCAACATAATATGCAACCCCTAGTTGCAGGTTTGATAACCGTTAATAGCCAGCTATATGAGAAAGAGATTCAGTCTGGTTTTCACTCTAAGGTTTTCTGAAACTTTTATAAGTGTTTGGTTGGAAGATAGATATATGTTTGATAATTTTATGGATATAATAATTCTAGAATGTTCATCACTTGTATAAGGATGAAGAATAGGGAACAGGTTACCTAGCATTATTTGATAATATTATGGATATAATAATTCAAGAATGTTCATCACTTGTATAAGAATGAAGAATAGGGAACAGGTTACCTATTATAATTTGATAATATTATGGATATAATAATTCAAGAATGTTCATCACTTGTATAAGGATGAAGAATACGGAACAGGTTACCTAGTATAATTTGATAATATTATGGATATAATAATTCAAGAATGTTCATCACTTGTATAAGGATGAAGAATAGGGAACAGGTTACCTAGTATAATTTGATAATTTTATGGATATAATAATTCAAGAATGTTCATCACTTGTATAAGGATGAAGAATAGGGAACAGGTTACCTAGTATAATTTGGCATGCTGAAAATGCAACAATTATTGCAGAATCTGAAGACAACCTTCAATAAATATTTTGTACGTTCCATATTTCATTGCAAAAATATAATATGTTATATCCATACACTCGTAAATATAGAAAACAATGAAATGTTTTGTATTCTTAAAAAATGCAATAAGACGCTTATTTATGGTTAATGAATAAACCTATTGAACAAATTCGTCGTCATACAGGAGAAAGTGACCATCTGACAAAATGCAAAATGTTCAGGAGAGCCATTTAACCATTTTTACACTTTTGTTTTCAATATTTTTTTTTAAATAAATATATTCACATTTGTGATTATTTTTGTGTGTATAGAAATGTCCCTTACTTTCAAAATAAAGAAATAATATTTTTTGAAAATTTTCATACAATTTTGCTTGTAAGAAAATAAACATCAATGCAGATAGTCATTTTAAACAAGTCAAAATATTATTATTATTCTTCCAAGTTCTTGCTGGGTTATTCTTCCAGGCCACCATTATGTTAGTAAAGTGTCAGATAGTCATTAATCACGTTTTCGCGAAAAATGCACTTGGTCACTTTCTCTTATATGACGACAATGATAGAATTCAAATATCTTGATATCAATTTGATCAACTACAGTGATTTCTGCAGATAAATAAAATTTGAGTTAATGTTAAAGTCACTGCTGCATAAAAGTTGTGGTCCGGAATAACAAATGCACACAAAAAGACAGTATGGTCAGAGTTTACAAAGCACATGTGAAGCCAATCATGGCCTTTGAATAGAGTCTAGAGCAGATACAACAAAAAGGAAAAGTGCGATCTACACTAAAATATCGAAATATTCTTTATTTCTTATGAGGGCGATGTCACGTAGTGACGAAGAAGAAACTGTTCAAAGGGACTCCTCTTCCGGTGGTGACACACACGAGTGTAAAAATAATATTAGCGATGATGGACTTAAGGAACGACGTCACGGGAGAAAGAAAATGACTCGAAGCATAGTAAATATACTTAAAAAACAGCTTAAGACTTGGAGTTCAGACAGCCTTAAAAGTTGCCAGTTTTTTCGCAGAAAACTTGAAATGCAACAAAACTATTATTTGACGCCACTAGATCGGAGTTGCCAATCAATCAGACAGAGTGGAGATCCATAATTGACTGGATTATCATCCTAGCATCACAAAATGTGATCTGTTGATTGATTCACATAGTTGCAAAAATTGAAGGGACAAGATTAATGCAAATTTTTTTTCAATAAAGCTTCTATGGTCAGAGAGAAATTGGGTAGTAAAATAGCTTGAATACACTCACGGGGAGCCGATGTGCACCACAATGACGACCATCGATGTTGCAAAGTTGTATGTCAACTAAAGCCCATAAAAGACGTGGCGTTTTGTTATATTCTTAAATGTTTACCATTAAATATTGTACGGTTATAAAGGTTCTTTCAAAAGAAGGAAAAAAATCGACAGAAATTTTAAGACTTTAAGCTGCTGTCTACGAAGAATCTTCTCCATCATATGTCATAGTGAAAGATCAGGCTGAATAGTTTCAATTGGGTTCAAAATGGACTGAAAACGACCCTCGTCAAGGCAGACCAGCTAAAGTTGTATGTCACTCCAGAAACAGTTGCATTTGTACAAGAGCAAGTATTACAAATTAGCAGAATAAAATTAAATGAAACAGCAAGAAGTTTGGGCTTTTCAAAACCACAACGCTTTAATTTCTGCATTGTCATCTTGGAAGTAATAAGGTGAGCGCAAGATGAGTGACAAAACTGCTAAGTGCTGTCCAAAGGGAACGACGTTTTGAATGCAAATGTACTCGTAAAGACTGCTCTTTAGCATTGTGGTTCCGACATGGCCCCTAGTATTTAAAACATAGAAAAAAAATCAGATGCGACAAAGAAGTGATATCCACAGTAGTACAACATTTTGAGAAAAAAAAATATTGTAAAAAAACCGGTAGTATAGGAAAATGTATTTATCGTTCAAAAAATGTATGATATGGTGACTTGGAAATTTTAATAGAATTTTTTTATGTTTCATTAATTTTTATGCCGGTGTGAGGCTGGGGCTGAGCATGAACGTGAGTAAAACTAAGCTCGAGGTATTTGGCATACAGCATAGAGTCCAGAGCCGACACTTTCAGAATCAAAAATCTCCTTCGAACCAGCGAAATGAAGGTACTCAGAAGTATCGCTGGCAAAACCCTTCGTGATAGAGTAGATAACACAGAAATCCGAATGACGTGCGAAGTTGAAGATATTGTCAGATGGGGACGACAGAGAAGAAGGTTCTGGAACGAACACGTATCCAGAATGGCGGAACCAAGAGACGTAAGAATGGCCAGGGACAGTGTCCCCCAAGCATGCAGACCTCCAGGACGACCTCCCAAAAGATGGAAAGACAGCTGGCAGTCAACGTTGCAAGAGGCAAACAATGATGCAGGACCATAACAGGCCAACAGGCCTAAAAAAAGATGAAAAAGAAGAGAAGATGGTATTTGGCCGGCAGGATCACGCAGGAGCACGTCTTACATTGAACAGTGCTGATATAGAGATAGTGGAAACATTTAAATACCTCAGAAGTATCCTAGTGGTAGACCTCGACCCAGAAACCGAAATCAAGTGCAGAATTAATACATCTCGTGCGGCTTTTAATAAAATGAGAAGCGTATTCCGCGATGATAATCTAAACTTGAAACACCGACAACGATTAGTCAAATACTACGTTTGGTCAGTGATATTGCATGGAGTGGAATCATGTACCCTCAACGTTGGTAGTATGAACCGACTGGAAGCATTCGAAATGTGGATACACCGGAGAATGCTACGGATACCCTGGACGGATATAGTAAGTAACACAAGGGTTCTTCAAAGAGCCAAAATTGATACCTAGTTGCTGACTAATATTTAAATCCGAAAGGCGTCCTATTTGGGTCATGTACTTAGAGGAGAAAAGTACAAATTACTACACCTGATCATCGAAGGCAAAATAGAGGGTCGAAGAGGTGTTGGCAGGATGCAAATCTTCTGGCTCCACAATAGACGTGATTAGACTGGTATAAGGAGCGTTGGGGATCTTTTTCGGACTGCCGGGGACGAAGATGTCTACTCTCAGGTGATAGTCAACGTTGGGGGCACCTGATATGGCACTAGGAAGAAGAAGATGTTTCATTCTATCACCTTTTTATATTCTTGGGCCCGAAACTTTTGAACCTTAGTAGTGTATATCTCGTAGGGAAACATTAAGTTAAAAACCAAAAAAAAGGCCGAATAAGAAAAGAAAGACAGTTGGAGAACTTTCTAGGGAATAAATTCTGCAATTGATGCAAATAATGATCCAAGAAAATATACTGTAAAACCGTTAGTAGTGATCGTCGAGTTACTGACTCGCATAGGGTAATAAAATTTAGAAAGTTAATTTTATATTAGAAATTGACAGCAAAATAAAAATGACAAAAAAATGGAGAAGAGAAAAAGAATTTAATCAGCAAATGGTTATGAAAAATATATTTTTAACTAAAACCAAGTAAGCTGCTTAAATACTCGTATATCAACCACAAAAACCAAAACACCGAGGTACTAAAACAATAAACAGCAAAACAAGAAAGTGTCAACATTCAGAGTTTGTACAAAAAACGGATAGTGTATTACCGCTCTGTGATATGCTAAGGGATGTTTGTGTAGAGACAAAAACCCGAAACCCTTTACAATCTCATTAAAGCCGAGCAATCCAACATCCCGAACCCCCACATCTCCTTCTACACGGTAATAAATGTTTTTACCTCTCTATCCCTTCGCTAGTATAAGCTCTTGGGAAAATTGTATTTTTTTTGTCACTTGAGTAATATAAGTAAATTTAACACACATCATCACGGTATATCCTTTCAAGAGGCAGGGAAGAGATATTTCCGCACCTTCGTATCTACGTACCCAGCTTTTGCCTCGATTATGTTTATATATTTTTGATAATTGTATAGACGAGATTAAGGGATGGGTAGTTAATTTATTTGAATTGATGCAATAGGCCAACGATTGACAACGTATATGGTATGTTCTCGTAACTAAGTTTTTCAACTTATCAAGTTAAAGAATATTTGTAACCAAAAAAATTTATAATAATAAATAAAAGGTAAAACGTGTCAACATATTTTTTAAAGTTATTGTGTCCTCAATGAAATACATGAAAAGCCTATATTATTGGGGGCACGATAAATGGCGAGTAACCAACCCAAATCTACATAATTTTAGTGTCCATTTGAAATCACTTGCTTATTTTTGTTTTTTTAAATATATACGAGTATATTATGTATATTTGCCATGTATTATAATATAAATAAACACGTAAATTATTTCCATTAATCAAACACAGTGGAGAGGAATCATGGACCCTCAAAGTTGGTAGTATGAACCGACTGGAAGCATTCGAAATGTGGATACACCGGAGAATGCTACGGATACCCTGGACGTATATGGTCAGCAACACAAGAGTTCTTCAAAGAGCCAAAGTTGATCGAGAGTTGCTGACTAATATTACAATCCGAAAGGTGTCCTATTTGGGGCATGTACTTATAAGAGAAAAGTACAAATTACTGCACCTGATCATCCAAGGCAAAATAGAGGGTCGAAGAGGTGTTGGCAAGAGGTAAATCTCCTGGCTCCTCAATATACGTGTTTGGACTGGTATAAGGAGCGTTGGGGATCTTTTTCGGACTGCCAGGGACAAAGATGCCTACTCTCAGGTGATAGTTAACGTTGGGGGGACCTGACATGACACTAGGAAGAAGAAGAAGGACTGTAAAATATAAATGATTCTAGCTATGTACGGGTCATGTACTTAGAGGAGAAAATTACTGCACCTGATCATCCAAGGCAAAATAAAGGGTCGAAGAGGTGTTGGCAGGAGGTAAATATCCTGGCTCCTCAATATACGTGATTGGACTGGTATCAGGAGCGTTGGAGATCTTTTTCGGACTGCCGGGGACAAAGATGCCTACTCTCAGGTGATAGTTAACGTTGGGGGGACCTGACATGACACTAGGAAGAAGGAATCAAATACACTCGAACCGGGTAGCATCAAAATTTGATAATGTGATAGGTATTCCACAAGATTATTTTAACACATTTTTTTATGTATGTGAGTGAAACGTAGACGTGGAAAATACGGAACTTATGAAATGTTGGTGAAAATGTACGAATATTATAAAATACGGAATGAAATGATAAGGGATGAATGTGAACTTAAGGGTGACGTATTAAGTAAGATCAAGAAGATAATTCTGAGATTAAAGACTTGCACTTCTCAATGATTTATTTATTGACTTTCCCAGTTTATCAACCTTAATTTTTACATCGGTCTTTACTGTCCATGCAGTGAGACTTTGGAACCAGAACTCGCTTTGTCACTGGTATACTTTAAAAAGCGTCTGAAAAACATCATACTTTTTTAGCAGAATGCCCGATAGGGAAGAGATGATGATGGTTGTTGATAAATAAAATAACTTGTTAAATCGCAATGCGGAAAGAGAGAGTGTTTATTTTTATAGTAACGTAGGTATTTATATGTTTTTGGAACGTGCACGAGAATGCGCTCGCGATATGTTTCTGTCTCGCTTTTGTGAATGCAGAAATGGTTTATTGTCGTATGTGGGTATATTTTATTTACGAAACTGGCGAGACAGCGTGGTTCGTTCTCTCTCTAGTATGGAATGCGGCGCGATGCTCGGCCGGCGTCAATGGTTGGCATGTGACCTTTGGACTGTTTAATATAATTTATCGAGGTATCCGAAGGTCGTTTCATCGGTCATTGATCGTATGTATGCGACAATATTCAGCGACGACCGTGGATCCCTACACTTTCAAGCGAATAATGTAACATTTTTAATTCTCGACTTTCCTCTAATATTCTAACATTCCTTTGATTGGTGATATCTCACTTTTATCCGTGTTATTTATATTTAATCTGAGAATGAATGTTGCAAAATTGAAAGTAATTGTACTAGTATGAAAGGAAAAGAAACGACTTATGGGAGACAAATTCAAGATTGGAACGAGTTGAAAAATTCTGTTACTCGGGTAGTATTTTCACAGATGGTGGAAGAGTTAAGAGGGATATCGAAGAGCGTGTAGTAATAAAAAAAAAAGTCAATGAGGCACTAAAACATATATTGTCAAACTAAAAAATATCAAAAACTGCTAAGATGATAGTCTACAGTAGTATTTTTTTTCCTTTGATGTATGGGAGTGAAACGTGGACGTTGAAAAAGACAGAGAGGAACCGAATAAATGCTATAGACATGCGTGCATTGAGAAGAATACATGGACGGAATGTGAACGTAAGGCTTATCTGTTAAGGAAGATGAGAGTACGCTGAGATGGTTTGGACATGTGAAACGAATGAATGAAGAAATACTAACAAAACAGATATATAGTGCAAATGTGAGAGGAAGACCAAGGAAAGTATGGTTGCATCAAGTGAATGATATTCTGAAAAAAAGAAACGTTGAAAGTTAGAGAAATCGTTGACGTTTTATGAGACGGTGTATGAATCTAAAAATAAGGGTGGGCCTACCTCCCCCGATAGAAAAGTGACGTGATGGTATGTATCATATGTATTTACGAGTATATTGTTCATGAATCTTGTGCAAATCAATAATAATTTAAAAATGTTATGTAACCATATAACTCATTTTATTTTCTTTTGTCTGGTTGATTGAAAGAGAAACGAGTAGCGATAAACCAGTCCGATTATTAATTATAGTTTAAAAAAATAAATAAACTTTTTTAATTCCCTTTTAGAACTAACATCAAAAATGTTTTACTGCGCCATTTAGATTTTGTACTTCGTTATTATTATATTGGGTGTTAACATAAGTTGTGTCCGTTTTTTTCCAATTTAAAAATGAGCACCAAAAGTAAAACAAAATGGTAAAGGTTATACGTCATTCGAAAGATAATTTTCTGCTCTACAAGATATTGCGTTTGCTTTTACGTTACATGTATTATTTTATTTGATTACAAGCCTTCAAAATGGAATGTCAAGTAGACGAAAGTGAGCATTTTCGACACCTCCTTCTGTTCGCGTTCAATCGAGGGAATAAAGCTGCCAAAGCTGCTCGCGATATTTGCGAAGTGTACAGCGAAGATGCTATGAATTAAAGGATAGCTCGTCGTTGGTTTTTGCGTTTTAAAAACGGTAATTTCGACCTGAAAGATATGGAGCGTTCCGGACGACCAGTGGACTTCGATGAGGACCGCTCAAACGACTTACTATTTTTAAATTTACTATTTTGTTTTACTTTTGGTGCTCATTTTTAAATTTGAAAAAAAATGGGCACAACTTATGTTAACACCTAATACAAAACGAATTTTCTATTTATTTATAGCATTTAATTCTCTAAGTATATTTTTTATCCTCAAATAACAAAAAAACAATGTTGTATTTGGATAAAAACAAATTTGATCCCAGACTTTGATGGGCAAAAAGCACTAATGTGATTAGATTTTTTACAATCGTGTTTAAACTATGTTAACAAAGGAAATAAAACTGTAATTATCTAATGAAAAAATGGTCGTTAAGTTCTCATATATACTCGTATTATAAAAAAAATAGTCGTTAAGTTCTCATATATATATTCTAAAAAAAAACAGAAAATAAGTATGTGGATTAATTGCCCTATAAGAGCGATTTTTAGTATCAGGGAGTTGGAGTATACTTATGCGTAAAACCTTGATTTAAAAGCTTACTATATGCATCAAACCTTGAGTAAAGTTTATGTTTTTAACCAATTAATTAACAATTGAGATGTATTGTATTTGTGCTTATCAACGATACTTAAAGTGGATATGGAACTTAGAAGAGTGATCACAAGAATTTTATACTATGACGGATGTGATATGTGCGCCAGCGAAACGGTGCGCATGCGCGCAGCTGACGGCTACGCATCAGCTGTGACAGCGGGCGGACATTTAGGTGCAAGAGTTCATACTGAATATAAACCATCCGTTTTTCACATTCTTTATAGAATTCCTTGTAGCACAGAACTTATATATTTATTTAGTACGTGCCACGTCTAACTTCTTCGCCTACACCTGACAACTTGCCCCATTGCCTACGTTCATGCAAATAACTCTCGAACCCATTCAAAACGATATTTGAGATTTGTAACTGTTTCATGTGTTCCCAAACAGAGACTCGAAATCGACAGAGTTAATGCAATGCTGAAACCAAGCGGAGGACGGAGTGCCAATTATTCAGAGCGAGCCTAACGTATCATTTATTCTAGGAGTACTGTTGCCTCTTCATATGTGGTAGTAATGCTTTCGTGCGTTAACGAACAAACAACTCCGTGCGTACAACAGTTGTTATACAACAATAATAATAAAAGGACAATTTACATAACGCCTTTTAGATAGCAGACTTTGCTTTACGTTCTTCAAACCCATTGTTATGGTAAGATATAAAAAGATTTCAAAATAAATAAACATACATTCTTTTAATTTTTTTCATCCACTTTGCACAGATTTCTCCTGTTACACAAAGAGGGCCCGCTTCTACCGTTAGCTTATTCGTTAGGAATAATATCAGCCAGGATTCTTCTCATACGTACTGCTAGGCTGTACCAAGAATATATCCAGTGTGCCACTCAGTTGGTTCAATATCTCTATACCACACGTGACTGAGTGTTTAGCCATGATATTCGTCCTGTAAGTTGGTATGTAGAACAGAGGGTGATTCCTTGCACGCCTATATTTATTGGGTACATGTAAACTTAGTACTTCTAGAATCGCGGGACAGTTAAAGCAACATTGAAAAACCTTAAGTAGGAATATCGTAATGGATTCTTGTCTTCTTGTTTCAAAGCTTCTATAGTTACACACCGTGAGAAGTTCGACATGGTGAGCACATTTTGGGTAATCGCCCTTTGTTCTGTACCATAGATATCTGAGAATTTTTTTTGTATTTGTTCTATATTGTTTTTATATTTGAGTTGATGAGGAGCCCAAACTGTAGATGCATATTCTAATTTGGTTCTAATTAGATAATTATATAAGTTTCGAAGGATATCGGTACTGTTAAATTATCTATATACAAATTGAGTGCAAGGCGGTGGCTGCGGTCAATAGATTAGGCCCGCATCTGCATATGTTTTAAAAAACATGTTTAGTAAGAAACTCAAAGACCCAATAATTGGAGTTAACACATAGTTGCCCTAGCCGCGCTCTTTACTATATCAAATTCATCAAGTCGAAGAGTACCATACGAATAAAATAATTACTTCCTTATAGTCCCAAGAATAATAACCCTTGTTTGAGACCACATCCATTCAATCCAGCCTCTTTTTGTGTAACCCAACATGTAACTACTTTGTTTTGTTGCTTTGAAAGCCAAATTCTTATACTTTGGTTTTGATTTAAATTATATATGTTAAGGGAGCAAGCCACTTGCATATTTGTTTTTACTCAAATTTTTGTAGCCATATTAATAATATTACTGGTTCATAAAATAGGTTGTAAACAAGAGAAAACGTCCAAAAACTAAAGACCGTCGGTTAAGACCAGCTTCCGGCGCGGTTTAATATACATTTGTTGGAATTCTGGTCAAAGGGTAACCCTCGCCACTGTTTGCCTTCTCCAGGAATGCTTTTCGGCTCATTTTACTTTTCCACAACTGCTCCTCTACAATTCATTTTGTTTTATTTTTGTACACTACATACAGTAGTTTCGCTTTTCGCGGTTTCAGTGACCTGCGGTCAGACCATCCATCCATGACTCTACAACCCAGGTCTCGTCTTGGCCTCCCGTTTCGGTAGCCGGGTTCCTTCTGAAGTCCAGTAGTCGTCCGAGGCTCTGTGTTCGGTTTCGCAATAATGTTGTTTTACGGGGAGAGGTTATTAGCCTCTCGCCCAACCCCCTACTGGAGGTCAAGGGTTTTTCTGTCGGTGTTTTCCTTCCCTTATCTGGTTGGATTCCGGTTATTTGGTGGCGCCGGAGACTCGCCACTGCCCTTTTTCTATTGACTGTGATCCGTATATGTCACATTACCACGGTTCACGACGAGGACGCCATAGAATCGGACTTGGTGGTAGTATTGCAGATGTTGTGCAACGTGGCGTTACTCAGCATTTGTTGGTCCCTGTCTTACCAGCGAGACATGTTCCGCCGGGACCCTACCATCCCTTCGAACCCCCCTGCGGTCAAACACAATTCGAAAATATTAAATTTAAAATTACGACGTTTCGTCAGAAATTCAATCGTGACTTACGCTACGTCACAAACGTCATTCAGCTCGCTTCATCTATAACACCACCACTATCATCATAATAAAACGGGTGAATATAATACAATAAGATATTTTTAAAGACATTATATTCAATATAATATTGTTTTGTTTTATTATTTATAGTAAAATCTGGCGGGTTTACTGCCACGTGGTAATCTCCTCCAGCCAACCAGATAGATATTAACAAGCCCTAAGTGAAAATCAGACAGGCACCTATTTTGAAAAAATAAAAGGTTGTAACGGTAATCGAACCCGAAACCCCCGGGTTTCGAAACAGACATCTTACCAACTAACAAAGAGACGGAAGTCGCCTATTGTTAAAAAAAACTTGTTTTTTAACATTGTTTGTCTCTAGCTGTGCGAATCAATAAATTAGTTCGTCTTCTCTTGGCAAATTTTCTGTTTTCTTCTTGCCATGTATTTTTATCTAAACATATGCATATTTATAACATACAATGGCAGCAGCCATCAATCAATCTCACGCCAGGCAATCTCCATGGATCATCCTCGAATAACAACCAGAGGAAGACCAAAGAATTCGTGGGTGGTCCAAAAAGATAATCTGATGCAGAGGCACGGCCTGGACTGTGAGTTGGGATGGAGCCAGGGAGAAGAATGGCAGCAGCCACCATCACTCTATCCTTACACTTAATTAATAAATATTAATTTTGTAATATTTTTAATCTGTCAATAACTGTGGATTTAGTTTAAATTCAGAGAAAGAGAATATGCAGATGCGGGAAAGTACCTAATCTTATGGCCGTAGCCACTTCCTTCCTATCATTGCACTCAACTGTTTTGTAAAAAAAATAATCTGTTTATAATAGTGTGCTTGAAACCCTAAGTAGGGCGTTCCTGAGAAGAGTTTGCTCTCGTAACCACGCTATATAAATTATATTTTTATTATCATAAATAATTCTTATTTTTTTGACATCATCCTTTACTGTCCATGCAGTGAGTTACAAACCAATATAAGACTCGTTCCGTCCTTGGCATGCTTTCAGAAGCGACTAAAAAAACTCTTAATTTCTAGTTAGTAAAATAACGTGTTTCATTCCCGATTTTTTCTTTTCCTTTCCTCTCCACTATCCCTTCCTTTTCTTTTGATTGATGATATCTCACTTTATATGAAAAATAATGTTCGGGTGATTGTCTGTCTTTGTGGGGTTTGTGGACATATGCTCATGTATGTGTTTATGGATTTCGTAGGGATGGATAGTTATTTGAATGATTTATGCAACCAGGTAACTTGCTTCATTTACTTTTGTCTGGTTGGTTGGAAGAGATTGCCGCCTGGCAATAAGCCCACCAGATTGTATTTGCAATAAAGTGTTAGATAAGTATAATATACGCAGTAAAATAAATAGTATAACATATATGTTATATACGAGTAAAGGGTTTGGCATTATCGCGGGTTCACGCATCCAGTGGGGTTTTATAATATAACGCATCCCTCGTAAATTAAGAGGAAAACTGTACCTACTTTTTACAGTGTATAGTTATATAGCTTTTTACAATGTATGTTATAAGATAATATTATCTAACAACGAGTAAGTTACATCGTGAAAATTTTAAAGTTGTTGAATTCTTGTTGCTGAAATATAACATAATTGTATGGCAAAGGTATTTCGCTCATGGGAAAACAACATACTCAAACCAAGCCATATAAAGATAAACCAAGAATGACAACCTCCGTAGTCTAGTTGTCAAAACACCTGTCTTTTATCTCGGGAGTTGTGGGTTCGATTCCTGTTAGTACACAGATTTTATAAAAAAGGTAATTTTCTGATTATCATTTTAGGCTTCTAAAACATTTTTCTGGTTGATCGAGATATATTTTCACACGACAATAAGCCCCCGATGCTGTAAACGATATAATGCAATACCTTACTTTTTATTTGTAATGAACAAATAATTAGTTAAAATGTTAATGATAGTTCAAATTTTCATAAAAAATTATGGAGCATAAATATCAATTTTATTTTTTGACTTAGTATACGAGTATCTAACGCATTTTCAAAAATCATTTTTCGCAACTACTTAGTGTCGTTTTCCTAAGCGTCTTAGTCCGAGACCTAGATGTTAAGACGCCGGTCTAACTGTCTTAGAATGACGACTTCAATTCTTGTTGGAACCAAGAATTAAAAAAAGGTATTCTTCTCTGGTTTTCACTTTTGGCCTAAAAAAATATTTTTGGTTAATTGGAAGAGATTTTTACATAGCAATAAACTCAATACAACGAAAACGTAACGTAACACAATTAAATAGTAAGCAATCGTTAGACTCATTGGGAATCGAACCTTAAGTGCAAGTTTAGGTCGCAAATGCTGACGGCCCAGTGGATTTCATTCTTAAAGAGATTAAGTTTGTTTGCTCGAACAAATAAAGCCTCAAACCTAACTAACCAAAATCTAACTTAATTTTTTTTTAAATATCTAGGTACAAAAAGGAATTGAGCACCTCAACTCCAGGATGCTAGACATACGTCTTATAAACAATTATTTATATGTCAAAGGTAAAAATAAGTAAATAAAACACTTATTTTATATTTTTGTGTTCACCACTGCTTTATTTTTGGGTTTACTACCGGTTTCGAAGACAACCGTCTTCATCGTCAGGTGAAGATAAACTTAATTGCTAAAAATACATTTCCTGTACAAGCGTATATAATATAAGATGAATCAGGCAGGGGGAGAGAAGTGGGGAGATACTCGTATGAGATTCAATGGTAAATGGGGTGGGGAAAAAATTAAAATGTATCTTTCGGGCAGGCCAGGGTCTGGATATCCAAGGGGAGTGGATTTTAAATAGGAAATATATTATGCAGAGGGCTATTCTTAAAATTGGTTTGGTTGTTGATGATGATTAGACTTAATTTTATGCATTTTTTGGTTACTGTGGATTATAAAATTTTTTTTTGGTCACGGTTGATTTTCGAATCTGAAACCTTCGAGTGCGAGAAAAGCATTTTACTAATAAGCCATAGAGACTGCTGCTGCCTTGTATACTTACTGCCATAGAAAACAGCGTGATTGATTAAATATAATTCTCATAATAAACTTTGTGTACATTCGATTTCATTCCACAAAAACTTTTTAGTTGATTAAGTTGAAACCCCATCTGCATAAACAATTAGATGGAAAGTGGATGGAAGGTGGAGGTAAACTGTGGAACAGATAATGGCAGGGCGTGGTTTATCTAGTTAGCCTCTCCAAAACTTAGCAATTGATCATTAATTTTGTTATTTTATCACGAGCTTGCTGAATTATTTATGGAAATGTTACGTAGTTACTTTTTTAAGAATAGGTGTCATTAAACAAATCATTTTTGAAAAAGAAATTTTTCGAAATTATTTCCTTTTTTTTTATGTAACTCCAACCACACTGTCTCTTAGAACGAATAAAGTTTATATATAGTGTGATCATGCATTCGTAAAAAATGGATTTAGTCACTCTTGGACGAAAGAGCTATGTCTTGAAAGAAAGCATCTCCTTTCGTCGCGAAGAGTGAAAAGCATAGCGGTTGTACAGACAGAAAGTTCCGGTGATGTGTATTCAATATACATCAATACATACGTAAAAATGAGCGATTTTAAATCGGAAAAATAAAAATATTCATAGCCAATCGTTTAAATTAATTAAATTTGAAGTCAAAAGTGACAATAATTGAAATTTAATTGCTAAAAACATGAAGAAAAAAACAGCGGCCGACGTTCACAAAACGGGCGAGACGACCACCTCGAACGAAAGCCGGTTGGCTACTAAACGAGAGAAGCGAACGAACTGAGATTCAATTTTTTTGCGTTACCATATATCGAAATCGAGTGAGAGTGAGACGTAATTAGTTTCGCTTCCTCACACATTCGGATTTTTATAATCAATATACGAGACGACCACCTCGAACGAAAGCCGGCTGGCTACTAAACGAGAGAAGCGAACGAACTGAGATTCATTTTTTTTGCGTTCCCATATACCGAAATCGAGTGAGAGTGAGACGTGATTAGTTTCGCTTCCTCACACATTCGGATTTTTATAATCAATATACCTACATCACACACTGGCACACGTTTAATTGTATAGGTGAATTTATTCCCGATTTTCACAAAATATCTCTGATGTGGCCGATAAGTGCTAATTATTAATAATATTTTTTTTTTCATTCAATGCGTAAATGTATTACGGAGGAATACCTTAAATCTGAACCCAGTATTTATTATATTTATAGAGATATTAAAGTTTTTAGAAGCAATGTGTACTAGTTACACATCACAGGACAGGAAGGGTTAAACACGTAAGAAATGACTAAATAGTTTCGATAATATGGGATATCCCTGTCTTATCCCAGCACAATATTTTTCTGCCATACGTTTTTGTTTTTTTTTTTTCTTTTTTATTATATTTATTCTTTAATCTAGATATGCGGGCGTGTGGGATGGAAGCCCCCTGATGCCCTTGCGGTCGGGCTCGCCCTACATTGGTGGGGTGTATCTCGGCCGTGGGAATGTTTGTGGGACGAGCCCGGACCTTTTGGTGTATTCTCTCTTGAATGTATTTTTTTTTTCTTTTTTTCTTTTTTGTCATCTACTATATTTATTTTCTGTGTTTATTTTTTTGTATATATTCCTGTTTCTACGTGTTTAAGGGTGTGGGCTGAAAAACATCTGGTGTCCCCGTGGCTGGGTTCGCCCTATATTGGTGGGGTGTATTTTGGCCGAGGGGATGCTATTAGATGAGCCCAGACCTTTTGACAGCTTCTGTGTTTGATGTATTGTCTGCAACTTATGTGTTTTTAGAAGTGTTATTCAGGTGTGATCTTGTACATACTATGTTGCTGTCAATAAACCTAATATTTATTTATTTTTATTTATATACGGAGATGTAATACGGTTAAATAATGCAAGTAGGCAACAGTAGTCTTCAAATTCTCGCGGATTCGCTGCCGGGCTAGTTTAATATCTAATTTATGTGTATTTGGAGCTTTTCGTCTACTTATCGTATTTCTTTAAGCACTATTACGCAACACAAAAATTGCACCATTTAAAAATCTCTGCGTGACGAAAATTTCCAAAAGATTTAACCTATTGACCACATTCGAACTCTGACCTCCGTGCCATTGGGACATTGTGTTTAATCAATCAAGAAAGTGTGCTTGCTGACGTGTAAAGGATTGCATGCAATAAACTAAAACACACAAGCGTTTGGCATCCATAGGGTGGCTAATTAATTCTATTCGATATAGTGGCAATTGCGTATCCTATCCAATCGTCTTGATGTCCTATTTAATATTGATTTTTGAGGTGTAACAAGGTGTTAACACGTTCTCTGCCAACAAGTTTTGTCGTAAAATAACTCTGAGGCCAAGTTGCTGTAACATGCGGAAAGGCCGCGTCAAGCAATCCCAGTAACGTTTAACACAGAACTCGTGACTGACAGCACTGAATGGCAAGTTAAAGTAGGTACTCAGTGTCAGCCACTGGTGACAGACATAGCCCCATTGGAGTATTCCAGTGTCAGTCACCCGTGACTGACAAGGCGGTCAATGTGTTAAGCGCTAGGAACTTGTGAACAGTACTGGCCAATCTAGGATCCCCAGGAAGTACTCATCCCTAAGTCTGCTGACATCCCAAATTCTTCATATTTGGCTCCAAGTAGCTGCGTGGGCCCGTAGACTAGACTTTCTTTAACCCTTCCCTTACGGTGATAAAAATAATACGCGTGCTCCGGTGCTGGGTAGTGAGTACGCAATAAAAAATTAGCGATTTTAAATCGGAAAAATAAGAACATTCATAGATAATCCCCTTAATTAATTATAATTGAAGTTAAAAATTATAATAATTGAGATTTATTTGCTAAAAACATTAAAAAGCCATCTGGCAACGCTCACGGAACGGGCGTACGTCTAACCTATTTGCAAGCCTAGAAGCTACGAGTGGCGCGGAACGTCAATCGCATACCCCGGCGCTTACGCCTTTGCTTGCGACGTTGAGACAATTCAGCTCCTTGCAATTCAGTCTTGTATGCAAGAGTGAGATGCGAATATGGTGTCGCGCTTCCCGCATACTATTCACCTATCGTCAAGACGAGGCATTCGCAGCGTTTAAATGCGAATTTGTTTTCGATCTTTACAAAA
This sequence comes from Odontocerum albicorne, assembly GCA_949825065.1. Lineage (NCBI taxonomy): Eukaryota > Metazoa > Arthropoda > Insecta > Trichoptera > Odontoceridae > Odontocerum > Odontocerum albicorne. The sequence continues at coordinate 42,124,221 of OX463847.1, read as the reverse complement.
CACCTCGATGTAGTCGATAAATTCTGATTATTATTAATATTATTTTTTAAATCAATGCGTAAATATATTATGGAGGAATACCTAAAATCTTAACCTTGTATATATTATATTTATAGAGATATTGATGGTTATTAGAAGCAACGTGTAGAAGATACCCAACACAGGGAAGGAAAGGTTAATGACACAAAGTTTTACTTCTCCTCTGGCCTTATCTTTTCTACTCTTATCCATATAAATATATCCTTAAACATTTCTACAACACTTCTGCTCTCATTTAACATCCACAAGTATAGAATCTAACTAGTTCTACATCCCAAAATACTATGTATTGGCAGCTGGACTCACAATACACACAACATGTATACAATTCCTATAATATTCTGTGGTGTGATAGAAAATGGGAAATTACCGCACTACTTTCTCCACAAAAACCACATAAATATCCTCAACAATTTGTGGGACAAGTAAATCAGCATTGAGGTCACGAGGAAAAAGAAATGCATTGATTTTATACAGTTCCTTGATTACTATATTATAGAACCAAGGTTCCTTTTTTGCTACCTTTTCAATATGAAATAAGGTTACAAAACAAATTTAAAAACCTTAAATAAATAGAAATATTATTAACACTTTGAAAATCGTCGTCTTCGTCATCTCATTAAAAATAATGTACATCTCGCAATAACCTTGTCATAGGTTCATATCCCGCTACTCCATCCATCTTGTAAGAAACGAAGGCCGTTTTAAAGAGGTTTCCATCACCGTCTGAATATTTCTTCAATAAAATTGATCAATGCACTTCCTGTGGCGTGGATGAGCAAATATTGGCCTTTCGCCGTGAAAAGTTTAAGAGGTTTGTTTTTACACATCTATACGAGTAGAATTAACGATCCATTTAACTTACGATGATCTAAAAGATGATGTAAATGCAAAAGGTAATTTTTTTAATCGAAATTTCCTTATTTTTATGATTATTTTATTTTTGTTTGTATGGCTTCATGATTAACATGATTGCTTTGCCCCCCGTTAATTTTTCATATCTGATTCCCTCCCGAACTAGCTTTAGTTGTATACTTCAATTGAATTTATTATTTTCTCGGCGTTGAAAATATTTAAAATATATAATTGAGATTCAAGACAGACTGTCAATAATTTGTACGCGGCGGGTACTACAATTTTTTGGTCATATTGTACAGAGACTATTTTTTTATCATACAGTGACCTAGTTGGTAAAACGCTTATCTCCCTGCGCAGTTGCCGGTTCGATTCTCGTTGGAATCCAGATTTTTTAATAAGATTCCAGTTTGTTTTTAACTTTAGGTCTCTTTTACATCTTTTTGATTGACTGGAAGATATTACCACATGATAATAAGCCAGTCAGGTTCTACTGTATACAAATAAAGTGTAATACAATACGCAGAAGAGAGGAAAATCACGAAAAACTCAAATTAACGGGCAGTATTAAAAAAGAGTCGATAGACCGACAGTAATAGAGAGAAGTGGTAACAGAGTTAGACAAATGTATTGTAACATGAGAAATTACGACCCTTGGTCACGAAAATCGACAAAATAAATAATTAAGTATTGGTTTAAAATTATCACTATTTTTCTCGTTCATCCTCTTCTTTTAGGTCTGTTGGCCTGTTATGGTCATGCATCATCGTTTCCCTCCTGTGACGTCGACTACCAGCTGTCTTTCCATCTTTTGGGAGGTCGTCCTGGAGGTCTGCTTGCTTGGGTATACTGCCCCTGGCCATTCTTACGGCTCTTGGTTCCGCCATTTTGGATACATGTTCGTCCCAGAACCTTCTTCTCTGTCGTTCCCATCTGACAATATCTTCAACTTCGCACATCCTTCGGATTTTTGTTTTTTTTTTTTCAATGTTTTTAAATAATTTGTGTTTCATTCAATCATTCAACACCGTCTTCATAAAACTTTTTTTCCCTGGCTTCATCCCAACTCATTGTCTGCGAAGACTGTTGGGGTCAGCTCTCCTCGTCCTCAGGTTGTATGCTCTTCTGTCTCGGACTACGTCCCCCAGGCCATGCCTCTGCATCAGGTTATCTTTTTGCACCACCCATGAATTCTTTGGTCTTCCTCTGGTTGTTATTCGAGGAAGATCCATGGAGGTTGCCTGGTTCACAATGTGATCGGGTGCTCTGCGTCCAACGTGCCCATACCATCTCAATCGCCTCTCCTCCATCTTACTGTTGATATCTGTAACACCTAGGCTTCCACGAATGCGTGAGCTTCTTATTTTGTCTCTTAGGGACACACCAGCTGACCATCTTAGCATGCGGATTTCAGCAGTTCCTAGTTGCCTAGAGTTAGAGTTATACATCGTTCAGCATTCGGAGCCATAGAGGAGTGCGGGTCTGACAATCGTTTGATATACTTTTCCTTTTAACTTTACTGGCATTTTAGGATCACATAGAACTCCCGTCATTGATCTAAACTTCATCCATTCCACACTAATTCTATGTGTTACATCTGCTGCACATCTTCCATCGCTATGAAGGAGTGACCCAAGATATTTAAAGGAGTCACAATTTGGTAATGTTTCTCCATCCATTTGCATTACGGGAGTGACTGAATTTGTGTTCTCGAATGGTAGGTACAGATACTCTGTTTTCTTTCTGCTCAGTCTCAATCCATTGTCCTCCAAGATTCTTCTCCACCTTTCCAGACTATTTTGCAAGTCTTCATGTTTTTCACTTATTAATACGATATTGTTTAAAAATAGTAGGATCTTTAGGAGACTATTCATTTCCTGGTTAGTTAAATAGTTCATGACTAAGATGCACAGTAGTGGACTGAGAACCGATCCTTGATGTACCCCAACCTTTACAGGAAATTGTGGTGAAGGTCGCGAAGTGCACCTCACTTCTTCATAAAACACGTCTTCATAAAACTTGGTTATGATAAAATAATAGGTAAAGCGGAAAGTAATGACAATTTTCATTAGGCGTCACGTTAAAACCAGTTTGCCACCAGTTACCGTTGGGTTAATACGTCGTGGTTGGTACCGTTTTGAAGCTCGATTAATATCCTTTTTGTTTTGATGTTTTTTTTTGGTTTTGGTCCAAAGTACAAAACTGCAAAAGCCAGAGATTGAAGAGACCAATTTGCGGTATTTTATGCTGTTTTTATTCGATAAAGGATTGAAGTCAAAATAAGCTACCCAGACCATCTGCGATATTTATAGAGACATCTTGAATCCTCGGAAGTGCCAAGGATGGTTTCAAAAAATTGAAAGTTGCGAAAGGGAATCGAAGGACAAACCAAAAATAGGAAGACCTCTTAAAATCGATGATGACACTTTAAATTCATTAGTGAGGTGCGATCCGCGTAAAACCATCAAGGAATTGTCACAAGATATCGGTTGTCCATGAACAACAGTGAAGAACTATTTGAAAAGGCTCGGAAAACAAAATAGACAAGGAAATTGGGAGCCGTACGAACTTTCTTCAACGGCCATGGAACAACGGATAACAATCTGTTCATCTTCACCCTTCAGATATGAAACTGATCCATTTCTTAGAAAATTTATTACTGGGGATGAGAAGTGGGTCCTTTACACCAATCCGAGGAGAAAATAAAACAAAAAACATTGGTTTTCGACAAATCAGGTAGCTGTGTCTACCCCTCAGCCGATATTGACTCTTGGATACTTTGGAAGTTGGATATTTTGGAAGTTATTCATTATAAATTACTAAAATCTGGTCAGACTGTTACAGCAGATGTGTATTGTGCCCAAATCGAAAGATTAAAGGCAGAACTGCTTAAAAAATGATCAGTTTTAGTAAAGAATCAGAGAAGAATTCTACAACATGATAATGTAAGACCACACGCAGCAAGGATTACGCAGGACAAAATAAGAGAGCTAGATTTAGAAATTCTGCAGCATCCACCATATTCACCTGATATTGCACCTTTGGATTACCGTCTTTTTAGGTCGATGGAACAATCCCTTCGAGACAAAAAATCTACGAATTTCGAACTAGTCCAAAATCACTTGGAGTCATATTTTACCGAAAAACCGCCAGAATTATACGAATAAGGTATTAAAAAACTGCCTATTCTGTGGAGGAAGATCATCGGTAACAACGGTAATTATTTAACGGAATAATATTGTACAGTTTTTGTTTAAATCCATTTTTTGTCGCATCAAAAAAAATTGTCATTACTTTCCGCTTTACCTATTATGTATCTCATATCTGTTAGCATTAATATTTGGAAATTTATGATAACCTTCATATATTTCAAAACATTCGTGTCAACATACGAGATTTTAATCTTTAAGGATAGTTCAAACAAATTTATTGATGAAAAATATCAATGAAAATTAATTATCAAATAACATTGTGACGTAGTTATTTTCTTTGAAGCATATTAGCTTATTGAAATCCTTAATGGCAAAACGAAATTAAAAATCTGAACTTTATAAATAATTATTAATTTGACACTCACGACTTTTATCAACCTTATAATAAATATCAGACTTATAATAAACATACAAGATAAAATATTTAAATTCTTAAAAATAGATACATAAAGGTGAACTTGCAATAACATTTTTATTCAGATTTTCTTAGTTGCCTTCAACAAAACTAACAATACATACAGCCGAACAAAAAAGAATTAAAAAGGCTTCAGCAACGATTGTTTTAGTTCTTAACATCTTACTTAAAAGAAAAAAACCAACATTAGAACGATATAAATTTTAAACAAGATTTTAAGTGAGGTCTTGTATACCGCAAGGATTGATTTGAGGACCTAACTATGTTTTATTTTCATTGGCGGCGTTCATGAATAATTCTTCTTGTTTATTATTCACTAACAATCAAGATTTTAAAGAAAATAAGAAGTATTAAGGATTTTGAAAAATTATGAACAACACGATAAAACAGACTTACATTATCTAAGAAGAGAAATATGTTTAATGTGGAGTACAATAAACATGATAATATTCAGAAAAGCATAATTTAGGACTGTTAATTTAAACTTGAAACTTCGACAACGGTTAGTCAAATGCTACGTTTGATCAGTGTAATTATATGGAGTGAAATCATGGACCATCAAAGTTGGTAGTATGAACCGACTGGAAACATTCGAAATGTGGATACACCGGAGAATGCTACGGATACCCTGGACGGATATGGTCAGCAACACAAGGGTTCTTCAAAGAGCCAAAGTTGATAGAAAGCTGCTGACCAATATTAAAATCTGAAAGGTGTCCTATTTGGGTCATGTACTCGTACCTAGAGGAGAAAAATACAAATTACTGCACCTGATCATCCAAGGCAAGATAGAGGGTCGAAGAGGTGTTGGCAGGAGGCAAATATCCTGGCTCCGCAATATACGCAATTGGACTGATATAAGGAGCGTTGGGGATCTTTTTCGGACTGCCGGGGACAAATATGCTTACTCTCAGGTGATAGTTAACGTTGGGGGGATCTGACATGACACAAGGAAGAAAGAAGACGAAGAGCTGTAAAATATAAATTCTTCTAGCTATGTACGAGGAAATGAGAACAACGTTATCATCGTAAATCCTTATTGAGATAAGCAGAGATAATAAATCTCCAAGTTTTTCTTAACTAAAACTCATATTTCGTTTATGTCACGTCTATACGTTTCGTCATCCATACTCTCGTATTATAGAGATTCTTCTCTCTTCCATCTTTCAGAATTTAAATAATTTAGTTAAGATTGTTTTAAGGCCTTATACAGATTGTTTTTGAAAATATTTCGTCATTCATTCTTTCTATATAGCTAAATCACCTCCAAGCACGTTTTTTCGTCTATGATAAGTATTGCATTTTATTTCAATCTGCAGTCTTGCATGACGTCCTCATTCATTATTGTCATACATTGTTTTATCCACACATTCCACGCTAACTTCTCATTTCTACCGCATTTTTTATTCGACCAATAAAGTTACAAAAGTAAAAAAAAACTTAAGACTTTAATGCACATGAATATAATCAACGTGTTTCAAAAATTACGTACATGACTCATACACAAAAAAAATAAAAAAGTATGTACATGCATGCTATCTAGCATACATAGAATACAAGCATACAACCGACCAGAGCTCAGGAGGCCCAGTCCCATAAAATATTAAAAAAACTGAAAAAAACATAGAATTTTGTTTTTCCACCGATTCTATGCTACGCTGTCATTTCTGCTACAGTACCCGTCGGTAAGTAATACACACCGGGCTTAAGAAAGAGACTGTCAGCCATAATCGGCTAACTTCGGCTTTATAGAGCGTCGTCTCGGTCGCACGATGCGCTAACAATCCGCTATCTAGAAAGAGCAGTCAAACTTTTTGACTGACAAATCGCGACGGAACATGTGTATGAATGGCAGAGACGACACTCTACAAAGCCAAGTTAGCCAATTATGGCTGACAGTCTCGTTCTTATGCCCGATGTGTATTACTTACCGCTGGGTACTACTGTACATAAATTCAATTTAAGCATTTTTTGAGAACAATAAAAAATGATAAAATTAAGGGAGTATTCTACTCTAGAGGCGTGAATTTTAGGCGTTTTTTCAGACTTAATAAAAAAAAACTAAAAATATTTTTCAAATATATTGTTTTACAGTTTGATTATTGAAGATTTGAGAATATACAAAAAAAAAATTATTCAAGATGTTATCAGCTGTTATATCTTGTCGTTAAAAAAAGGGGGGGGAAGCTGGTCGACATGACTGGAACCATTTTGTAAATTTAAAACAAAAACAATACACAGTTTCTTGGTAAAAAATAAAGTCGTTATAGTTGGTACCAAAGAAAAAAAATCGTAAAATAACGGCTGTCTGAAAAGGACATATTTCTAGTTTTTTATCCTTTTTTTCAAAGTTTATTTTTTTGAATAGTAAAAAAAAATTGTTTTGAATTTTCCAAGAAAGAAACGATAGAGAAACATCTATCAAAGTTTCATACTAAATTTGAAGGCAATCGGTTGGATAGAACTTGAGATTTTATGTCGACCAAGTCGAAAAAAGTAGTTTCAAGAAAAACGCCTTTAAAGTTTTGAGATTATTGTCCCGAGTCATTCCGGCGCGGTGTTATTGCTGCCTCATTTATAGCTATAACTTTGTAAATATTGATAATTTTTAAATTTACTTTTGAGAACATATTCTTAAAGGTCTCAACTCTAAGAATACGCAAAAAAAAAAACAAAAAAAACTATATACCCCCTTAAATAGAGTAGAATACTCCCTTAAATATAATTAATATATTTATTTATAATTAACATTTTTTTACATTTATAAATTAATATATTAATTAAAACACAATAAATTATTTATAATTAAAGGGTTTCTTTTTTCATTTCAATTGAAACATTTTGAAAATCATGTGAGAAAACAGTTAGTCATCAAACTTCAATACATTTTTCCACGCGTGAATATAATCAGAGTCCATTCATTCAGATCAAGTGAAAATGGAAAACTAACCTTCATGTGAAAAAGTTAAACATAAGTCAAAATGGCGTCAATTATAGTAATTGACTTAACCGAAAACCACAAGAAAAAGTAATGAATCTCTACATTGTTAAACCTGCTAATGTTTTCAAACTTCTTCAATATTAAAAAACTTATATTTTCGGGAAAATTCTATGATAATTTAAATTGTACATACTTAATTTATACTCATCCGGCTACTGTCAAATTATTGTTGGTATAGATCAGGGGTGGGCATACATGAGGTCAACGAGAGCCTCATTCTGGATTCTCTTATATATAAAGAGCCACACCATAGTCACGTTCTCACGTAGTATTAAATACACTAATTCTAATTTATTACATATTCTACACAAATCTTAATTGTTATATAAAGTATAAAAAATACACATATAAGAAAATATAAAAATCTCGCAGAATACGGTTTCCGTGGTTTGCGCACATAAAGAGGCAAAAAATGCGCGCGCATCCTACACATTGAAATCATAGCACACACGTATACACCAATACTTGCGTCTTTGACAGTTGCATTCATACATGCGCATCTTGTCGCTTACAACATTTAGAAATGAGAATCGCGATAATACAAGTATAATGGGGAAAGAAGGTATCTGTATTTTTATAAGAGACATTGGGAGCCGCACATAACACAACGAAGAGCCGCATTTGCCCACGTCTGGTATAGATCATTCAGCCAGAAGACTCATTTTGCAATAGTGTGAGTAACAGTGCGTTTATAAAAACTTGTCACTTTACTTTTTTAATGAAGTGAAAAAGCAAAAAAATATGAAAATAATATTTCATATTCAAACATTAAAATGAACACACACGTTTTATAAATTTAAAATGCTGTCAGCTTAAATTGTACTAATCATAAAAACAAAATGAAAGTAAGTTTATTTAACATATTAATTGTTTAAGCAAAGCAGATTCTAGGAAACATCAAATAACAAGAATGAATTTTTTCAAGATTAAAAAAAAATATAAGTACAAGTATTATAAAATAAAAATGTTTGCCAGCTTTTATTAGATTAAAGCACATAAAAATAAAATGAATGTAAGATTATTTAACATATTAATGTATCATAATTACAATGCCAAATAACAAAGTTTTAAAATAATAGTGGATGGAGTGATACTTAATTCTAGGAAACTTGAAGTTACAACAAAGTATATTCCAAGCTTTCAAAAAATTTTTAATTATACATTACATTAGACAAAAATCGCACTCCTAATTTCGACATGGTAGTGTTTTTCTAATCACTGAATATTTCAACAACAATACAAACGTGCGCTCTGCGCGAACCAATCGTGTGGCATTCTAAAACCAATACCACTACATAAGTTGTATAATACAGAGAGTGTCACTCACACTATTGCAAAATGAGTCTTCTGGCTGAATGATCTATATATTTAAACAACATTTAAAATTGATCTTTTATATGATAATTCTTATGTCGGGATTTTGCCAAGTGGAAATCATTTTCAATAATCCATACCTATATAATTGTTTTACATTTTTTTCAATCAAAAGTAGAGGGTTCTTCTTTCAAAAAAATAATATATTAAAAAAAACATTAAACAAGGCCTTTCAGAAGTTTAACGATGATGGAAAACCAGAAAAACCATGTACGTCACTAAAGGAATATGTAACGTTGTTTAATTTACTTGTGAATCACGTCAACTATGGTGAGTGATTTATACGAGTATAATATGATAGCTACTATAAAGCCGCGGGAACACTACGCAAATATACCACACTACATCCAAAGCCGAATGTGCTACTATCAAATATCGGAAGATCAACAAACGTTTTGATAGTTTGTCTTCGCTTGTTAAGTTTTCTGCGGTGTTTTTTACAAAATATATTATTCTAAACATAAATAAATACAAATATACTCATATTACTTATACACATACAGAAAAATTTATTGACCCACATTAAATTACTTATACACATACAGAAAAAAATTATTTACCCACATAATTTTACTTATACACATACAGAAAAATTGATTTACCCACATCACATCACTTATACATATACAGAAAAATTGATTTACCCACATCACATCACTTATACATATACAGAAAAATTGATTTACCCACATCACATCACTTATACATATACAGAAAAATTGATTTACCCACATCATATTACTTAATAAAAATTGATTTACCCACATCATCGGAAAGAAGTATCGATTTATTTTTTCATGCTAAATATCCTCAGTGAGATACAGGCAAAAGCCTAGTTTACTGGGGATACGACAAATGAAAGGCAACAAACCCAGATCTATTAAAATTGTATGTCCAAATCAAATTACCTATTGTTTTTTCGCTAATTGTGTATATTTCTTGTCATGTGTAATAATAAATAAAATAAATTAATAAAATAAATAAATATTACTTTTACAAATACAACAAAATTTATTTACCCAAATTACTGATACACAAACAGAAAAAAAAAATTTACCCACATAATTTTACTTGTACACGTACAGAAAAATTTATCCACATCATATTACTTATACACATGCAGAAAAATTAGTTTACCCACATAATAATACTTATACACATACAGAAAAAATAATTTACCTACATCACATTCCTTATACACATAGAGAAAAATAGTTTACCCACATCATATTACTTATACGCATACAGAAAAATTAATTTACCCAAATAATTTTACTTATACACAACAGAAAAATTAGCTTACCCACATCATATTAATTCTACACATACAGCAAAATTAATTTACCCACATCATTTCACACATACATACATTAACACAAATATATCACCACCTTCCTTCCTATCCTTACACTAAACTTTCTTTACTATCATTTTTGATATATCAATAATAGTGGGTTCAAATCCCGTTATAGCGTCGTTGAGAAATGTCTACTCTCTAAACGGCGCTATATATATTGTTCTTATAATTATAAAAATTATTAAAGGGCAGGTACCATGATACTTTTAAGTTGTTTTAACCTTTCCCTTATTGTGCTAAAAAAATCCGCGCGTTCCGGTGCTGTGTATTCAATACACATGAAAAAATGAGCAATTTAAAATCGGAAAAATAAGAATATTCATAGCCAATCGCTTAAATTAATAAAATTTGAAGTCAAAAGTGACAATATTTGAAATTTAATTGCTGAAAACATGAAAACAACATCGGCCGAAGTTCACAAAACGGGCGAAAAGATAACCTAAAACGAATGCCCGCGAGCTACTGAAGCGAGCCAATTGAGATTCTATTTCTTGCGTTCCCATTCACCGAAGTAGAGTGAGAGTGAGACGTGAATAACGTCATTTCTCACCCATAGATGTTTTTGTAGAATGAATATACCTACGTCACACACTGGCACACATTTGATTGTATTGGTGAATTTATTCCCGATTTTCACAAAATATCTCTGATGTGGCCGATAAGTGTTAATTATTATTAATATTATTTTTTCATTCAATGCGTAAATGTATTACGGAGGAATACCTAAAATCTGAACCCAGTATTTATTATATTTATAAAGTTTTTAGAAGCAATGTGTACTAACATAGTTAGTTACACATCACAGGGAACGAAGGGTTAACTAAGCTTATAAAACCGCTACTAACTGGTGAAAGTAATTGGAGAAAATTACGTTGAGTTTTCTTAACTGACCGCTTCAAATTTATAATCCTATGTCTGTATTGAGTTAATATAATCTTATTATCTGTCAATACATCAAAAGTATTATTACCATTGTTTATTGTCTGATCAATGATAGATTTATTTTTCATTGTATTTCATCGTATTACACTATCTTTGTCTATAGTAGGACCAAGTGGGTTTAGTACCATGTGATGCAGGAAATAATTTCTAACAAACCTGAAAGATGTCGAGTAGTTAATCAAAGGTATCAGCTTAAATTTTGTGGAATGCCATTTTAGAATATATAACAATTAATCACTTTATTAATCCACTAATCCCCGATACACGTGTTTCTGCCTCCTATCCCGAAGCTCTCTTCAGGAGGTATGATCACGGTTTGATATGAGAACAGCGCTTAGGTCAGATAGGTGTCGTGTTATATTGGTGTGTGCTCTATTGACCGGAATGAAAACTGTTAAGGACGGAGGAAACTTTTTTAATTCTTTGGTTATTTATAATTTTTTTAGTGTTGCTTATAGGTTTGTGTATATCTTAATTCATTGTTTTAAATAATTTTCTGTGACGCATATTAACCACTTGACGGTTTTGCCCGAGCGGGACTCGGGCACGAAGTTTATTTTTATACTGACAAGCTCGAGCCTCGTTCGGGCAAATCTAGTTTCGACTTGTTGGGAGTGTTTCTACCGAGCGTCGTTCGGGCAGATCTTGTTTCAACTTGTTTGATGTAAAAAAATTGAGATAGAAAATAAACTGCAACCCTTTTTTTAAAATGTTTGGCGACCTCCATGGCTAAGTTGATAAGAAGTATGTCTTTTTGCCTACGTGTTCGATTCCCATCGATACACAAATTATTTCATAAAGAGTTCCAGTCTGGTATTCAATTAAGTCCTCTTTAACGTTATTCTTTTTGGTTGGAAAAACTTATCACAATAAATCCATGAGGCTGTACCGTAGACAAAGTGTGATAAATATGAGTATAGGAGTTAAAAATTCAAATTTTCCTCATTATTCTGGTCAATTATGTCACATTTTATGATTGTGTAATATATAAAAAGTAGGCAGTGTTTTTTACGATAACCAACCTAAGACAAGACAAGAAATCACAAAAAATGTCTAAAGAATCTCCAACCTCGAGGCCATTATGACGACCTCCGTAACCTAGTTGGTACGACGTCTGTCTTCCTGCTTATGGGTTCAATTATCGTTGGTTCCAAATTGTATTAAAACGGGTTTAAATCTGGTTTTCATTTCATGTCTCGTAAAAATATTTTTAGTTGATTTAAAGAGATTGTCACATGGCAATAAATCTGTATAAAATGAAAGTGTAATAAATTTAAAAAAAAATGAGAAATCAGCTCACCTGATGAGCGTTGAAATTTTAAATATTTTAAAGCATGAGGACAACACATTGAAATATTATATCACCACTTTCAAAAGATAGAATAACAATGAACAAAAGAAATGTTCCTCACATGAGATCAGTATCGCTTGAAGTGGATATTTCACATCTGCACTATCTTCCGCGGCTGTTGAAGAGGACTTAACACACGCACTTGGTATATATGAGTATATGTAAATCAAACTTCGCAAAATCTGTTTTGATGAAAAATTACAAATTGGTACAGTTTTGATGATATTCTATTAATACTCATTTTATTTATTTATTTTATTTATTTAACCCTTTTATTGCAAATACAATCTGGCGGGCTTATTGCCAGGTGGCAATCTCTTCCAACCAACCAGACAAAAGTAAATGAAGCAAGTTACGTGGTCACATAAATCATTCAAATGACTATTCATCCCCACGAAATCCATAAACATATACGTGAGCACATACCTACGAACCCCACAAAGACGGACAATCACCCGAACATTCTTTTTCATATGAACTGAGATATCATCAATCAAAAGGAAAGGAAGGGATGGTGGAGAGGAAAGGAAAAGAAAAATCAGAAATGAAACACGTTATTTTACTGACTAGAAATTAAGAGGTTTTTCAGTCGCTTCCTAAAGCTTGCCAAGGACGGAGCGAGTCTTATATTAGTTTGTAACTGATTCCAGAGTCTCACTGCATGGACAGTAAAGGACTACGTAAAAAACGAAGAGCGTTGAATTGGAAGTACAATAAACAATTTCTATTTGAGCGTAGCGCTAATCCATGATTGGAAAGACGCTGAAAATTCTCGGCGAGATAAGAGGGGGCGGCGGGACAGTTAAGGATACACAATAGAGACAGTATGTGAATTTGGCGTCTATTTCTAACACTCAACGAGTTAGATGCCTTCTGGTATGAAGTTATATGATCGTACTTACGTAGGTTGAAAATGAATCTTAGGCACACATTTTGAAGACGCTGTAATTTGTCCACCTGTTCCTGTGTAACATGTACGATGTTACGATTGGCAGCAGTACTTGCATTGCTTTACTTGACAATGTATTATATTTTTCACTTCGATTCAACCAAAATTGAACTAGGGTTTACCTCAGAAATGTTTGTTTTAATTAAATGTCGCATGATAATTCTATGCATTTTTCCTTTTCAATAGTTGTCAATCCAAATTCATCATCTTGTTCATCGACAAATGAATTCTGTATCCACGCGAACTTTGTAAAATCAAGATTCTCGAAATAATGTGAAAAGTGTTTAAGAACGGTTGTTCCTTAAAGGAGAGATGATTGTTGATAAATAAAAACTCGTCGAAATCGGAATGTGTAAAGAGGAATTTTATTGACAGACGTCGGTTTTTATAATGTTTATTGAATGTGTGCGGGAATGCGCACGCGATATATCGCTGTCTCGTCTCTGCGTTTACAATACGTTTGTTGTCGCGTGTAGGTATTCTTTCTGTTTTGGGAGACAGCGCGAAAGATGTGTTGCTCTCTCGTTTCCTCATGGAATGCGCTCTAGGTTGGTGGCGAGTTGAATGACCGACGCGTGGACTTTGTCCATTGATTGGCTCGGATTGTGAAGGTTTGCAAAGGTCATCTCGTGGGTTCAGTGACCGCGCATACGGTCGCCACAAGTGCATTAAAAAACCATCCGAATGATCAATGTAAATAGATTTCTGTTTGCTTCAATATTAACTCTTGGCGCACTTCCACGCCTCCTTTTGCATTAGTCCGCGCCACCCAGTTTTGAAAACACTGGTATAATCCTTGACGCAATACGCTCTACGTAGACGACACTAATGAAACATAATGATTTTTAATATTTGGTGTTCGACGGATTTGGCCTAATTTCATTTTCATCGCCTCATTATGAATATGCAATAATTGGGATATTGCCAAAATCTGTTGGTTAGATAACACGGTGTATAATAATGATTCATAAAGTAATGAGGTTGAAAATCTACTTAATTTTTCACATTCCCCTCTAATTTCTTTGTCGCATATTTTAAAGTACTTATTTTGTAGCAATTAGCTCCAACGTGTGAGAAATACTCTATTTTTGTTTGTATTTTCATATCAAATGGGTTCACTTTGCTTTGATTGCGACAGATATATGTATCGAAGGAGATCTTACAAACATATCATCACGGTGTTACCATTGAGGGAAAGGCAGAGATAACAGGTATCTAATCATACAATATTCCACTCCTCCGTAATTATACATCTCTTCATGGAAAATCTTATTATATTTGTAATTTGTTTAACCCTTGCCTTACTGTGCTAAAAAAATCCGCCAGCCACGGTGCTGGACGCTAAGCGTCCAGTGAAAAATGTATATTTTAAATTAAAATTATGCAAAATCTGCTAGATTATTTTTTGTAATTAGCTATAAAAATAATTTTATTATGTATTAAAACGTCGAATAATCAAATAAAATATAAGTCCTGGTCACTCACTATCCATCACAGGGTGGCAAGTGTTAACCAAACACTGTTTATCCCACTTTTTGTAACGATATGACCCTACGGGTTTCAATGTTTCACCTCATCATCAGGGGAGCACAAACAAGACTGAATTATGTTCGAACTGGTACCGAGATGCACGTTTCTAACGGTACACATTCGGGTTGGGAACTGGAGGTTGAGGGAGGCATGGGACAACCTTGGCGAGCAGCGAAGAGATTCTTGGGATATATGAGTTTGCCAGATGTTCACCTTGATGCACTGACTTAGAAATTTCTAGGACCTCTAATCTGTCCAATTTATTTCCGTAACTACTGATATGTAAGAATTTTGCATCATCGATATAAAATTTAACTGTAGTAATACATTTTAATAAAAAAATGTGTGTTGAGATCTTTAAGGGTGAGAATTTGTCTTTTTGGCCTACCCCAAAAGAGAAACGGCGTGTTGCTATGTATGTTTGTATAAAATAGTCAGATATTGTTTCAATGAAATGAAAAAAATATATTTTACTTAATCATGAAAACATTATGGTAACATATCTGCATACTCACAAACAATATTTCGAATCCTGTTTCGCAGTACTGTACGTAGCCTATTTTAATATTTGATGATCAGACATATAATATGTTAAATCAATATTTTTTTTATTTATTAGATTTAAATCAATTACAATTGTTGACAAAGTATAATTAAAAAAAATGAAAATCGTGTAAACATAATAATGTAATTTTATTTAAAAAAAACAGATGAGTGAGACTCTCGCGCGGTAGACGTGAAACTTCTTAGCTCCTTCTTAGTTGATTTTATGCATTGCTTTTTTTCTATCAGAAATAATAAGTATTAAAAATTCTTATATAAAAGAGTAATCAAATCAGAAACGTTTCATTTTCAAAGGATCATTCACTTATTAGTATTAATAAAAATGACATTTATCAATCTATAATAATAACGAAAAGGAAACCGCAAAATAAATATTTCTCCATTGCAAAAGACATTTTTATGGAACGTACTAATTTATGTAGAAGCCGGGGGTAGAGGTATTCTGAATTTAATAAAATAGCGCTCGATTGTTTTTATTAAGTGAGAATCGAAGTACGAAGCCAATTGTGTGTAAGCCGAGCATTCAATCATCCGGAAGTTGTCAAATTTATCTAAAAAGATAATTTTTTATTTGTTATATGTTGTATTCCATGAATATTTGAACATTCTCCGTAATCCAGCTCACTCTAATGAGATATTCAATTTCAAAACGACCGACCGTCAGATAAGAGCTCAGCATGCATTCTCCTCAATGTTTATCACTAATTACGCCCACTATTTGCTGCGTGCATCTATCAAGTGCAGAGTCATGACTTGCATGTCTTTTGTTGAACACACAGCTGATAAACAACTATAAACAATATAAAAAGAAAAATAAAACATTTCGATTCATTCAACCACCATTGTTTAACGGCGTATCGCAAAATGATACTCGTAAATAGTATCATTTTGCGATATGCAGTTCAATAATGGTAATAAATTCCTTCTTCGAAACTAAATCGATGCCCTCTTTGACAATATGTTCCAATATCTTGTTAGGCATGTTGGTGAATGCATAAATATTTTATTTTAATTTAATTATTTTGTGTACATGGTCAAATTAGGTACATTTGGCGGGTTTATTTTTTAATTTGGCAACACAATTTATTTCAAAATTAGAACAATGCTTCTACATATATGTGTTGTGTTTTATTTTTTACTTTTCTGTTACAGTATGTTTTATTTCATTTTCGGTTTCAAGACATTAGGAAAATTATTTATGTTAATTCCTTTGTTATTTTCATTATTGTTTTGTAATAAGTTTTAAATTTTGTGTATTGTTTCCATTTGAATATATGTTTTTAATTGCCATTTAAAAAATTTAAAGTTTGTGGCCATTGAAAACAAATCGATAAATAAAATAAGGTCTCTGATTTACATTTCTACAAATGCTTAACATAAAAAAACTTTTATAAGCCTTTTTATAAGATGCTTCTCACTAGACCACCCCAAATATTTTCTATGAATGTTGATAAAAATCCTCCAAGAGCTTCAAATGCCACACATCTTAAATTAATGGATTGTCTAAAGGCCGAATCGGTGTTTCTCAATAGACCCCACCAAATATTTTGAACGAATGTTGATCAAGATCCTTCATCGGTAATATTAAAGAGCTTCAAACAATACCACACATTTAAGATGAATGAATTGTCTAAAGCCCGACTCCATGTTTCTCACTACACCACCACAAATGTTTTGAATGAATATTGATCAAGATCGTTTATTGGTAATATTAAAGAGCTTCAAACAATACCACACATCTTAAATGAATGAATTGTCTAAAGCCCAACTCGGTGTTTCTTATTAGACCACCACAAATATTTTGAATGAATGTTAATCAAAATCCTTTATTGGTAATATTAAAGAGCTTCAAACAATACCACACATTTAAGATGAATGAATTGTCTAAAGCCCGACTCCATGTTTCTCACTAGACCCCCCTAAATATTTTGAATGAATGTTGATCAAAATCCTTTATTGGTAATATTAAAGAGCTTCAAACAATACCACACATCTTAGATGAATGAATTGTCTAAAGCCCGACTCGGTGTTTCTTATTAGACCACCCCAAATATTTTGAATGAATGTTGATCAAAATCCTTTATTGGTAATATTAAAGAGCTTCAAACAATACCACACATCTTAGGTGAATGAATTGTCTAAAGCCCAACTCGGTGTTTCTTATTAGCCCACCACAAATATTTTGAATGAATGTTGATCAAGATCCTTTATTGGTAATATTAAAGAGCTTCAAACAATACCACACATCTTAAATGAATGAATTGTCTAAAGCCCAACTCGGTGTTTCTTATTAGACCACCCCAAATATTTTGAATGAATGTTGATCAAAATCCTTTATTGGTAATATTAAAGAGCTTCAAACAATACCACACATTTAAGATGAATGAATTGTCTAAAGCCCGACTTGGTGTTTCTCACTAGACCTCCCCCCCCCCCAAATATTTTGAATGAATGTTAATCAAGATCCTTCATTGGTAATAGATCCTTAATTAAAGAGCTTCAAACAATGCAACACATCTTAGATAAAACAATTGCCTAAGTCTTATCATACAAATATATCATAATACAGCATGTTGTATAGCGAATAAGAAAATAATAATGATAAGATTTTCATATTTTCCCTTGCATCACAAATAATATTCACTTTCATTGCGTGCATCCATCAGACATTATGACGGTTGCATAACCAGCATCAGTTATCTTCTGTAGGCCAACATCCCACAGTCAACTGCACAAGTGAGCCAGATGCCATGATCACTAACCAAGTCGACTTGTTGAGATCACCCTACTTCGCGCTAAGCCGTCATGGGTTGTGGTTTAAAAACAAACTGGTGTTTTCGTTTATATTATATAATATAATCACTTAATGAAATGAGAAGTGCATTTAGAAGAAACGGATTAAAATAAGATGAGGTGCTTAAGATGACAAAAAGAGCATTGAGATAATTATGCCATATAGAAAGAATGACTGATGAAATGTATACAAAATAAGTAATACAAATAGTTTTATTTTATGTTGTTTATAGTTAAGGCATTAACGTTGTAGAGGTTTAAAGACATTGTAATTTATTTTTATCAAACACTGTTTATTCCACTTTTTTGTGACGGTATAACCCTGCCGGTTTCAAGGCTTTCACCTCATCTTCAGGGGAGCGCAGACAAGACTAAATGCTGTTCGAACTGGTACCGATATACACGCTTCAACGGCTGGGGGCTGAGGGGTGAGGGAGGCATGAGACAATTTCGGCCAAGAGCGGAGAGATTTTTGGGAAATAACTGTTCAACAGATGTTCGGATCGGTGTACTGACTTAGAAATTTTTAGGGCCTCTTTAAAAAATATGTTGTGTTTCAATCCAGTTCTTTCTTAATTTTCTATAATATTATAGTAATGATAAAAGGACAATTTCTATAAAGCCAATTAGAGAACAGACTCTCCTCTATTCCTCGTTTCTTATTCTCACATTTATTCTCTTTTCACACATTCTACGCCACGTTCTATTTTTTATTAAATTATGATATCAGAGAACTATGTTTATTTTGACATGAGTATAATAAACGCGTAGAAGACGAAACTGGTGTACAGCAACTCATGGTCTGGTAAATACACCTCATGTAAATTAATCCTCTCAGAAAATTTGATAAATTTTAATAAAAATAAAAAAAAGGTTGTTGAAAGGTACACGGTACGAAAATATATATCCTGAAATAACACATATCCTCGTACAGTCTGTTTGACAAGAGCGTGTACGGCTACATTTTTTCCTGGAAACCGTTAGAGGGTAGATTTAAACGCGAGTAGGTAGCAGGACCCTTCCCTCACTATGCTTTGTATAGAAAAACTCAGTTGTCGTTCGACCTTGGTTTCTCAAGAACATATTTCACCATGATTGCTGCTTACTCATCACGTTACGAAGCCGTGTTTTTGTGTAGACATCCGAAAGGACCAAAAATGTCGTACGGAGTCGCTGATAAATACATGAGAAAGTCAAAGACATTTATTTACAAGTGGTTGAAATGCTATTCCGACGTAAAATGTCGATGACCAACCAGCCACGGGGCACTGCACAGAAAACGAAGAAAAGGGACAGAGTGATTTTACGAGTGTTTGAGAAGAATCGTCGTCTATCATTGCGTAGCGGACATGCTGTTTTGTGTGTAAAGGTTCTAATTGTGTCATGTGACATTATAAGAAAACGTTTACTAGCTCATGGAGTGAAATTTCGAAGCACGGTGACAGTTTAGTGAGTGGAAAGTCTAGGTCTAATGGGGGAGGACATGAAGTGTTAGTCATTTCACCAACCTGATTAACCTTTCCTTCCCTGTGTTGGGTATCTTCTACACGTTGCTTCTAATAACCACCAATATCTCTATAAATATAATAAATACAAGGTTAAGATTTTAGGTATTCCTCCATAATATATTAACGCATTGATTTAAAAAATAATATTAATAATAATCAGAATTTATCGACTACATCGTGGGTATTTTGTGAAGATATCGGAAACAAATTCGCATTTAAACGCTGTGAGTGCCTCGACCTTGTGTCTTGACGATAGGTGAATAGTATGCGGGAAGCGCGACACTATATTCGCATCTCACTCTTGCATACTCCACTGAATTGCGAGGAGCTGAATTGTCTCAACGTCGCAAGCATAAGCGTAAGCGCCGGGGTATGCGACTGACGTTCCGCGCCACAGTAGTTTCTAGGCTTGCAAATAGGTTAGACGTACGCCCGTTCCGTGAGCGTTGCCAGATGGTTTTTTAATGTTTTCAGCAAATAAATCTCAATGATTATAATTTTTAACTTCAATTATAATTAATTAAGGGGGTTATCTATGAATTTTCTTATTTTTCCGATTTTAAATCGCTAATTTTTGATCGCGTACTCACTACCCAACACCGGAGCACGCGTTTCAATTTTAACACCGTAAGGGAAGGATTAACGAAGCTTTACAGCATTCAAATGTAACGAGTAGAGCAATATAAATTATGATTCAGGATAGAAAAATATCTCGTCTCTCGGCGACCACCTCACAGTTAGATGCACAAGTAAGTCAGAGTCTATTATCACTCTCGAAGTGGAGCCAATGGGATCACCCAGCGGCGTGCTTAGCCGTCACGGACAATGGGCTCAAAATGAAATGTTCTCGTTTATATTGTTATGCAATGGACTATAATAGTATAAACGTCTTGAAAGAGAAATTACTCTTAATACGTTACTATAATTTCATTGTTATTATTTTCATAATGCACTATCACTATATTTATAACAACACTAAAAGTATAATTAAATAATACGGAGTGGCAGGGTGCCTATCGATGGGACAGGATGATGTGTTGTTCATTGGAGCTTTGAAGATTTTTTTTTTTTTTGTGATGGGTGGTTGTTTTTTATTTTTATAGAAGCACCGTATATGTCTCCTCAATAGATGGTGTTATAGTTAACAATTGAAAAATTATCTAGTGTGATGGTCAAAGATCTTTGAAGTTGTCGTAAAGAGGTCGATTTTACCTCCCAGAGGGCTTGTCATCATTCTGCAGAAAGACTTAAACTCTCCGTAATAGAGAAAAAGTAGATGGTCTGAGTCTCGTCATGACCTCCCCCACTTTCTTATAAAGGGTCTTCTTGAATATCCTTCTGCATATATTTGGGAGTTCCTAAATCGTGGTTGTCGTTAGCATAGACCCTTCATCCCGTTGGACGTGCCCATACCAGCGTCGTCGTGCTTCCTGGATTTAATCTACTATTGGTGCCACTTGGATGAAGCGCAACGGTTGTATGATAAATGTTAAATGGAAAGCACAACGTGGCGTTGAATTGCAATGGAAATAGAGGAGTGAACCTACAAGTATGTTAAACTGTGAACCCAAAAAATAGTTATTCATCATTCATTATTTATATTTGAATAAGCTATGTCAACGTTCCTTTCTTTATTTTATGCTCTACATCTTCTGTCAGCATTTTTTCTGTTCAGTTATACATTGTAATTACACACATTCTACGACACGCTCTCATTTCTGCCGCTATACTATCTAACTTAATTACTTTTTTGCAACGTCCAAATTTCGCATGCATGTTAGGATCAAGATTCCATTATGAGCAACCAGCTATGTATTTATAAGACTGCCGTTCTCACACGTCCAAAAAATTGTTTCCCAAATATTTAGAATGTCATGCAACCGAAAAAACAAACATTATGCGAGCACAAAAAGCACTTTGTCGCACAGAAATATCTCGACATTCCAGACAGAGAGACAGGCTGATTGCATTCTGATTAATGCTTGACTAAGTGACTTATTTACAAATTGTTGCAAATGCGTTGTGTTTCGATAACAGCCGGCACAGGCCAACTTTGTTTTTAAATAACCAGCGGAGATATTTACTTATAACAACAAAGTGACAGATCTAAAACATCTTTATCAAATCTTTAGTCCAAACAAAGCTTGTCTGATTTCTATAAATTTCTATACTCTTAAACTGAAATATGGATAGTAAAAACCCGAGAATATGCAAGAATCGATTATTTTGAGATGTGGTGAAGGTGTCGGATGCCGTGTAACCCCGGAAGAACAAACGTCTTCATACTCAAGGAGTTAAATGTTAAGGAACAACTTTCCTTAATATGTTGGTATTATGTCCTGCGGCTCTTCGGACACATTTCTAGATGTGAGTCAAATTATTTTAAGAAGTTGATGGTTATGGAAATGTGCCAGAAGGAAGAGGCTGAACGACAGTAACATGTAGTAATCTGATGAAATAATTGACTGGAAGAAGCCTGTCCACTGACATGCAAACGGTAAGTGACCGAAAAGAGGGTCGCCATAACCTACATCACCAATATCCCATAGATCACAACCCTCCGTAATGTAATTAGAATTCTGAACCTAAAAAACTAATAAAGATCTTTTTAGATGTAAAACAGAGTACTCAGAATGTTTCTAAGTCTTAACAAGCAATGTTTATCAATTAAACTGGGTTCGAATCCCTATTAACAGCTCCTTTGAGGAGGGTCTGCTCTCTAAATGTACCTATGTAAATTGCCCATTTATTATAAGAGGTATGAGAAGCAATGAAGACTTTATTCTATTTCCCTACCAGCGGTGTAAAGTATAAAGTTACTAATGTCAGAATCTTCGGTTTTCAATTGTATTTCAAACATCTCTGGGCTCTCTTTTAAATACAGCTGTTCTCTACGAAACAGAAATCATTCCTAAATACTTTAATTTTCAGCTCACAAGGAAAACTATCATAAAACATCAAGATACAAACTCTTAATGAATCGATATCAGCAGTTATATCTGCCTAACCCTCTAACATTAAATAGACCTCTTCTGAAGTGTAAACAGGTTAATATTGTTGAGTTATTTACAAATAAATAAGAACCTACTACGTAAAAGATGTAATACTGAAACATAGACGCCCTTGGAGCGATATTCGGTCATTCAAATACGCTTTTTTCTTCACATGTGTCTGGCCACCCGAATGTTAGTGATCACTCAGGAGAGTATATATCTGTCTTTGACGACACGACATAGCTCCTTAGAATATAAAGGGCTGCTATAACATCTAAACAGCCCAATTTGCCTCACCTGCATGCAATGCACCTGCTAGTGAACTGACGAAGCTCTGACGACACGTATCGACGGTATCTTCGTAGAAGGAAACCAACATTTTTCCAGTAATCAGGAGAATGAAATGACTTCTTCAAGGGCAGCTCAAGGTATGTAGATGGCCTTGTCATCTCAGTCCGTCTATGCCCCAGGATAACCACCACAGAGTTGTAGCCCTAAATGAATTGAGAGCGTGATCAACCCAACTTAATTATACGCAGCAGGTGCCACAGCTCCTCAATTCAATCTTCAAACATATCGTCAATTTCGGGTAACCATGACGGGCACATTTTACATATTCTACATAGACCCTGAATATTAGTTTTAGGAAATGGTATTTTGGTCCTCTCAATATACGAAGATGACATAGAGATGAAATATTTTGTATTTACAGTATTTAAGAGCTCTCTTACTCTACACTACTCCCATACCTTACACTCAACTTTGTAGGTCTGTGTTTGAGATATGATGATACGAAGAAGTCTTAGGCCTCAGCCACACAGGAAGGAGCCTCGCTTGATGCTTAGAGCTATGTCGCGAGTTAGGCGACATATCCTAGCGAACCAACGTACCGCATACTATCGCAGTGGCCATACTACACGCTTCGCGCCACGTTGCATGACGATTAGTCATCGAGTGAATCTCCTAGCGAATAGACGTGTTGGTTAATTTACAAGATGGCGGAAGTTTTAATGACAGCTGTGTATAAAAGGGAGCCTTTGTGGAACCCATCGAGCTAATTATAGAAAAGAATATCTGTAATAAAATCACTTTGGAATGAAGTTGCACAGAAAGTAAATAAAGATGGTAAGTTATAATGAAATTAGTTAGTTTTGAGAGGGACATCGTGTGTTGACTCAACCGCTCCCAACTGTCAAATGAATTTGTGCGTAGCACTTTGATGTGACCAGGCATGAAGTCACCTAGTATATGAGTCACGTAAAATCTAGCTTAGCACCTAACAAAGCATTTTGGTGTGGCCTCGGCCTTACTGAATTATGTCAGAAAAATTAATTAATGTA
Organism: Odontocerum albicorne; assembly: GCA_949825065.1. Lineage (NCBI taxonomy): Eukaryota > Metazoa > Arthropoda > Insecta > Trichoptera > Odontoceridae > Odontocerum > Odontocerum albicorne. Next base: position 42,099,998 of record OX463847.1, on the reverse strand, counting down.
AACTCAAGATCGTTCACCCCCTGAGACCCGATGGCGTTAGTTATTTTACCACGTCTACATGAGATATTTTTTCAAGCACTAAAAAAATTCCAAACGTAAACCGGGGAATTCCTGTAATTGGAAATTATTATTATTTTATATTTACTTCTAATATAATTATTGGTATTATTCTTGTGTCCGCGGTGCGCATAATAGCGTGAGAGAATCGATTGTAGCGTGTGAAACGAATGGGCATTGTTCTGGCGTGCGAAGCATGAAAGGGAAACCAGGGCTTGTTTCTAACACACAGTTTTAGATTTATAGTTTTTCTATGAATAACCAGACACCTGTTGACCTTCCACCAGTATTAGAAAGATGAGACTTTTAATAAAAAGTCATTTCTTTTTCTCTTTGATTCCCTGCAGAAAGCTTGTTTTATATGGGTGACATAAGTGTGGTGTAATATTTTTAAGATATACAATTCGTTTCCTTAGAGTGACAATTTGTTTCATAACCGTTTTTTTTTTAAATTAATTAATATGCTATGTCATTGATCATATATGAGTATTTTTGTTGTATTACGTTGTTGTTATACTACGGTGTCGTTATACTGCGTTGTTGTTATACTACACATTAGTTATTTCAGTGTTGTTATACCACGCATGAGTGATTTCAGTGTTGTTATACTACGCACGAGTGATTTCAGTGTTGTTATACTACGCATGGGTGATTTCAGTTTTGTTATACTACAAATTAGTGATTTCAGTGTTGTTATACTACGCATTAGTGATTTCAGTGTTGTTATACTACACACGAGTGATTTCAGTGTTGTTATACTACGTATTAGTGATTTCAGTGTTGTCATAATACGCATTAGTGATTTCAGTATTGTTATACTACGCATTAGTGATTTCAGTATTGTAATACTGCGCATTAGTGCTTGCAGTATTGTTATACTACGCATGAGTGATTTCAATGTTGTTATAGTACGCATGAGTGATTTCAGTGTTGTTATACTATGCATGAGTGATTTCAGTGTTGTTATACTACGTATTAGTGATTTCAGTGTTATACTAGGCATTAGTGAATGCATTATTGTTATACTACGCATTAGTGATTTCAGTATTGTTATACTGCGCATTAGTGATTGCAGTGTTGTTATACTATGCATTAGTGGTGTCAGTGTTGTTATACTACGCATTAGTGATTTCAGTATTGTTATACTACGCATTAGTGATTGCAGTGTTGTTATACTACGCATTAGTGATTTCAGTGTTGTTATACTACGCATTAGTGATTTCAGTGTTGGTATACTACGCATTAGTAATTTCAGTGTTGTTATACTACGTATTAGTGATTTCATACGAGGTACCACTAGGATCAAAAAGTTTTTAACCTAAATAAGTTACAACGTGTATGGACAGATACTGCAGATACACACTAAATAATAAATATTTTTGACTTACAATAACTTTTTATTGAGAATTAAAATTATTTACATCGAATGATAAGTGACTTGTACGTGAAATGTGAAAAATGCCCCTGAGAATGAAAGTTATGTATTATAAAATCCAAAGGTATGGTAATTGAAAGGGGAGAAAACAAAAGGATATGCTATATTTGGATGAACAGTGAAATTTTATAACAAGTTGAACACTTATTATATTTGAGAAGTGTGTTCTTGGAAGACGGAAAGATGGCAAGACATACATTGTATTAAATGGTGAGTTGTATTAAAAAGCAGTCAATAGGGCACAAAAAAAAGATTTAAAAGTTTCTCGCCTGAATAAGTAACAGGTTGTATGGTATGGACAAATAATATGCCAGATATGGCTAGTGCATGGTCAGGCCACGTTATAGTTTAAATTTGATACCACCATCATTAGTAGTGAGAAAACTAGAACGTATTGTTTCGTTATATTCTGAAATGTTCAACAGCGAATATCGGGAGGTTATCAAGTTTTTTTCAAAATTACCGAAAATCCTGCAGAAATTAAACGACATTTTGAATATCTACGAAGAACATTCACCGTTAAATTCCACAGTGAAATAGGGTTAAACGGTTTAACATTTAAAGTTTGAAATTAACGCGCGATATTCAATTTTTTAAATTTATAATACAACGAAACAACGCATCTCTTAGCGGTTTTTGTTGACTTAATAATATTGAGGCTTCACGGCTAGTTAAGACTGAATATCACTATCAATGAATCTGTAAATATCGAACGTGTAGCAATAGAAAACAAAATCAATGGGGCACTAAAACATATATACGGAAACCGAATATTAAAATATGCAAAGGTGATAATCCACAATAGTATTTTGGTGCGAACTTTGATGTATGGGAGTTAAACGTGGACGTAGAAAATGACTGAGAGGAGCTGAAAAAATGCTGTAGAAATGCGTGCATTAAAAAGAATATATGGAGTAACAATGTATATCAGAATACTAAATGAAGTAATAAGGGATGAATATGAACTTAAGAGGTGTGAAATTCGGGCGTTTTTTCACACTACATAAAAATAACAAAAAATATTTTTCGTGTACATTTTTTTACAGTTTGTTTATTGATGATTTGAGAATGTACAAAAAAAATTGATATTTTTTTTTAAATTCAAGATGTTATCAGCTGTTATATGAGTATGTTGTCGTAAAAAAGGGGGTGAGCTGGGCGACATGATCGGAACCCTTTCGTGAATCTGAAACTAAAATCATATACAGTTTCTCGATAGCAAATAATGTCGTTATAGTTAGTACCAAAGAGTAAAATAATCGTAAAATGGCGGCTGTTTGAAAAAAAAATCCCCTTTTTTTAATTTTTTTAAAAATAGTAAAAAAATGTTTTGAATTTTCCAAGGTAGGAACGATAGAAAAACATCTATTAAAGTTTTATAACAAATTTAAAGGCAATCGGTTGAATACAACTTGAGATTTCATGTCGACCAGATCGAAAAAAGTAGTTTCGAGGAAAAACGCGTTTAAAGTTTTGAGATTATTGTCCGAGTCATTCCGGTGCGGCGTAATTGCTATCTCATTTATAGCTTTAACTTTGTAAATATTGAAATTAAAATTCCCTTTTGAGAACATATTTTTAAAAATCTAAACTTTAAGAATATGCAAAAAAAAAAAGATTTTTTTCAAATTTCTAGAGTATAATACCCCCTTAAGGCTGATGAGTTAAGTAAGATGAAGAAGAATACGCTGAGATGGTTAAAACATGTAGAACGAATGAATGAAGAAAGACTAAGAAAATAGATATATAGCGAAAATGTGAGTGGAGGCGTGTGAGGTGAAGACCAAGGAAAGTATGTATAGATCAAATGAATAATATGTCAAAATAAGGAAATGTGAGTAAAATAAATCATAAGAATTGTATGAGAAGGTGTATGGATGTTGATGAAAGTCTGGCGCTCTCTCTCTCTCTCTCTCTCTCTCTCTTCCAGTCTGTTTCGATAGGAAATTAGCACTAAAGTACTCGTATGTATTCCGTTCCGTGGTTGCAGTCCTAAGACTGGTTTGCAGCAATTTGAACTCTTCTCCTCCATTCCCCCCTGTCCTGTGCGGCTCTTTTTAAGTCTGTGTATGTTGAGCAGCGCACGTCCACCAACAGGTCCTCCAGGTACTCTCGGCGTGGGCGTCCCCTAGAGTTTGTCCCCTCGGTCATGCCCTCCATTATGGCATGCAAGAGGCCCTCTTGTCGTATTATATGACCGATCCATCTTGCACGCCTTTCGGACAGGATCCTGAGCAGGTGCCTTCCTCCTTCGATTCGTTGGAGAACCTCTTCATTTGTGATGCGGTCTCTCCAGGAAATTCCTAATAGTCTTCTATAGGACCACATCTCACAAGCCTCTAGTCTTCGTCTATCTCTTTCGGATAGGCACCATGTCTCGCAGCCGTACATCAAGATACTCCATACATAGGTCTTGATGAGGAGTATTCTCAGTTTAAGGTCTATATTATTTGATTCTATTATTTTCGACCTTTTATTAAATGCAAGTCTAGCCTGATGTATACGGCTGTCGACCTCGCTCTTGGATCGACCGTCCCATGTTATTTTGCTCCCGAGGTAGACAAACTCCTTGGTGTTCTTTAGTGGTTTACCCGACATCACTATTCTCATCTGGTGCTGCGCTCGGCCTACAGTCAGCAGCTTTGTTTTGTCTTTATTTATCTTCATACTGTAGTTATTTTGAAGAATGCTTTCCATAGTTGATAAGGCCTCTTGTAGTTCCTCTTCACTTTCAGCAACCATAGCAATATCGTACAAGTGATGGATAGCTTGTTCGGAGTTTCGGTCCGATCGTCAGCGAACCTTATCATGTCCACCTTTTGCCCGTGTATCTTTACACCTTCTCTGTGACTCATTCTCTCTCTCAAGTCGTCAATCGCGCTCTGTATATAGGCGTTAAAAAGAACAGGTGACAGAGAGCATCCCTGCCTTACCCCTTGTCTTATATTGGCTTTCTTGTATGTACGTACATAAATGTGGGTTGAATTTTTTCGCACATATACATAAAATAAATCCAAAAAACGTTCAAACGAGTGCACCAAACAATGCAAAAAGATGTGCGCACCGCCCCGCCATTTTTCTCGCTGTTGTATACTTTCCCGCCACTCTTAAGGCGAGCATTGAAAAATTACCGCCGATTTGCATATTTTACACAGGAAATAATACAAAATTTAGGTACATGCGTTTCCTGCTACAGCGATCTATCGTATCTATGATGTTCTCTCGTTAAAACGTTTCCTACGGACAATACAAACGAGCTTAATGGGTTCACACCATCAGTTTATCAGCGTTTGTATCTTCATATTTAGTTGTAAATTTAATTTAAATAATGAAAAACATATTTTTAAAATTACTTCTATCATTATCGTGTTAGCATATCAAGATCTGTTAAAATAATGATTCACAACGGCGTATGGGAGTATGCAAGTGTGTAGACTGAAAAATCTTGTCCTCCTATTGGTGGGGGTGTATCTCGATTGGGAGGATATATTATGAGGAGATGAGCATAGACCGCTTGATAGCTTCTCTATCAAATTAATTTTCTTTTTCATTTCCATTTTAATTGGAGGATATACCATTATATGTTATGTACATACTATGTTGCTACTGGTATCAATCAACCGCATCTTTTTCATTTCCACTTTAATTAGAGGATATACCAGTATATGTACATACTATGTTTCTACTCGTATCAATAAACCGTATCTTTTTCATTTCCATTTTAATTGGAGGATATACCAGTATATGTACATACTATGTTGCTACTCGTATCAATAAACCGTATTTTTTTCATTTCCATTTTAATTGGAGGATATACCAGTATATGTACATACTATGTTGCTACTCGTATCAATAAACCGTATTTTTTTCATTTCCATTTTAATTGGAGGATATACCAGTATATGTACATACTATGTTGCTACTCGTATCAATAAACCGTATTTTTTTCATTTCCATTTTAATTGGAGGATATACCAGTATATGTACATACTATGTTGCTACTCGTATCAATAAACCGTATCTTTTTCATTTCCATTTTAATTGGAGGATATACCAGTATATGTACATACTATGTTGCTACTCGTATCAATAAACCGTATTTTTTTCATTTCCATTTTAATTGGAGGATATACCAGTATATGTGCATACTATGTTGCTACTCGTATCAATAAAATTATATGTACTTATTAAACGATAAGTAAAAAATTTACGAAAATAGCAAAATTAATGCGGTGAATATTCGTGCACTGAGAAGAATATGTGATGTGTTGATGTATGACAGGATTAGAAATGTTATTATTAAGGATACAAAAACTGATGTGTTACGTAAAGTGAAAATGAGCATAATAAATTTGAACATTTTAAACAAATGGGTAACGAAAGACTGAATAAAAAAATTTATAATGCATGCAGTAATATGGGTCGTGATAGAGGCGACCGACAAAAGTATAATTAGACTATGTTAATGACATTTCGAAAAAAATAAACGTAAGGGATAAAATAAATTGTGAAAGAGAATGTATGGATGTGGAGTTGGCGAAAGAAGTATGTCGGGCAAAAATACTTAGCGTTCTTTTATCTTTGCTTAATCCAATAAGAAAAAGCGTGTGCTGATATATAACATATGTATCACGTAAGCTGACTTGGGAAGAGATTACGAAAGAGTTCGTTGAAGAGAAAAGTCAATAGATCGTCCGAAACGAAGAGACATCATTGAAGAAGCCTAATATCTTCAAGATGTGCATGGTCATCAGACGTAAAGTAAGAAAAGTTCTTAGTATAAAATGAGAGTTATACAAAAACTTTTGTCACTTTTTTAATCTCCGTATGTAAAATGTCTCCAATCTACTTAAATGTCCGGTTCCCCTCGTTTCGTATTTTATAACATCCTTTAATATCCAACAACACGGAATAAAGCTACTTTGCATACCAAGATAGCGGTTTTTAGATATCGTACAAGGGTCAAGTTTTAGATATCGTGCAAGCATCAGGGTCTTAGGAAGCTGGGAGTAGAGGGATACTTGGAGAAGGCAGCGAGTGGTCAATTGACTTAGGCTGAGGCCACACCAAAATGCTTCGTTAAGTGCTAAGCTAGATTTTACGTGACTCATATACAAAGTGACTTCATGCCTGGTTCCACCAAACGCGTACGCACGAACTCATTTGACATTTAGGAGCAGTTGAGTCAACACACGATGTCACTCTCAAAACTAACCAATTTCATTTTAACTTACCATCTTTCTCGCATTATTCTCACATCTGCTGTTAAGATTATATTTATGTCATATTTTTGTCAAATGCCTTATGTGGACAAACTTTATGACCAAGTTGGCGAGACACCTGTCTTCGAACCTGGGGCTGCAAGTTCAATTCCCGTAAGTATTCATTATCCATTTATAAAAGGAAAAAAGATTCAAGCCTGTATTTCTTTTAAATTGGTTGAAAGATGTTCCAAGTTTACCAGGTTGTACTGTTTATATCGAAAATGTAATACAACAAAAATGTTCAATATTTTGTTTTACTTCCATTTTTATATGTAAGATGCCTTGGCCTTGATGTACTGTGTGTTTGTCTATGTGGTGGTATGTGTGTAGTTCTTTTGATTGTAATTTTGTTAAAATCATATTAATGTTTACACTTCGTAAAATCTTGTGTTTTATATTGATACGCAACAAAATTTTAACACATTTTAATTTGTTCAGTCAAACACTGTTTATTCTACTTTATATAACGGTATTGCCCCACCGGTTTCAAGGTTTATACCTTATCATCAAGGGAGTATAAACAAGACAAGACTTTTGTGTTGTTTATGCTCCCCTGATGATGAGATGAAAACTTTGGAACCAGTAGGGTTATACAATTATATAAAGTGGAATACACAGTATTTGTTTAACCCTCAGTCGGGCGCAATACAAATCTAAACACGTTTGGGCGCAACTCATCTGTGAGATTAAAAATTAAATTTCTGCCTAGACTTGAGGGAAAATTTATCAAACTGAAATTTTAGCTCAAACATGATTACATTACATTTGTACGTTTCTTTGCGCTTTTTAATAATATTTTTTTTTATTTTCTCATATCGTTTTTCTTAAAATAGAAGATAGCTAGTTTACAACATTCTCAGTTTTTTGTTGGCAGCTTATCAACACAACAAATGCAATTCAGTAACATCACAAATTGTTCAGTCATTTAATACCCGCAATGGGTTTGTAAAAAAGATTTAGCACAATAAAAAGTATGTGGAATTAACTGTCACATCTTCATAAGGTATGTTAGGTGTTCATGTGACGAAAATACGAATAAAAGCAATAACTTAACATTAGAGAACACTATGCTTGCCCTTTTTCGAACATTATTTAGAAAGTTAAATTCAAATTCACTTGTAATCATAAAACTTCTCCACAAAAACAAAAGGGAGTAATCAAAATATGATTAGAAAGTTATTCCTGATCAGGCTCACGCTGAACATGTTCGAAAACATTCTTATAACAATTTTCACACACCATGCGTGCATGTTTGTATTCGTATAGTAAATAACGATCAATATCATTGAATTAGGGACTAGAACATAGATATGCGAACTATTGCAGGTATGTAAAAAGAAACATTGAAAAAATATTTTAATTTCGGAAATCAAAAATACTTACGTAATAGGGCGCAACTCATCCAGCAGATTAAAGCTTCCGTCACGAAGACCAACGGTGCACCGGAGAAATAACAAAGGTACCCTTGTGTGAGGGGTAGGGAATCAGGAAGCTACTATAAGCCTCACCTCTTTGTCGGTAAACCTCGCCCATTAGCACAAAAAAAAAACTAGGTACCTCATCTCACAGATAAGATGCGCCCGACTAAGGGTTAAACAAAGTACAGTGCCTTATAAGCTCCACAATGTTGGTTCCTTAACTATAAATAATATGTTTTATTTTATTGGCCAAACTCGAATGTAAATTGTAAATAATATAAAATAATTTCCTTTTCAAACGTTTTTCTGGTTGATTCGAAGATATTACTACCTGGGGATAAACACGCTTAATAGTTTTGAGTACAGTGTACAATGAGTACAAAAAAACAGATATATTAAGCCCGTTCTATTTTAGGGTAGGCAGAACAGACAAGGCGCCAAATTACCTACACACTTACGAATTCTAAATGTGCCACCAAATTGTAACAAATAATAAATTATTTAATATAAATTATACTAGCTCTTTGCGAGAAAAATTAAAATAGGTCATGTAGATGTTTTTCACAGTGTGATAAACACTTTTATTGACCTCAAGTTCTCTTCGAAGGTCATTCGTTTTTACACAAATTTCAGACTGCATTACCAAATTCCAGTAATTCCATAAGTTCACGGACTCATCCTTTCCAAACAGAGTTCATCTATTGGCCTCCACGCGTGTCAATATACTCACACGATAATTTCAAAAATATACTTAACGTTGTCAATAAATCTTCGATCGTGTGATTTAAGACAAAATTTTTATTTAAGGTAGATGTTTTAAAAATCGTGATTTTTATTGAATGTGAATGCAATCAACATGTCTTCCAAATGTTTTCGATAGTTTCAAATATTTATTTATTTATTTAACACTTCAATCTCTTCCAAACAACACGACACAATTAAATAAAGGAAGTTACAGGGTCGCAAAAATATACATAGTAAAAGTGAGATATTATCAATCAAAGGAAAAATAAGGGATGATGGAGAGGAAAACAAATCAGGAACGATAAAAAAATTAAAGGTTTTTCGATGGAGCTAGTTTTACAATGGTTTGTAACAGGATCCAGAGTCTCACTGCATAGACAGTAAAGGACGACGTTGATCCAGAGTCTCACTGCAGAGATTGTTAATTGACTTTCCCAGTTAACATCGTTGAACTGGGAAAGTCAATTAACAATCTCTGATTGAGCGTAGCCATAATCGGAAAGACACTAAATATATTGACACAATGAGATGAGAGGGGGCGACAGAACAGTTAATGATGTACAATAGTGACAGTATGTGAATTTTGCGTCTATTTTTCACATTCAACCAGTTAAGTTCCTTCAGGCATGAAGTGTTTATCTACTGAATGGACCCTTTTTAAGAATTTTCCCGAATAGTAGACCACTTTTATCTATTCCGTAAGTTTCAGGTTGCAACTTAAAAAATATTTCATAGTCACGTAAAACTACAATCTGGCTGAATAGAAACACTTGTCGCATTAATACTTTTCAACGTGGCATTAATACTTTTGCGAAATCATAACCATATATACAAAACTATAAGAATAAAAAATCATACAGTGTAAAAAATATATTCAATTCTTTTCTTTCTAATAGTATTATAATAGAATTTATCGTAAATTTCACTAATACAAATTAATCGCCATCGTCATTCTCTTTTTTCCTTCAGGCATCTTAAACATCTTTCTGATTGGTTGTGAGATATTGCCTCATAGCAATAATTAGATTGTAACAAATACCAAACAATATAATATAATGCAGCATAACACTTTTTACAAAAAAAAAACTCAAAATTATATTATTTTTTTCTTTAATGCGTTACAACTCTATTCACATAATTCTATGTGTTGTACAATAATTTGTTTTATCAAACACTGTTTATTCCACTTTTTCTAACGGTATAACCCTACCGGTTTCAAGTTTTTCCCTTTATCATCAGCAGAGCATAAACCAGACTGAATTATGTTCGAACTGGTACCGACATACACGCTTCTAACGGTAAACATTCGGGTTGGGGGCTGTGGGTGGAGGGAGGGAAGAGACAACCTCAGCGAGCAGCGGCGAGATTCTTGGAATATATGTATTTGCCAGATGTTCACCCCGATGCACTGACTTATGTGCTTTTTATTTTACAGCAATTTGACCGAATATAGGCAAACATTGAATTTTTTAAATTTGTACTGAAAATATATTTAGAATGTGTCTGCAAGTACACTGTGCATTAATTTAATTTAAATTGCTGAAACAATTTTTCCTGATAAAAAGTTTGAAAAATACTGCTCACGTACATCTCAATTATATATTTGCTTTATAATTTCTAGTCATGATTATAAAAGACAAGTCAAGGAGACGAATTCACAAGGCTTTCATTTTTTTTCCATATAATTTAACACCATACAAAATTAATTTAAATTTATTGATTTATTAATGTACTGTTGCTTCTCAATTTTAAATTATTATATTTTCGTTAAAGAACTTGGGAGGTTATATACTATTAATTATAATTCATTTTCCAATACTGTTGTTGAACTATTCATTTATTTTGTTTTCGTTTGTTTATATACAAGTATTTAGTTGAATAAATAATTAAAAAATAATTTTATACTAATTAAATTATAAGTGTTATTTAAGCGGGGGGAATTCTCTGTTATGCTGACGAGGCTACACTCATAGCTGAAAATAAAAATGACTTACAGAGAATGCTCACATAGTTCGATGAATCCTGCTCAAAGTACAATATGATTATCTCCGTAGCAAAAAACCAAGTGTATGACATTCTCCAAAGACCCACTAGAGTGCAGAATATCAGTACGTGACGAGCCAATTGAACAAGCAACCCAGTTCAGATATCTTGGCAGTGAACTGCTCAGCTCTCATGACCTCCCCAGAGAAGTAAGGCCTCAGGTAGATAAATCTGCAGTTGTAGCGGGCTGCCTGAGAGATGGCATATGGAGGAATAAAGATATGAGAACGGATAGCAAGGTACGCATTTACAAGACCTGTGTGCGACCTATTCTCACATATGACATCGAAGCGAGGGAGGACACTGTCAGGAGAAAAAGTATGCTAAGGACAACGGAAATGAGAACTCTGCGCGCTATTGCTGGGAAGACTTTGCGTGATCGTGTAAGGAACACCACAATCCGAGAGGTATGTGAGGTCCAAGATGTGGTCAGATGGGGACGACAGCGTCGACGATACTGGTACCAACATGTACAGAGAATGAATTCCACAAGAATTCCATAAATAGCTCTGCATGGTTATTTTACATTCCAGAACTAAAATAAACATGTTTTTTTTATCACATCAAAAATACTTTTCTGGACTAGTTAAGACATTTATCTTCTTGACTGATGTTTGCGGGTTCGATTCAACGTTCCCTCTATTTTTTTCATTGTGTGTGCGGCCCATCAACTTATATGTGCTTTATTCGAAATACGTAACATAATATGAGTAGGTAGAGCCCATGCGGCGTAAGGAAAGAATCTGTGATTGTATTATACTATAGCGTAGGTACACAGAGCGTGTGGTTGTATTAGTCAACTCCTGTATGCTGATTGGTCAGTTTCTAGTATCAGTGTGTCATCGTGTCCAAAAAATGGTTACAAGTTCCTTTCTTTGAGATATGTGCGGAAGATGTAAACGTGTGCGGACAATTTTTAACAGATGTGCGGCCGCACACGCGCACACCTTAGAGGGAACGTTGGTTCGATCCTTGCACGTACCCATTTTTTTTTTAATAGGCTACTTGTCTGGTAACACTTAACAAAAATAGTAAAAATTTCAAGTCTTATTAAAACCATTCTCGTTGATCGAAAGATGTCACATATCAATTATCCCGCCAGGTTGTACTGTTTACAACAAAAATGTAATAAATCTAACCTTAACATGTAAAAAAGACAACGAAAAAATCTCATACTATTGATTAGTTTAACACGTTTTTTTTAACCTAACGACTTTATTGCCATGTGGCAATCTCTTCCAACCAACCAGAATGATGTTTTTATAGGCCCTAAGTGTGAATCTGACTGGAATCCTATTTAAAAAAAACTGGGTTCCAGCGGGGATCGAACCCGCAACCTCGCAATTGACAGACAAGTGTCTTACCATCAGGAGGTCGTCTGGTATTTCGTTAAAAAAACTCTTTGGTATTTCGTAAAAAAAATTGAAACATTATATAAATTATTTTGATATTAAAAAACCGAAAGTCACACCGTGCCTTCTCGTGACGTTGTTATTGCTCTCATTTTGCACACGACATATTTGCAGCTACTGGAAGAATTAATTGGATTATCAGAATGTTATCAGTTATTGACGAAGACAGGTAGTAATCACATATTATGAGTATATATATTAAATGTGATATGTGATTCCTGGGATAAAGTGATAACTCTTATTAATGATACGAGTATATATATATATATAGTATGCAAGATAAGCGAAACAAAAATGATGTCACTTAAAATATTATACTTAATTTGCATACAGTACAGCCTGGCTGGTTTATTGCCAAGTTTCAACCAACCATAAAGGTGTTAACTGATAAAACATTACGTGATAACAATATTAACAATGTGTTTAAAAAAATTGATACCATCAAGCATTAAAATTGCAGCATCTGGGTAAGAAGACAGGCGACTTATCAACTAGACTAGAGAAATTTGTATTAGCTATTTTTCAAATTATTCCCCTATTACGTTATACTCCTATTATAGCTGAGATCGTCAAAGTTAATACAACACATATTTTTAAATAAAAATAGCAGTTTTAAAGCCGAATTTTCGATCTAACACATAGGTTCTCAACGTGGGCGATAACGCCCCCTTTTTGGGTGTTTGAGACTTTCAGGGGAGCAGTAGAAGACCAGAGAAAATTAGAGGGCGTTGAGATGGCACGGAGGGGTATGGGCAGATTCAAAAAATATAGTCTAAAAAAGACAAAAAAACACTAATCACGTACTAACTAAAGTAAACTTAAATATTGGTTAATTTTTGTTATTGTATGTATTTTAATCATTTTTATCACGTGTGCGAAAATTCACGAATACAAGGGCGTCATCGAATCACTGTTTGAAAAAGTAGGCTATGACCCAAAAAAGTTGGAAAACTATGGGTTACATAATTGATATCAAGAACGTCAGGAGTCAGTGTGTTTTTTTTTTCTGAAAAGGGGGCGGTGAGTAATTTTGTTTTCGAAAAGGGGGCGGTAGGCCAAAAAAGGTTGGCAACCTATGATCTAACATCAAGATTTACCACAATAACGGTTCTCTTATCAATTATTTTACTAAAATAAGGACCTCCGTATGTGCGTTACACATTTTCGAGTTGTATGGTAACGCGCTGTACTTTCGTGCGGAAGGTCGTCGGTTCGAACCCCGCTCTGTACTACTCCCCTCAAATGATAAAGGCATTTTATCTGCCAAGTATTCCGAGATATAAGAATACCTATGAATCCAGTCATATATGTTCTTTCAAAAACAAGGCGGAAAACATACCGGTGTGCTCCGATTGTCTCCCTTCGGTGTGCCTTGGTATCAAGTACAGCGCTGTGGCCAGGAGTCAGATTAATCTTAGAAGTTATATGAATGTAGAAGAGACAAAAAATATGTAACGCGATAACTCAATTTGGCGCTCTTTCCTCTCTTCCTATCACAAAAGGTATGTTATTTGAAGTTTGTTTGTAAAGTAAATCGTCCGAGTATAAACATTTGTATTACACTTTCGTTACATATAGTTTAATCTAGAGAATTTATTAACAAGTGACAATCTCTTTCAACCAACCAGAGAGATGTTTAAAAGGCCTTAAGTGAAAGCCAAATTGAAATCCTTTTTAAAATAAGTTGGGAACTAATAGGAATCGAACCCGCAGCACCCGAATTGAAAAACAGGCACCTCAATAAATTTTTTATTTAACACTTTTATTGCAAATACAATCTGGCGGGCTTATGGTTAGGCTAAAATATCTTCCAACCAACCAGACAAAAGAAAATGAAGTAAGCTACATGATCGCATAAATCATTCAAATAACTATCCATGCCCACGAAATCCATAAACACATACGTGAGCATATGCCCACCAACCCCACAAATACGGACAATCACTCGAACATTCTTTTTCATATAAAGTGAGATATCATCAATCAAAGGAAAAGGAAGGGATGGTGGAGAAAAAATCATGAATGAAACACGTTATATTACTGACTAGAAATTAAGAGTTTTTTCAGTCGCTTCTTAAAGCTTGCCAAGGACGGAGCGAGTCTTACATTGGTTTTTAACTGATTCCAGTGAAAGAAATAGACTTTGATAAAAAAAAGGCCTTAGACGCCTTAAGTCTTGTTACAGGCGCTTTAAAATATGTTGATAATAGTATTTCATAGTTAAACAAGGAATAAAACCATGTTTTTTTTTAAATGAACAATACTTTTCATTACATAACTAACATTGTCAACCAGGGTCGATCCACTGCTGGATGAAGGTCTCCCCAAGTTGACTCCAAATAGTTCGGTGTTTTGCTCGTTGATGCCATATTATGCTGCCATGCTTCCTGATTTCATATATCCAGCGTACCTTCGGTATTCTTCAGGGCCTCTTTATGCCTCTTGGGTACCATTGGATTATTTCGGATGTCCATCGGGAGTCTGACATTCTGGCTACATGTCCAGCTCATTGCCACTTCATTCTTTTGCACACCTTTATAACGTCTTCTACCTTTGTTATATTGCGAATCCAGGTGTTTCGTTTATGGTATCTTTTAGTATATCCCAACATGCATCTCTCCATGCCTCTATGTGTTGTTTGGAGCTTTTGTGTGCTCTTTAATGTGAGTTTCCATGTCTCGCAGCCATACGTAAGTACTGGGAGAATACACCGGTTGTAGACCCTTCGCTTCAAGGATATTGTGAAACTAATTTTGAAGATGTTCTTCAAACGTCCAAATGAGCTCCACGCTAGTTTTGTCTTTCGTGCTATTTCCTCTGGTATGCCACATAACTATACATATATACAGTTATTTCCAACAAAAAACCAGGTCATTGCAACGTTTCTAAGTAAAAATGCATTTGATGAATATTTTGTAAACAAAAAATTCTTTTTCTCACGCAATTGTTCGTAAATATGTGTCAGTGTCGAATACGTGACACAAATTCAAGCCACGATGTACATATTAGAAAATAATAAATAATTATGTTAATTTAACATGAAAAAGCATCCCGTCAGATGATTGAGAACAAATTGTAGAGATTATTGAAAGCGGTCACCGAGTGTCAGGCCTTTGATGAACCTTACCCTTGACATATTGGGAAAAATTTATTAACATCACGAATCCACTAAGAGCGGTTAAAACACTATCGAGATGGTACGGAAATTATATCATAAAATTACATCATCAGAAAAACCTATGGTTTCGCAAGAGACCCATCAGAGCACGCACGATGAAATAAGGCAAAAAAAATAATGTGTGTCCACCTTTTCTGCATGACTGCGAAGGGGTCATTGAGTGATCATCGACAAGGCTATGTTGTTTTTCGTAACTTTTTATTTTAGACGAGTATTCAAATATTTGCATAACTATTGTTTTTCGTAACTTTTTATTTTAGACGAGTATTCAAATATATGCATAACTATTGAGTCATTTTTTATGATCAACCATATTACTATTTTTTATGATTACACATGTTCATAACATACATACCATCTGACTTAGATATTTATAGGGCCTCTAATCAGAGATTTCGTGAACACAAATCCACCTTAACAAATCCTCTAATTTATTCTGAAATGGCTATTCATTGTCATCGTGAAAACCATACATTTTCTATTGATGATGCCAAATTTTTACATATCAGTAGTAACGGAAATAAATTGGACAGATTAGAGGAAATCAGTGCATCGGGGTGAACATCTGGCAAATACATATATTCCAAGAATCTCACCGCTGCTTGCTGAGGTTGTCTCCTTCCTCCCTCCATCCACAGTCCTCAACCCGAATGTTTACCGTTAGAAGCGTGTATGTCGATACTAGTTTGAACATAATTCAGTCTTATTTGTGCTCTCGTGATGATGAGGTGAAAGCCTTAAAACCGGTATGATTATACCGTTACAAAAAGTGGAATAAACAGTGTTTGATAAAACAAATTACAAATGTTTTTTATTTATTTGTCAATTAATTTATCTGAATTTACAAAGTGTTAATGATGAATAGATCGATATATTGATAAATATAGAGAAATTAAATTATCAATAGTAAAAAATATCATATATAAATTAGAGAGAAGAAAAAATACGTTAAAATCATTATTACTTACTAAACTTGTTCTATAAGAAAATAGGAACAGAGTTTATATACTAGTATTTACGCTTTTTACATATTTTTCTTTAACTACGCAGAAACAATGAATTACTTTTTCTAAAAAGCTAGATTGCTTTCCGCAAAAATACCAAGCAAAAACTTTTACTTCTAGAAAACGAGAAAACATAGATAACACTGGAATGAAATTTATTTCGGTTTTTTATTTACTATTAAAACATTTCCAAAACTCATAATAATAAAATAACAATTTATTCCAGCAAGTGTGCAAGCATTGCAAGGCTTGCAATGCAACAGAAGCCTTTAAAAATACACAAACAATAAAAATAGTTAAGTACGTATGGTATATACCAGAAAATACGAAATATAAATTTATAAAAAGAGTTATTAAACAAAACAAATTTAAAAAAGCAACTAAAATAAAAACAAATAAATATTTAGTTCAGAGTATTAATTTTTTGTGGCAATACACATCTATCTATTGTAGTTTGTTAACGGCATTCCCCTAACCACGTTCTTTAGTCGATTCTGATTTATTGAAGGTTTCCATTGAATGAAACGTATTTATTTCAAACATGTATAGATAGAATCACGCAATTTTTCTTTAAGGGTAGGCAAATAAACCAGAGTGTCAAACTTTCTTATCACAACACACTTCTTTCGCCACTTCCACACCTTTACATATATTAATTCGTCTCTTTGTGTATATCTTTCTACACACTTTTCCGTCCTTCAAAACTTCCTTCATTTGGTTCAACAATACTTTTCTCGGTCGTTCTTTACGACGACTCCCAATTATATTTGAATTACAAACATGTTCAGTTAGTCTTTCATCACGCATTTTTTCAGCATGTCCGAGCACTTCAAAGTGGTTTTTTTTATCCCACATCGATTTTTAGCTCACATAGTTTGTTAAGAAAAAAAAACTGCGAATTAATGTTGCATCAATCCAAACTCAAGTATTGACTTATTTAATACACCATGATTTAGTAGATAGTATTCACTTGGTTAGTTTTCTGCGATTTTCTTACCAAATATGTTTTTCCAAACATTTTTAAATGCGGGGAAGAACCTTATCTGATGGGCACAGCTACCATCTTCCTATCCTTACACTCAACATATATAAATTTATTTTGTAACATATTCAATCTATCAATAACAGTGAATTCGAATCCTTAATTCACTATTACTGATAGCACAATATAGTTCTGTGTGTCTGATTATTGTTGATTTTTCTGTTATATATAGCATGCTTTTATTTGTGACCATTTTATTGCATTTTTTATCTTATACATTCAAATATCGAGGTTCATTGTTTATGTATTGTATTGTATAGTATTTTTTATTTTTTTATTTCTTATTTAACTATCTTTATTTACAGTTAATTAGAAAACTAACATTCTCTTTTACAGAGAAAAACGTGGCTGAATCAAATGAATCAGATTTTGAAAGAAGGTAAAGAGAAACGTAATAATAAAAGAAGATAGTGCATGATAAAATGTATAGATGAGGAGGTTGTGAAAGTTGTGTGCTAAGATATAAAAGGATATAAGTTGTCTCTGCCTACCTCGTAAGGAACACGGCGTGATGATACGTATGTTTATAAGTCTCTCAGGTAAAATATAAATAAAACACGGCGTGATGATATGTATGTTTATAACAGTCTCTCAGGTATAATATAAAGAAAACACGGCGTGATGATATGTATGTTTATAACAGTCTCTCAGGTACAATATAAAGAAAACACGGCGTGATGATATGTATGTTTATAAGAGTCTATAAGGTACAATATAAAGAAAACACGGCGTGATGATATGTATGTTTATAACAGTCTCTCAGGTACAATATAAAGAAAACACGGCGTGATGATATGTATGTTTCTAACAGTCTCTCAGGTATAATATAAAGAAAACACGGCGTGATGATATGTATGTTTCTAACAGTCTCTCAGGTACAATATAAAGAAAACACGGCGTGATGATATGTATGTTTATAACAGTCTCTCAGGTACAATATAAAGAAAACACGGCGTGATGATATGTATGTTTATAACAGTCTCTCAGGTACAATATAAAGAAAACACGGCGTGATGATATGTATGTTTATAAGAGTCTATAAGGTACAATATAAAGAAAACACGGCGTGATGATATGTATGTTTATAAGAGTCTATAAGGTACAATATAAAGAAAACACGGCGTGATGATATGTATGTTTCTAACAGTCTCTCAGGTATAATATAAAGAAAACACGGCGTGATGATATGTATGTTTCTAACAGTCTCTCAGGTATAATATAAAGAAAACACGGCGTGATGATATGTATGTTTCTAACAGTCTCTCAGGTACAATATAAAGAAAACACGGCGTGATGATATGTGTGTTTCTAACAGTCTCTCCGGTACAATTTAAAGTGTGATATGTATGTTTATAACAGTTTCTCAGGTACAATATAAAGAAAACAGGTAACTTTAGCGCTATTAAAATTGCCATTTTAATATTATCCAAATTTACAGTGCATTTTTATTAAAAAAAATAGTATAAATTAAATTATGAAATATAAGTTATCGTTTATGAGATTGAACTATAAAATTTTACACATTTATCTGAATAGAACCATAACAAAAAGATCAACATCTTAAAATAACAAACAGTTCATGTAATAGGAATGTTACGAGTATGTTACTCACACGTAATGGGTTATTGTCACCTGTCGATGGATTTCACACCACTCTTACACTTGTTTGCATAACACACGTGTGAAACTTTCTCTACACACTTCCCGAAACATTAGTTCCTTCTATTTGTTTCCGTGAGGTGTAATCTCATGGTAATAAAAAGGTAGACGCTGCACGAGGAAATTAGTTTGAAATGCGCAAAAAGGAATATTAACCGTATTATACTCGTATAGATGCGAAACATGGCCCGTGACCTTTCAACTGATCAACGCAATAAACGTGTTCGAAAAAAATATGACCTTCTTTGCCTAGTCGATACGACGCTTATCTTCCAATCTGGGGGTTGCGTATTCGATTCCCGTTGGAACCAAGGTTTTAAAAAAATGATTCATGTTGATTTTCACTTTGGACATCTTTAACATATTTCGGCTGGTTGGAATAAATTGTCACGTAGCAATAAGCCCACCCGGTTATACCGTATACAATGAAAGTGTAATACAATATTACAATACAATTTTGGACCGACGCAGGAGAAACGGGATAATGCATCCAAAATAATCTCTGTGGATTAGTAGGTAAGACGCCTAGGCGTCTCCCAACACGGTGGTTGCAGATTACCTTCCCATTGGAACTCATTTTTTTAATAAAGATATTTAGTCTACTTTTCAATTAATAACTCGCTAACATATTTTTGGTAGGTTGCAAGAGCTTATCACATGGCAATAAATCCACGAATGACACAGGCATTTGTTTCACCTAGTATTTGAGAGTATAAGGATACGTGCGACTTCGGTCATACATGATCCGATTCAATGTGCCATCAATTTAGTACAGTGGTGTGACCGGTGAGTTTACTGGTATGCAACGGCTAACTAACTTTTAAAAAAACCTCCACGGCACAGCTTCGCTTCCCAATTGAATAAGTGTTGGAATGGCAAGGGGACCCTCAACTACGAGGTTCAGCGACGAACGAACGAAGTATAATATATTATAATATAAAGTTATAATAGAAAATATACGGGTGCGTTTTATGTATGTTTCAGAGCGATTTTGTTTTGGCCGCCATTTTGATTTGGCTGTCATTCGTCTGTTCATATTTGACAGTCGTGGAGAGTGGTCGATAACAATTTATTGTGCAGCATCTAACTCCGCAACAACGTGTTGAAGTTATTAACTCTTACAAGCTTGGTGGTCCACGTTATGTACCACCTGTTTTTGACGCAGTACTGCACAATGGTACACGCAATGTACCACTTATTAAACCTCTCTCTATTGCTGCACGAACGCTCAGATTATGTGCCACTTCGTATAATATAATACTTATGACTCATATCCGCACAGCTGCAGGTCTGGTCCTGTTCAAAATTCCAAATTCATTTAGCTTCTAATATTATTGATAGTTAGTTGTTTTTGGTGTGCCGACTTGTGCGTATAAAAGAAAACGTTACATATTTGTATTAAATTTTAATAAAAAAATGTTGTGTTGTGATAAAATTGACTTAAGTAATTGTGGTAAATTTATATTTAGGTTAAAAATTTATTTTAATTGGGTGTATTTCGGCATTATTTAGTGGTACATTAGAAGTACCAGTGGAAATATGGACTAGTGGTAGATAAGTTGTACCACCTCACCAGGAGTTCCTTGACCTACCGAGGAAGTGGAAATATGTTAATTTAGCATTTGTATCTATCATTTTTCAAACACATAAAAAAAAATTATGAGAAACTTGACTTTTTATTTTTTATGCAGCCTGAGTAAAAATAAGTGAAGTTTACCTGTGCCTGTAAGGGTTAAATATTTTATTTAAGGAATCGTTCAATTTTAAATACGCGAAGAAAATTGTGTTGTTTTTTTTTTGGTTTAAATCATGTGCATATAACAAAAATATACGTGTTTACCAATGTTCAAAAATAACCAATATGAAAAGAGCGAGAATATTTGACTCAGTTCAATTGCAAGAGCAAGTGGAGCAAGCACCATTATGGCTATGATGGATGATATGTCAACCATTAGCAAATCCTTGGAGTGTGTTCGCGACATTGATGGTGTCCGACAAGATACATCTAGCGGAAGGGTCGATGGCACAAGACAGACTCACCTGTAAAATGACAGCTAACATAAATCGACTACAGACCTACATAGTCAGTAAGTGCAAACAGAATTGAGTTCGATTTGAATCATCATTATTATTGGGTGTTAACATAAGTTGTGTCCGTTTTTTCCAAATGAAGAGAACAAGAGGACACAACAAAAAACAATTACAGCAAATTAGTCAAAAATGTATTCTCCTTCATTATTTTCCACGTTTAATTCAGTTTATTACTTCATTAGTGGTTTGAAGGGGATCTTCATGAATAATATGGTTTAAGCGGTCCTCATCGAAGTCCACTGGTCATCCGGAACGCTCCATATCTTTCAGGTCGAAATTGCCGTCTTTGAAACGCAAAAACCATCAACAAGCTGTCCTTTAATTCATAGCATCTTTACCGTACACTTCGCAAATATCGCGAGCAGCTTTGTCAGCTTTATTCCCTCGATTGAACGCGAACATAATGAGGTGTCGAAAATGCTCACTTTCGTCTACTTGACATTCCATTTTGAAGGCTTGTAATCAAATAAAATAATATATGTAATGTTAAAACAAACAATATATCTTGTAGAGCAGAAAATTTTATTTCGAATGACGTATAACATTTACCAATTTGTTATACTTTTGGTGCTCATTTTTAAATTTGGAAAAAAACGGACACAACTTATGTTAACACCTAATATTATGCTCACAAAAATTAAACGGAATTAATACGCATGCTGTTCAAAACGAGTTATACAGTATGGGTTTCAAGCCAGTGACCTTCTAAATGCAAATTTAGTGCAATAACGTAAAGGCCATTGATACACACTCGTACATCTGCTTCATTGATTGTGTTTACAAAGCTAATTATTATATCTGTTTCATTTTATGGATTTCTAATCGTTTTTTTTTCTCATCAACAAACAAAAGAAAAAGTTTTGAAAAAGGGCACATCCCAATAAGCTCGAATTATAAATATAGGATGTCCAAAAAATATAAACGCAATTTACACTGTGACGTGTAATTGAACTTAGTGCAAGAATTTGTCATAAAACGAATATGTGAGAAGTTAAGGGATGAGAAGGGATTTTATGTCTCGCAAGATGGTGCACTTCTCCACTACCATCGTGATGTGAGGGCATATCTTGATGAAAATTTACCGAACAGATATATATGACGTTGATGTAGTATCCCTCGCGCTCCCAAGACTTCACGCCAATGGTTTTTTTTTATGAGGACCCTTTAAAAAATAAAGTTTATGGCATAAAACTGACAAAAGTTAATGAATTAAAAGCAACCATTGAAAGAGAATGCACCGAAATACAATGAAACCCCCGTTTTTACGTTTTTGAAGGGACTGATAAAAAAACGTAATTGGAAGGAAAACGTAGATTCGGGGCTAGAAAGAAAAAATGTAAAATTGAAAATTATTTTTTCTTTAGAGAACTATGCAAATCGGAAAGTGTTTTCAATCGATTCACGATTTTTTATTATCGTAGCCAAAGTTGTATTGGGTATTCCCAAATCACGCGCGAGCAAAACACGTGAACCAACGTGTTTATTCACTTTTTCAAGAATTTTCCTTTTCTCTTGAATCGATAATATTTTTCTTTGCTGAGACATTATTTGAAAGGATTCAACGAAAAATGAAAAGAAATGAAAAACATTTAAATTGACACACGACAATTGACAATTGAAATTGTATGTACACGACCGACACGTTTAAAACACAAGCATAGATTGACCAAATACATATACAGTCTGCCTGCCTCTGATTCGCTAAACTTCCCCACCAATTGCATCGTATCAAAAGACTCGTGTAACCTTGACCATGAGCGCTGCAGGTGCACACGTGTCTATAAATAGAAACAACATATTTCTGCTTCCTAATATTCATTTCAAATATTTTAAATCATCGCGTATTATTAAATATGTTTATAAATTGATTTGCATTTTAAAAATTTCAAACGTAAATTGCGGGAAATAAAAACGTAAAAGTGGGTACTAAATGTACTAAAATAAAACGGGATTGGAAAAATTTTACGCAAATAGCGGTAAAACGTGAATTCCGGGCACGTAAAAACGGGGTTTCACTGTACTAAATAATTATTCATTATGTTTACGATCCCACTTTATTAACAGTGCACGGTGCTCAATTAGACCTATTGTGGTAATTAAAT
This sequence comes from Odontocerum albicorne, assembly GCA_949825065.1. Taxonomy (NCBI): domain Eukaryota; kingdom Metazoa; phylum Arthropoda; class Insecta; order Trichoptera; family Odontoceridae; genus Odontocerum; species Odontocerum albicorne. The sequence goes on along the minus strand of OX463847.1, from coordinate 42,076,549 downwards.
ATGAACTACGTCTGTTTTCTTTAGTTTAGAGTTTTAATCGTAGACATACTTTAATAAATACTGCATTTATTTATTTCATACTTTAATAAAGAATGTATACATTTTTTTTAATTATCCTGTATGTATATTAGCGGTAATCCGTGAATAACCACGTGACGTAAATTGACTTGCTAAGCTGAAAGGTAGAAAATAAAAACAGCGAACATATATAAAGGTAAAGGGAGGAAAACCATTTAGACAGTCGATCGGAGCGTGGTTGTTATTGCGACAGGATTTTGAGTACTTGGGCTTTCAGGATGAATGACGTGTGGAAAAGATTTGTGTGGGTTTCTTCTTGTTGTTTTGTATTTGTGTTTCTATATATTTTTTGTTTTTATTTTTATTCTTATGATTGTGCGCGGTATATTGTGGGATGAATATTTTTGGTCTTTCTGGAGTGGTGATGTGTGAGAAGTTTAATTTCGCATGATGTTTCCAGTTGTAATTGAGTGTCACTGTTTATCAGGTTGATGAGAACGTGCAACTAAGTTTTGTTTTTGTGTAATCAAAAATCGGAAAGAAGTATCTATTTATTTTTTCATGCTAAATATCCTCAGTAAGATACAGGCAAAAGCCTAGTTTACTGGGGATACGACAAATGAAAGGCAACAAACCCAGATCCATTAAAATTGTATGTCCAAATTAAATTACCTGTTGTTTTTTTGCAAATTATGTATATTTCTTGTCAAGTGTAATAATAAATAAATAAATAAATATTGAAAAAGTATTCGAAGATAAAATTGTTCATCTTTTGGAGTCACCGAATACATACATGGCACCATTTTGTTACTTCTTCGTTATCTCATTTTCCAGTCAGTGGTCCTTTGCTCGTATTTAGAAGAAGGGGTGACGAATTTCGGTGTACAAATACTGTCGAGCATTCTCATCCAAACGATTAAGTTTGAATCAAGCAGTCTGAATGTGTCTCACAATTGTGAGCTCAAGAAACAGATGTTTTTTCTTGGGTTTCTTGAAAATCCACCAACTGTTCCTCAGGCAGATGAATAATAAAACGAATAACTGCATGCAAACTGTCGTGCATTGAGTTTTCTAAAAGTGTCCGCCACAGCTTCTGGTACAGTCACGTACCTGGCGTCCAAAACTGATTGATCTCATCATGAACAAAGTTAGATTCACATCATTTGCTTTCTCTTCAGCTTTTTGCTGTTGTCGAAAATTTTGCATTTGCTGAACACGTGCAGCGCGACATCATAGGCTCCCTCTGATTTTTGTATCTCATGCTGTTGCCTCCGATACCTGCGCATCTACCATATTCAGCATGCTTTGCACTTCTTTCGTTTGGATTTCTATTTCTTTAATTAAACCGTAAATATCACAATGATTTACTTACTTGAAGATAAAGTTTATGGCAAGAACAATACTTAAATATTATTTATAGTTAAGGCATTAACATTGTTCCTCTTCCCAGTATCATGTCAGATCCCCCCAACGTTGAATATCACCTGAGAGTAGGCATCTTTGTCCCCGGCAGCCCGAAAAAGATCCCCAAAGCTCCTTCACGTATATTGCGGAGCCAGAAGATTTGCCTCACCTCTTCGACCTTGTATTTTGCCTTGGATGCATTAATATTGTAAAGATTTAAAAAGGTTTGTGCTCCCCTGATGATACAGTGAATACCTTGAAACCGGTAGGGTTGTACCGTAACAAAAAGTGGAATAAACAGTGTTTGATAAAACAAACAATACTTATATTAATTTATTATTTATCTTTAATCTAATCGTAACTATGACAGAGTCTTTAATCTAATCGTAACAGTGTTTGATAAAACAAACAATACTTATATTAATTTATTATGATCTTTAATCTAATCGTAAAAGTGTTTGATAAAACAAACAAGTCTTATATTAATTTATTATTTATCTTTAATCTAATCGTAACTATGACAACACCTAATGTTTCTAAGGACGTAAGTACAACTGATTTTATACAGTTTGATGATTAAGAACAGAAAATAGTCATTCCATGTAGAGGTTGACCCAGACCAGCACATAGTGGATTATCTCTGTAGAAGCAGTTACTTCGACGGTAGTTCTATAATTAAATGATGTGTTACAACATCTCACTGAAAATACCCAACAAATTTAAGGTGAGCTTCCATTGATGAAGGACTTTAAACAGTGGATTTTTAAAATACGGTTAAATAAATTTCAAATATTAAATGGTACGAGTATAATCTTATCTCGAATATCGATCAATATTCTTCTTCTTTTAGGCCTGTTGACCTGTTATGTTCTTGCATCATCGTTTCCCTCTTGTGACATCGACTGCCAGCTGTCTTTTCATCTTTTGGGAGGTCGTCCTGTAGGTCTGCTTGCTTGGGGGATACTGTCCCTGGTCATTCTTACGGCTCTTGGTTCCACCATTCTGGATACACGTTCGTTCCAGAACCTTCTTCTCTGTCGTCCCCATCTGACAATATTTTCAACTTCGCACATCCTTTGGATTTCTGTGTTTCGTACTCTATCACGAAGGGTTTTGCTAGCGATACTCCTGAGTATCTTCATAACTCCACCATTGCCGGTCCCAAGCCCGGATGAGAAAGGAGGAGGGATCATGGGCAAGGCCAGCAACCTGGCCATGATAACAATATATACGCTCACAGACCTACTCACACCGCCTCGGACAAGGTAATGTTTTTTACAAGTCCAATTATTATTTAGCACATATTTTCATTGCATTACATAATTTTATCGTCTTAACACTGTTATTTGATTTAAAAAATCATATTTTTGGTGCAATAAAAGTTGTATATATACATAAATATACTTATGCACTAAATAATATATTCAATGCACTTTTTTAGGAATATAACACGTAAAAAACCATCACTGACGATCCGTGCTTGTGCATACAAAGCTGCATGCCATTGTCGGAGCAAAAACTCTTGTCAAATTTTATCGGGAGTTATTACGTCACAAGTTAAAGCGCGCACAAATTAGTGGCTTGATAATTATTTGAAAATTGATTTTGAACAGTTATTACTGATAAAAAAATACTGTTATCGTTATAATTTTTTTTATAAAAACACAATTGATATGACCCTATTAGAAGATAATCGGTATTAATTTTTTAATAAATTTTTTTCGTTTTATTTTGTGAAATATACCTGCCTGAAGACGGGTATAAGCCTAATAATACATCGAAGTGTTTTGTTCATTTCATTGCAACAATTAAACAGTATAAATAAATTAAATATTTATAAATTTAATTTCTTACTAACACTTACACAAATGGTAGCATTGCTCTTTTATTTGGTCCAAATTGCTACCCTATGGATAGCACAAGTATTCGACTGTTTATTTACACACGTAACAGTCAATAAGGGGTGCTTTCAGGAACGATTCAACCCTCTCGACCCGGGGATGAAAAGGTTCTAACTAATGTAGCACCATCGTATAACACAGAGCCTTGCCCCCCTAATGTGCTGCTCGAAACACTCAGTAGGATGGAATTGAGCTGTTTACAGTTAATGATCAGAAATAATGACATGGGACTTTGGATCTGAAGATAACGAGGGATTTTAGTCTATCAAAGTTTTGACTTCAATTTTGATGAGAAAGACAAAGTACTTTATGAAGCGTTTAGAAGTAAATCGACTTTGGTTAATACATATATAGTGTATACCATATGTTGTTTATAGTTAAGGCATTAACGTTGTGGAGGTTTAAAGACATTGTAATTTATTTTTATCAAACACTGTTTATTCCACTTTTTGTAACGGTATAACCCTACCGGTTTCAAGACTTTCACCTCATCTTCAGGGGAGCGCAAACAAGACTAAATGCTGTTCGAACTGGCACCGATATACACGCTTCAACGGTTGGGGGCTGAGGGATGAGGGAGGCATGGGACAATTTCGGCCAAGAGCGGAGAGATTTTTGGGAAATAACTGTTCAACAGATGTTCGGATCGGTGTACTGACTTAGAAATTTCTAAGGCCTCTAATCTGTCCAATTTATTTCCGTTACTACTGATATGTAAGAATTTGGCATCGTCGATAGAAAAATGGCTAATCATTGTCACCGTGAAAACCATACTTTTTCTATACCATATATTTTATATTATATTATACTTCTCTGGTAAGAATAATTTCGGATTGCAATTTGATTTTATGGTCATCCCACTATGAAGTCCATATTGACAAAATTGAACGAATACAACGAAAGTTTTTACGATTTATAAACATGAAATTGCAGATCCCAATAACTGAGTTGGACTGAGGTCTATTGTTAGAAATGAGTCCTACGACTTAGTTAGATTTATAAACATTAAATTGCAGATCCCAATAACTGAGTTGGACTGTGGTCTATTGTTAGAAATGAGTCCTACGACTTAGTCAGATAGAAGAAAAAAATTAAACCTTACAACATTATTAAAGCTTGCCAGTTTGCATTTCAACAGTCCTGAACTATACCAGCTTGCCATGTAATACGTTCCTTATCCCTTTATAGGGCAACTTTTTATTTTTGAATAATATTGAGTTTTTTTGTTGAATAAATCATTATTATGTGTATCAAATTAACTTTATTTCTTCGAAAATGTGTTTTAAATTTATTTTTTTTGGAAATGAGGCGGTTCCATATGAGACCTGTGCCCATTTCAGGGGTCATGTCAGTGGGAGCAAAAGTGACCAATGAATGTTTAGGTAATAATATCTAAGTTAAGGTTGTATTAGGAATTTTTTTTATTTTTTTTATTAAACAAGTAAATTACTATACAAACATTTGTCAAGGCTATACCTATATACAAATTTATTACTTAACTAATCTTAATTATATGTTATAATTTATGAACTTATTTAAACTTATTTTCCTACATATCATTTTATTTTATTTATTCAATCTTAATATATGAGATCTTAGAAATAATTAACACCTACATACTACTTATAACTAGATAACAATTCTTACACTAATTATTCTGCAAAAACAAGTCCACTCGTTCAGGCTACTTGTATTCCATCACATTCACTCAGACCTTGGTCGTCCCAGCTAATACTGTAGGTGGACTAGTCAGGCAACAGATAATGCTTCGGGAGCTTGTGCTTATAACGGAAGGGTAGGTCGGATTTACTCTCGTAAGCCCCCAGGGCAGCGACTAAGGGATTTCTGTGATTTTGTTGGCTTTTATAGAACTTCACGGTCCAAGCGAGGATGTGGTGTTGATGGGTGTTAAAAGATATCTTGAATGCCTTGTTCTGCACTCTCTGGAGTTTCAGGTGATCCGTATTGCTCACACTACCCCAAACGGGTGCAGCATAGGTCAAGATAGGACGAATAAGGGTTTTATAGAGGAGGAGCTTATTTTTGGGTGAAAGGAAGCTGCGTCGATGAAATATCGAACTGATAGCCCCTATGCCCTTGTGACCCTTCTGTCTGATGGTATTCAAATGGGTTTTTCACGTCAGTCACCGGTCAAGGTGCAGGCCGAGGTATTTAACCACGTCCTGCCACTCAACCTGGTAACCACCGATGAATAAGGGCATCGACGGCACTCTTTCCTTGATTTTTCGGGAGAACATGATGGCCTCAGTTTTGGCGTCATTGAGATTGAGCCTCCAGTCCTGGTAGTATTTCTCAAGGATCTCAAGAGCAATCTGAAGACGGCGACCAGCTCGATCCACCTTGAGTGACGATGCGTAGCATGCCGCATCGTCAGCAAATAGTGCGAGTTTACAGTTTGGGGGAGTAGGAATGTCGTTCTTATATGAGATATAAAGAATAGTGATTTACTTATAATACCTATTTACATATTTGACAATAAATTGACCGGATGTTTAGATCGTTGCTACTGAACATGCAGCTAACTTCACGGCGATCCGTCTTTAATAAGACCTCTGCCCGTCCACTACATTTGCCAATTTTACATTTGTGTTACTTAAAAATGTTTGATTAAGAAAATGAATCCTTATAAGTATAACCATAAGGGTGGTCGCATATGCGACCGATTTCTGATTATGCCCGTTCAAGGGTTAAAGGCCAACCCTGGAAAATACTTTGTTTCATAGTGAAGTGGTTGCAACTAATTATTTGTACAGCTATTGCATAACAAGACTGCTTAAATCGGGCAAACAATATGGACATATGAATTTTCATGTGACTTTGACTATTTATAGGAGAAAAGTGAAGAAGTTGTTTTTTGCCAGGATGAATTGACTGAATTGTATAAGTTCGCTTTGTTATGGTTGTTGTATTATACCAGTTTTTTTTTTGTATTGTACAACACTGCCTTTATGTCAAATTTTATTTTTTGCTGTCATTTGAGCGTTTAAATAAAATAAAATATTGAGAACCCCCATGGGCATGGTACCACATAAATAAATAAATAAATTGGTAAGACCCCTGGCTTCCAGCCAGGATGTTGTGAGTTCAATTCTTGTTGGAATCTAGATATAAAAAAAACAGGATTGCTGTATTGAGACCAATTAACAGACTATACTTAAAAACCCATGTGTTTTTAAGGGAAGGAATATCAATCGAGTAATGGATTTATGAAAACCCAACTGAGATGACGTTTAAGAACATACAAGATAAAAATGGCTTTTTGGGCGTCTATTTTGTTACAATTCGAGAGTCTTTTAGTAAAATTCAATAGACTTAAACAGTCGAGAGCAAACTAAAATGTTTCTAAGAAATTCCTCGCGTATGTGGTGAAATATCTCGAAATAACACAGCCTCCGTTGTGAAATCAGTGGAATGAAGTAAAGTAAGATTATTTAATATATTTATTTATTTATTTATTTATTTTTTCAAAACAGGCTTAGCCCAATTACTTTGAAAATACAAAACATCAAAAGAGAAGAAAAATTACAAAGAGGAAAAAAATAAGTTAAAAAATTATATAAAATAAAAAATAATGCATATGCATACAAACGAGTATATACACACAAACATATTACACACATATATTCACAGTCATTTAGGTATGTTGATGAGTGCTTTCTAACGCGCTCAATCTAAGAAGAAAATTTACTTTTGCTTTTGGTAATGTGATATGAAATATGTCAATAACCGAAGCAGTCCCGTTCAGAAGAGTTAAGGCCCTTCCAACAGGCATAGCGGCTGGAAGACCCGTTCTTGCGTATGTTATTGAGAACAGTTCTTGCCGGCGCAGTCTAGTGTAATTGTTAGGAACATTTAACGCAAATCTTTGTAGTAATGCTGGACAGCTCACAACTCCTCGAACGAGTTTGACAACGTATACCAGGAGACGCACATCTCTTCTTACGCTCAAGGAGTTATACCCGAGCATGACCAGCAGGAACTGAGTAGGATAAAGCCATGGATAGACACCGAACTCTCTCATATAGAGATATCGTAGATATTTTTTTTGTACAATTTTTTTTTGTAAAAATTTAATTTTTTTTTGTAAAAATTAAATTTAATAATAAATTACTTTGATATTCCACTACTTACATTTATTCCTGCTACACGTGTTTCACGTCCTTCATTCTGCATGAAAACAGTCTCGGAATAGGAGGTACAAACACGATTAACGGGGATTGATATCATTAGTGGAATAAAGTAATTTATCGTTAAATATTCTAAATGGAATTCCATAAAGTTAAGGCCGAAACCATTGAGAAAGTAAGATTACTAGATTGTTTAGGTTAAGACATGCGCACAGCATACAGCGCAACAACCTAGCAACGAAGGCTGTGTAAGCGATACGATAGAGCTTAGGAGAATGAGGAGATGGCCTGATTGTGTGATGGAAGACCTCTCCTGGTGGGTAATTGGAAGAGGAACGTCGCTGATTGATATAAGTAGTAATATTTTGCTACAAAAATAAACGAAGATTAGAACAAATTGAGGATTTTTTTCTTTTTAGGTAGCATGTTTTTGAGAGACTGTAAGACAGAAAAATATTGAAAAACATTTTGCTTCAGGTGACTGGAGAACTGGTTTTGCAAATAAATCAAGCACAAAACTTTTAACAGCTCCTTGTGCCAAACTTTAACTATGGAAGCAAAACCTGGGCATTGAAATGAAGTATTAGACCAGATTCTATGTATTGTATTACAATATTTAATATATAGTAGTAAGAAATAGATGTGTAAAGTTTGTTACAGATAGATGTGTAAATAAAAAAAGAATCTCGAGATGGTTTGGGCCGATGGAGAAAATGAGTTGCAAAAGAGATGAAATGAATATACAACATGTATTTGAAATGAATATAGATCGAGAAAGAAGTAGATCGAAAAATTAATCGAAGGAGAAAGTTGGGAAAAAAATTCACTAAGAGAAAAGAAAGAAGTATGAGTAACAGAAAATAATATATGACGAAATATATGGATGTGGACCAGACGAGAACTGTGTGCATGGATAGAAGTGTGGAGATCTGTCATTTCTACCTATCCCAAAAGTGGAAATGCATAATGGTATGTATGTATGTAGCATCTATAAAACGTTACTAAATGTATATTTCCACCTTTTTAATAAAAAGCATTTAAACAACATGGCTCGAATTCATAGTTCAGCCTAAATACTAATTTCTAACTTAAAATTTCATGATTTGTATTCCGAGTAGGATCTCATACGCTTCAAACTTTAAAAAAAAGTAATTAAACCGAATAACTCCCTTATTTAAGGAAGCTACAATAATTTTTTACGAAATTTCTTTAGTAAAAATAGTTACAGTTTAATATTTTGGTCGAACTATGAATTTGAGCCTATGTCTCGTTGAGAGAAAATTGAATTCCGCCTGCCTCGAATTACTTGCTTGCTGTAGGCAAATTTTGACGCGCGTAATTTTGCACGGCGAAGTGTGAAATGATTATTAGGGATGCATAATGCATGAACAGGGAGGGATAAATTATTTTGGCAAGCAGCGATGAAAATAACGACAAATTTAATGAAAATCAACTGACAAAGACTTTAAACGGTAAGAGTATGTTAAACGAATATTAAAATAACTAAACTTCGTCTTCTTCTTCCCAGTGTTATGTCAAGTCCCCCCAACGTTGAATATCACCTGAGAGTAGACATATTTGTTCCCGGCAGCCCGAAAAAGATCCCCGACGCTCCTTATACCAGTCCAATCACGTATATTGCGGAGCAAGGAGATTTGCCTCCTGCCAACACACCTCTTCGACCCTCTATTTTGCCTTGGATGATCAGGTGCAGTAATTTGTAATTTGCTCCTCTAAGTGCATGACCCAAATAGGACACCTTTCGGATTTTAATATTAGTAAACTAAACTTCAAGTTCGATAATTGTCTTAGTAAAATTTAACAGGTAATATTCATCAATATTTTTCAATATATTTTTTACTATTTTTAACACCTTCGTGCTCAGAATCTTATTATTAAAAATATGGAAATCGGAGTATTTCTTATCGTACCAAAATATAGCTTGTCCGAACTTTTATATTTCCTATATTCTTATATAGCGCTGAAACATGGTCAATTAAACCCCAAGATTATGGAAGATTAGATTCCTTTGAGATGTCGGATACAGAGAATCACGTAGACTGCCAGTAAACGGCAAGTGACTGAAAGTAATGGAGACGTGTTGTCACAATGTACATCGTCAACATATCATATATTACAACTCTTAGTAATGAGAAAAGACATAGATTATCCGTGCTTAACGGATGCATTTTTCATAACCAAGAAAATTTTGCATCAAATCATTCGCTTCAAAAGCCAAATGTCTTATTTCAAAGGTTCAATAATTGAATAGGTGCCGCGAATAACAAAACTTGTATTTTACAGTATTCAAGAAAAACACTTTTTTTATTAAGTGTCGATATTTTATTAGTTTTTTTTTAATCAAAACATATATTTTCATACATACACTTTATTTAAAAATAAAAAAATACCAAACTATGTTATATTCAAAACAACAAAAAAAACTTGAAAAACACCATAAACATGTGGAATAACGGGTTCGCGAATGCAGTTACAACGTTATTCCACAACTCTTATATAAAACAAAGAAGTTGTGTTGTCACAACTTTTATATGAAAAATCAATCATGTACGTTAGTTGCCACGTTATTCCATTAACCTTTTATGATCTTCTTTTACTCGTTACTTCTTTGCCTTTTCTGTTTATATAGGATTGTCTGCTATTTCTCAGTTCCTTCCATTTATTATCTGACCATTCTGCAACTCTTGCTTGTCGTTTTTTTACCAAAATTAAGTTCACTATCTACACTAGTATAGTGAACGACGGGCGCCTCTCCAGACATGTTGATACTTAAAACCACGTTATTCCACTGAGCGCGCGCAAAAATCCAACGGCAATGTTGACTTATCAGTAGAAACGAAAGAGATAGAAAATATTTTTATAGAGGGGACGAAGGAAGTAACCACATAGCACGTTATTTTACAAAAAACTGGATTTTGAAAAAAATGTTAGTTACCACCTTATTCGCGGCACGCATTCAATTGTCCGCATCTGCTAATTTGGTTATTGCAATTTCCTGTTAAGAAGAATGTCATGGTCTCGAATCCTGTTGAAATATTAATAAGCTATAATTATATTTTCGAGGTAAAGCATTTGAAACAATATTTTCTCGTTAAAAATCTTTTAATAAAACGATGACGGTGATAAGTAACTTAATGGGACATAAGACACTGAAGCATGGGAACTGAATACACACTTATACACCGCTGCTTGTGGAAGGTCTTAACATTGAAGATTCCTCGGATGTGTTTCATTAAAATGATGACAACTTCTCTGGCCCACTTAGTCAGACGTTGGACTATCACCCTTGACTTCCAAATTTACAAAATATATATAATTTACCATCAAACTGAAGAGCAGAAAGAATATAAATTAAGTGGTACAGGAGACCATTCATGTTTGGATTGGTTTAGCATAATTATGCAACTTTTTTAAATAATGTAAATCCATATTGGAATTTAATGTCTCAGGAGGCTATTTATTTACTTTGAGACATTTACTACTAAATTCAGTAAAACTGCGTTTTATCATGCAGTTATGTCGAAGAGTTTAAAGAAAATGAATGTATCATTTTTCTTAATCCTTTTAAAACAATTGGAATTTTACCTGTCACGACTGTGTACTTGCTGAAGTGCAACAGCTTGTAAACAATAAACTTACGTCTATCATCGTATATAAATATGATTTGTCAGGTTACAGACATAACATAATTTTATATCTGTAACCTGACAAATCGTATATAAATATGATTTGTCAGGGTACAGACATAATATAATTTTATAAATCAAGAAAGAGACCCCTATATCTGGAACTTGGCACATTATGTGTCTCCTTACTTTCCGATCCAGAACCAAGTTGAATCCTCGACTACGAGGCCCAGAAACGACGACTACGTACATACATACTACCACGCCATTTCCCTACTGTGTTGGGCAGAGATAACAAAGCGCCAGACTTTCCTATCTCTATACTCACCTACCTCATATAACTCCTATCATAATTGTAAATGTTATAACATAACTGTTATTGTCAAAGAGCATTTTACTTTAATAATTTACAAATAAATGATAATATTTATTCAAGAGAGGTAATATTGTGGCCTGCCTAATGAAATCAAAGTGATGGTGTACAACGATACAGATTTTATTGGTATAGCTAACAGCGGAATGTGCAATCAGGATTGCTAGTATGGGCAAACACTGCTAACAATCCGCGTTTATCAATATCACACGGCCAAAAATAATTCTATTTTGCGATAGATTAATCGCTAGCGAGGGGAGGGGACAGTGCTTCCGAAATATTTGCCGTGGCAAATGTTTGCGAGTTTTGAATTTTAATATATTAATCCACCGAGTGATTTAATATTTATGCTATAAAGGGGTAAAGCAAGGATATATTTCGTCACCTTGGTTATTTAATATTTACATAGATTCATATAGTATGTGAAGTAACTACAAATATGTAGTACACAAATGTCGAATGGGAATGTATGTATCAGAATTGCTGATGACTAGTGCTAGCGAATAATGAGGACGAATAACAGAGTGTAATTAGTAAATTGTTTGAAATTTGTAAAGGGAAAGATCTGATAATACATGTTGCTAAATCAAAAGTCATGGTGACAATACATGTTGCTAAATCAAAAGTCATGGTGATAATACATGTTGCTAAATCAAAAGTCTAGATATGTATGTACACTATTAAACAATCTATAATGTTAAGAATTGAGAATTTGCGTTTCAAACTACGAGTAGATATGTGTTAAACAATCTACATATAATGTAAAGTGAATTAATTTAAAAAATTTATACAACATAATAATTTGTTGCGCAATTTTACGCATTAATTTGTGATGTGCAAAAAAATGTCTATAATAAACCCGCATAAACAATCATACTACAAAAGTTGACGGAAAGGAAAGACGACCTCTGTGATACAGTTGGTAAGATTTGCCTTCCAGCCCGAAGGTAGGGAGTTCGATTCTCGTTGCAAATAAGATTTTTTTTAAAAGGGATTATAGTGTGGTTTTTATTAAATGCCTTTGAAACATCTTTCTGGTTGGTTGGAAGAGGTTGCCACATGGCAATAAGCCCACTACATTATATTGTATATAACAAAAGTATAATAGCATACAAATGTTTCCAAAACTTAGATATAAAAAATAACTAAGAAGCCGAGAGCTTTCAGATGTTTCGTTGTCTGAGTGTTTTATTTCAAATGTTTACGTATTGTTTAAGTAAAAAAAATGTTAGTAAAAATTCTAGATTACAAAACGGTCGATGTTTTAATTCAGTAAGGTTGAAATATTCTTTTAACTAAATAAATCTCCGTCTTTCTTGGTTTCCCATCATCCTTCTTTCTAGTCTCCCTTTTATTCTCGTAACCATCGACATTTACTTTTTTTTTTGTTGTTTGTGTAAGTTTTTAATTTTTACTATCGGTGTTTGTTGCACGGTTTTTTCTCTACATTTAAAATGTAAATCCTCCACCTTAAACTATTTTTTGTGAAACGATTGTACGGTTGATTAGAAGAGATTACAACCTGGCATTGAATAAGCATCGAATATTGTACGTCAATCATTAAACATTGTGCACAAAAAAGGATTAAACATTTTACATCTGGCATGTACACTGTACAATAAAAACAAAAAAAAAACAAATATATTAACTAAACAGCGCACAGTGTTTCAAGAATTTTCTAATTTTTAAGAATACAAACAGTGTCCTCAATAAACCTCAAGTCAAATAAAAATGTTTATTAAGTAACCATGTTTAACACAAAATTCCACAGTCTTCAACATACAATTCCACAAAAAATTAAAGATATCTTTTTAGTTTGAAAATGAGCGTGTAACATTGCAAGGGATCGCTCACAAGAATTTCCTTGTATTTTCCTCCTTACGTATTGTAAGTTACAATAGCTAAGGAGGAAAAAACAAGGAGATCCTTGTGAGCGATTCCTTGCAATGTTACACGCACAATGTTTTTGATCTATGGCTAAGCGTGTTGCCTACAGGAATATTAAGGTTGAAAATACCAAGTTACTTTGGTTCCATTAAATAAAGTTGTCCAAACGATTTGTATGTCATTCATTCATTCAACACCTTTATTGCAAATACAATCTGACGGGTTTATTTCCAGGCGGCAATCTTTTCCAACCAACCAAACAAAAGTAAATAAAGCAAGTTACATGGTCGCAAAAAAATATTCAAATGAATATACATCCATGAACACATACGTTAGCATATAGACGAACATACCACAAAGACGAACAATACCACAAAGACGAACAATCACCGGAACATTCATTTTCATATAAAAAGATATATCATCAATTGAAGGAAGGGATGGTGGAGGGGAATCGAAAAAAACCAGGAATGAAACAAGTTATATTACTGACTAGAAATTAAGAGTTTTTTCAGTCGCTTCTTAAAGCATGCCAAGGACGGAGCGAATTTAATATTGGTGTGTAACTGATTCCTGAGTCTCACTGCATGGATAGTAAAGAACGATGTAAAAAAAAAAAGAGCGTTGAACTGGAAATACAATATATATTTGAGCGTAGCGTTAGTTCATGATCGGATACACTGAAAATTTTCTGCGAGATAAGAGATGGTGGAGGGACAGTTAAGGATATTATACAATGGAGGCAGTATGTGAATTTGGCGTCTATTTCTAACGTTCAACAAGTTCAATGCTTTCTGGTATGAAGTGATACATGATCATACTTTCTTAGGTTAAAAATAAATCTTAGACAAACATTTTGAAGAAGCTCTAATTTGTCCAGCTGTTTCTCTGTAACATCCAAGTAACAGACGTCCGCATAGTCCAGAATCAGAAAGAGCAGCGATTGCACGAGTAAAATTTTGGTTTCAGTAGGTAGGAATTATTGCAACACTTTAAGGGAATGAAGGCTGAAGAAGATCCTTCGGCTTACCTCATTTATTTGATCTCGCAATCTGTCATATGCAGGATAAGAATAGGTCACTGTCTGATAGGAAGCCACTTTTATAAAATCCATATAAAATAAAGCCCTACATGCCCGTGTGGAATGATTGATGAGACTCTCGATCATGTTTTGTTTGAGTGATTGCATACAACTTTAACTAAATAGTTCAAATCCCAAGTCCGTTCAACATGTCCCACCTACTCGCGCTCAATTTTTCATTAATGTATAGTCACATATCTGAATTTATTGACCTAAACTCTTCAAATATTTAGAACTACAGTAGTTGTTACATATTCTCATACTACCTAGTTTCCTTCGAATTGTTATTGGCACAAATCACCCACTATTTTTATTTATCAATCAAAAGAAAAGTAAGGGAGCCATGCTCCCCAGTCCACTACGAGATCGATTGAAGGTCCGCATTTAAATCGTTCAAAACCGTGTGAAACAAATTTAGATCAAAATGAATACATATCTGCAGGTCATCCGCATGTAGATGATAAGAACACTTAAGAGATGATGTTATTGGGTTGATGAATATAAAGAAAAGGAGTGGAGAGAGAATGCCACCTTGGGGAACGCCTGTAGAGAGATCAGTACATTCAGATATACGCTCTTGGTGTTTAGAAGATTATTGTCATTTTAAATAGCTCGAAAACCAGACAATAACCGATTCAGAGAATCGTAATGAACGCATTACAGCCATAAGCAGATCAAAGTCTACAGTATTGAATGCATTGCTAAAATTCAATAGACATAATGTCAGCTGCTCAATGCTCATTCCACGTCTCACATCATCCGTAATATTGACAAGTGCGGTAGTGGTACTATGCCCCAGACGAAACGGATTAAACAATTCAAATTGATTAAGGTGGAAGTCAATTTGTATATGAACAATTATTTCAATAATTTTAGATAATGCGGGTAGGATAGATATAGGCCTAAAATCTTTATATGACGTGGGTGAGCCAATTTTCGGGAACGGAATAATTAGAGCCTTCTTCCACACACTAGGAATTCTTCTAGTAGACAAAGAAAACTTAATTAAATTTGTTATGATATAAATAATAGTATCGACAGGATAGAATGCCTAATTAATTAAAAATATTGGTTGAACATAAATAAGTTACTTTTTATAAAAAAAAAAAACGTCTTGGAAAATCTTGGAAACAAAAATAATCATACATTGTAACTATTTTGAACACCCTTGAAGAGAGTTACTCTCTAAATGAAACGGCGCTATATAAATGATCATGTTATTATTATTATTAAACCCAACATAATTTTTTGGTGCAATATAAGGTTTAAGTAAATTTTTTTTATTGATAATAAATAAAATTTGTTCTATCCATTCACGTCAAAGCAATACAAATTCCAGCTTGATGGACCAATAATAGTCACGGGCTAAGGTCTAAAAGCATGTTTCCTATCAATCCCATGTCAATCAAACTAGACGTGGACCTTCACGGTTCCTGCTCGCTTCCGCAGATCTGCTCGTTCCATGCTGACGGGCCGGAAAGCGGGTCCTGATTGCACGGTACTGTCATCTGGTTGGACGGATGTTATTGATCAGTTGATAAGGTTTTACTCCAAATCAACTGGAGCGGACTATTGAACCAGAAATACGAAAACATAAACGCTGGAAAAGAATAAGTTTTTATTTTATATTTCGTTGTTTTTCAAATACTCTCTAGTACTGGTTTCTTACGGCAACATAAGAGCGTTGATGATAATGTCTGGAATAATAATTTATAGGTATATCACTTAGCTTTCATTGTATAATAATGTTATTAAAATGATCATTTATTTAGCGCCGTTTGGCGAGCGAACTCTCCTCACGGGCAATTCAGCTCGGGAATCGAACCCGATATTTATTGAAATATTAAAAATGAATCATAATAAAATTATAGAAGTTGAGTTTAGGAAAGGATAGGAAAGTTTAGGAAAGTATAGGAAAGTTTACGAAAGGATAGGAAAGTTTAGGAAAAGATAGGAAAGTAGTTGTCGCGGCAATTAGATCAGGTACTTCCCCGCATCTGTATTTGTTCAAAAAAAATATTTGGCAAGAAAACCGCATAAAATTTACCAAGGGAAGACGAACTACAAAGAAACATTTGTCGATCTTCCGACATGTAATAGTAACACATTCGGCTTAAGGTGTTGTGTAGTATATGTGTGTAGCGTTCATATATAATAATGAATTTTAATAAGACCTTTCATATATAATAATGAATTTTAATTCATATATAATAATGAATTTTAATAATACCTATACATATTAATTTAAAATTATTTAATATTAATATGTATATTAATATATGTACGCATATCACAAAATATTACTCAATTTTACTAAGTAAACTTACGTAATTGTCGAAGACTTGTTTTATGGTGGTAAAGAACTTAGATTTGTTTTTAGTGGAACAACGCTTACATAGAACAAGAAGAATTGGATTTTTCTACAATTTTATGGCTAGATCTTGAGATATAGAAAACACATGATATCATTAGTAGAACGAGATGCAAGTTGGATTGCAGAATCGAAACCTTCCACATGTTGATGCAGGGTTACTCAACTCCAGAGGCAAAGTTTTGTCCTTAATGTTTCGTTTATACTAGGTTATTTACATTAATTGAGGAGAGCACAAAGTTAGTAGCTATTTCTAAATATTGTTGTGATATTCTGGCGAAGAGAGAAGCTATCAATATCTGGGATCATGCACTAATAACATCTCAACAGTCGAGATACATCCCCACCAATAGAAGGCGAGCCCGGACGGTTGTTGTGATATTCTGGCGAAGAGAGAAGCTATCAATATCTGGGATCATGCACTAATAACATCTCAACAGTCGAGATACATCCCCACCAATAG
The DNA here is from genome assembly GCA_949825065.1 of Odontocerum albicorne. Classification (NCBI taxonomy): domain Eukaryota; kingdom Metazoa; phylum Arthropoda; class Insecta; order Trichoptera; family Odontoceridae; genus Odontocerum; species Odontocerum albicorne. The sequence goes on along the minus strand of OX463847.1, from coordinate 42,059,256 downwards.
AAGGCGAGCCCGGACGCGAGGATATCGGATGTTTTTCAGTTAAACATTTTTATTTCGGATAACTTAGAAATTTATCTCATAAACATACTGTACAACGAATGTCGTAAATTCTAGCATTGGCAGAAAACACGGGCAATGAAATAAATAATTTATCAATAGAAATGCATGTTTAAAACGTGAAATGGCCACAATTCTTTTTATTGCATGCTTTTAATGATGTCGATCGAGGTGTATTTTAACGCTGAAAATTGATGAAAATCTACAATAACTCAAAGTGTACACGGTTTTGTAGGATTGAACCCGGAAATGTTTGAATGGCACGCGATCGTTAAATTATTATGCAACATAGTGAAATGAATGCAAAACTTGCCTCGTTTATAAAATACTATAATGCTAAGAATATATTAAAAAAATATTCTAGTTTTGTGACAATATTATACGCATTAAGTGTAAACCAATAACATAAAATTATTTGTACAAATACACAAACCATTTGTGTATATTTTTGTTTTTATGATTATGTGCGGTTTATTATGGGATGAACATTTTCGGTCTTTCTGGAGTGATGATGTGTGAGGAGTTTGATTTCGCATGATGTTTCCTGTTGTAATTGAGTGTCACTGTTTGTCAGGTTGATGAGAATGTGCAACGGGGTTTTGTTTTTGTGTAATCGAAAATCGGAAAGTATCGATTTATTTTTTCATGCTAAATATCCTCAGTGAGATACAGGCAAAAGCCTAGTTTACTGGGGACACGACAAATGAAAGGCAACAATCCATTAAAATTGTATGTCCAAATTAAATTACCTGTTGTTTTTTTGCAAATTATGTATATTTCTTGTCATGTGTAATTGTATAAATAAATAAATCACGCTGTTTCCTTTTTGGGTTAGCAGAGAAGACGGAGAGCAAAACTTTCCCATCGCGGTATATACTATACTACTCATACAACTTCTAAGATTTCTCTAAATTTAACATTTTATTCCTTTGACTTCCTATTACACACTTACCACTGACATACGCACTGTATATATATATTTTATTGGTATTTCTTCATTCATTCGTTCTATATGTCCAAACCGTCTCTCCTGAGTGTTCTTATTGATCTTATTTAATACATTAGTATTGACTTCACGTTCGTCCCAATTCACTTCATTCCGTATTCTGTCATACATTGTCTCCTCATATATTCTTCTCAGTGTATGTATGATATATCTACAGTATTTGACAACGTCCGCGTTTCACTCACAGACATCAAAGTTGGTATTAAAATACTGTTATAGACATCTTAGAAAAATTTGATACTGTCCAGTTCAAATATATATGTTTAAGTGCATCATTGATCCAACCATACGGACAGTACCCGGTGATAAGTAATACACATCGGGCTTAAGAAAGAGACTTTCGGCCATAATCGGCTAATTTCGGCTTTGTAGAGCGTCGTCTCTGTCGCTTGACAACAACTGACAAATCGCGACGGAACACGTATATGAATGACACAGACGACGCTCTACAAAGCCGAAGTTAGCCGATTATGGATGACAGTAGCTTTCTTAAAGCCGGTGTGTATTACTTTCCGCCGGGTACTGTACCTTGGTTTTCATCTACCATGGCTTCCATTTGTTTATTTTCAATGGCATCGTGTAGTGACACTATTACTATTGATTTGTTCCTGCGTGTGGTAATATACCAACATTCGACGACTCCATCATGTCGTGTAATTCATGACTGAGCATCGTGACTCCCATGATAGCTTCCGACTACTCTTCTCCATCCGCGTCTGTACTCCGTGACTTCAAAGGCAGGTAGTTGAAAAGCGTAGTCCAGTTGCATCTCTCACTTGGTCAGTCCAACAAATTAGGATTATTTCTCTTGTGCGTCATCGTTATACGCCTCCAGCAACCATAAACCTCTTCAAACTGTCTGGCCACAAGCAATGTGCCCAAAGAATCGGAGAACTTGTCGAAGACATATTTTCGACAATATAATAATAATAAATATAGGTGTATTAATAGCAACATAGTATGTAGATAATACATTTGAACATACTTCAAGAACACATAAATTGCAGAAAATACATTCAAGACAGAAGCAATCAAAAGATCTGGGCTCATCTAATAACATCCCCCCGGCCAAGATACACCCCACCAATATAAAGCGATCTCAGCCACGGGGACACCAGATGTTTTTCAGCCCACACCCTTGCACATGTAGAATAAGAAGAGAAAAAAAAAAACAGAAAATAAATATGGCATAAAAATAAACAAATCCACAAATACCACCTCAGATCAATTCAAACAAACAAATAAAGGTTCCTTGACAGCAACACAATGTGTACATATATCATATATAGTAAATTCATTCCGAGTATCGCACATACGTCTCAAAATAAACTGCAGAAAATACATTGAAGAGAGAAGACATTAAAAGGTCCGTGATTCTCACTCAGTTCATCGAGAATGTAGGCGTTAGTTTGTCTTGCTGTTCATGGACTTCGTAACACCGTTATCCAGCACTAAATTTCAAATGCATATATTCCACATCTCTCGCTTGCTCTCAGAGTCCAAGTCTCTACACCATACATGAATATTGCGAAGACGAGAGACTTAACTATAGTTCGGAAATTCTAGGATGAGTCCTGTGACTGCTCACAAATTTGCCCCAATACAACCTTGTAACGATGTTCAGTAATTTGAATTATTTTATCAAGTTTAATATAAGCCTCAATTCTAATAAATAGCAAGTTATTTAGGTAAATACATTACATAAGGTTGTATTGGGGCAAATTTGTGAGCTGTCACAGGACTCATCCTAGAATTTTCGAACTATAGGCGCATTTCCGTCATGATGCTCGACAACTAAACCAAGTCAAATGCCTTATTTCAAAGTTTGTATCAATAGGGCGAAGAAAATATTTACTCCCAGTCACCCTATTTTAAACGTACGAATGAATGAAAGAAAAAAGAGACAAAATATGTACGTTATGATAGGTAAAAAGGGGTTTCTATCCTCGACTCCACTCCACTTAGGGTTGCGTGTTAAAGTATCAAATATCAAACTTGACAGCCATAATAACATATACAAGAGTGGTGTTATGTATTTATTTATAAGGCTTTCAGATTGAATAAAAACGTCGCCATCAAAAAAACTTACATCTTATAAAATAAAAAGCTTTCTCAAGGTTCCACATTAAATCTTCATCTCTTCCATATTCATCAAGAAACCTTAGTGAAGACATGGTTTATGTATAAATTCCTTTGAGATCCTTCTGCAAGTACTTAACGAAGTCCATAATTAAAACTGTTAAAAATATTTCTCAGTTTCTTGGATTTTTTTATTTAATTTCAACTAAGAAGCTTGTCACTAGAATACATTAATTTCTTAATAAATAATTTGAGATATGTTCAGAGATTTTCTCTGCTGTTTTTCACTCATGTAACTTTTGTCGGAGTTGTTGCCGTGTTGATATGGCTTTAATGATTACGTAAGTTTCAAAAGCGTTGAAGCCTTCGTCTTGCAAAAAGGCAGTTTAGTTTCATCAGCTTTTGAAGTTGAGATTTTTGGCTCAATATTTTATTTTGTATTAAAAATATGTTAACCTGAAAACAACTTTTTATTTAAAAAGTTAATACATTATCAAAGATTTCAGTTTTAATTTTCCATATAAATATTTAATGAAATATCACTTTATTATTCCACGAATTATTTTAATCACTGCGACACGTATTTCTACCACCTATTTCGAGGCTTTCTTCAGATGTGATGATCCCGATATGTTACGAGACTAATGCTTCGGTCGAACTGGTGACAAATTGCATTTGAAGTATGTGTGGAATACTAACTCAAAAAAAAAATAAGAGAGAAACCTTATATATTCTTTGGTATATTGTTGCTTATGGCTTTACGTGTCTCTAATATTTTTAAAATCACGGTCTAGGTACATAAATACCAAAGTAATAAATAACACTCGAGGTACATAAATACCAAAGTAATAAGTAACACTCGAGGTACATAAATACAAAGTAATAAATAACACTCGAGGTACATAAATACCAAAGTAATAAGTAACACTCGAGGTACATAAATACCAAAGTAATAAATAACACTCGAGGTACATAAATACTAAAGTAATAAATAGCACTCGAGGTACATAAATACCATAGTAATAAATAACACTCGAGGTACATAAATACCAAAGTAATAAATAACACTCGAAGTACATAACTACCAAAGTAATAAGTTATACTCGAGGTACATAAATACCAAAGTAATAAATAAAACTCGAGGTACATAAAAACCAAAGTTATAAGTAACACACGAGGTACATAAATACCAAAGTAATAAGAACCACTCGAGGTACATAAATACCAAAGTTCTAAGTAACACTCGGGGTACATAAATACCAAAGTAATAAGTAACACTCGAGGTACATAAATACCAAAGTAATAAATAACACTCGAGGTACATAAATACCAAAGTAATAAATAACCAAAGAATGCAAAAGGTTTCACTACTTTTATATTTAATTTCCTTTAAGGCGCGTTCTCACGGTTCAAGTTTAGTTGACCGATTAAAGTTGATCAACAAAAGTTGAATATGACTTGAATCAGTTTTTGTTTGTTCACACGTTTCAATAAAAACTGATTCTATAAACAGTTTCAATTTAATTCAGTTAAAAATGACGTCGCAAGTATTTTCTCTTGCATCTTTATTTTTATATTTATCGAGTTGAAAGCAAACTTGACAATCAACTTGAATTCACGTGTTCACACGTTTCAAGACAGGTTTCAACTTGAAAGGAAATGGCGGATGATTAATAACTTAAACGATAAAGTTTGACTGGGTCAATGTGTTCTTGATCAACTCTATTGAAACAAATGTTCTCACTTACAGATTTCATTCAACTTTTGTTGATCAACTTTGATCAGTCAACTAAACTCAAACCGCGAGAACGGGCCTTGAATCAGTTTCTATTGAAATGTGTGAACGAAAACTGATTCAAGTCGTATTCAACTTTTGTTGATCAACTTTAATCAGTCAACTAAACTCGAACCGCGAGAACGGGCCTTGAATCAGTTTCTACTGAAACGTGTGAACAAAAACTGATTCAAGTCGTATTCAACTTTTGTTGATCCACTTTAATCGGTCAACTAAACTTGAACCGCGAGAACGGGCCTTGAATCAGTTTCTACTGAAACGTGTGAACAAAAACTGATTCAAGTCGTATTCAACTTTTGTTGATCCACTTTAATCGGTCAACTAAACTCGAACCACGAGAACGGGCCTTGAATCAGTTTCTATTGAAATGTGTGAACAAAAACTGATTCAAGTCGTATTCAACTTTTGTTGATCCACTTTAATCGGTCAACTAAACTTGAACCGCGAGAACGGGCCTTGAATCAGTTTCTATTGAAATTTGTGAACAAAAACTGATTCAAGTCGTCTTCAACTTTTGTTGATCCACTTTAATCGGTCAACTAAACTTAAGCCGTGAGAACGGGTCCTTAAGTCACTGAATCTCACATTTCCGATGAAACATGACGCCAGGACCTAAACACTGCTCTCTCAACAAACAGGGATCATTTTCCCTGAAGAGAGCCTGGAGACCAGAAGTAGAAACAAGTGCCGCAAGTTATAATGTATTTTATGAAATAATAAAGTAATTTTTATTAAATATTGTTATAATTTAATACCAATTACGTTGTGATAATATATACGAGTATGTAAGTCGGAAAAATAATACCGGTGAGAATAATGAGACTGACGATAAAGTATGGCCTTAAATGAAATGTACACCGATTCTTAGATGTATGCCGTAGATTCGTTTCAGGAAAATTCACATGAATTGAAGAAAAAACATTTATGTAACACTGGAAGATATATATGTTCCAGAATATTTTAAACGCGTAAATTGAGGTAGAGAATTCTTATAAATGTCAAATAATGTCAACAAAAACGGTGTAAAAATCAAACCGATAAAAATTATTTGTAGAAAGTCAACGAGGCACTTAAATACGAGGGTCATCCAGAAACTAAGGTTACAAGGGCTCCCGAGGCCGGGGGAATTTTTTAGTTTCAAAGTTGGTGCACCTGGCGTATAGGGGGGATCCTAACGGTCAATTTGTTTGATCCCGCGTGTTTATCGGCCATTTTGTTCAGTCACAGTAAATACTTCCGATGGAGAGGTCGTCGCGCGTTCCCGCCAACTCTCGTCCGTGCGAGACCCGCGCGGTCATCAGTTTTTTTGACTTTGCAGAACAATACCGCCGCGAATATCCATCGGAAACTCGTGGAAGTTTATGGTAGTGATGTAATGAGTCGACAACATGTCACGAAGTGGGTTAGGTTGTTCAGAGAAGGTCGTACTGATACTCACGACGAGGCAATGCAGTGATTTCTGACGAATTTGTGCAAAAAATTGAAGAACAAGTGCGAAATGACCGCCGTGTGACGCTTGACGACCTTCACAAAGAATTTCCTGACATTTCTCGAAGTCTCTTTGGTAATATTGTGTCGGAAAAACTTGGTTACAAGAAGTTGCCCAAATGCTCACACCGAATCAACGTCAAAATCGAATGGCCGCCGCGCGTGAATTTTTGGATGGTTTTGCACAAGAGGGAGAAGCTTTTCTGGACTATATCGTGACGGGGGATGAGACGTGGGTGTGTCACTACACCCCAACAATTTTCTAACGATCAGAATGTCGAGGAAGGTGTGAAGAAGTGGCTGAAAGAGCTGGCGGCGGAGGTCTATGACACTGGCATACAAAAGCTGGTTCCCCGACTACAGAAATGTCTTGATCTCGACGGCGATTACGTTGAAAAATAGTTAAATATATTTTTTAAGTATCCTGTAAATTTCAATTAAATACAAGCATTTTTTTATCCTACATGAATGTTGTAACCTTACTTTCTGGATGACCCTTGTATATATACTCGAACTGGACAATATTAAAATGTTAGTCCAAATTAGTATATTGATATCCACTTTAATGTATGTGAGTGAAATATGGACGTGGAAAAAGACTGAGAGAAGGTGAAAAATGTTGTAGAAATGCGTGTATTAAGAAGAATACATATAGTGATAATGTATGACAGCATACGGCATTAATTGATAAGGGATGAATGTGAACCAAAAGCTGATATGTTAAGTAAGATGAAGAAGGACATTCTGAGATGGTTTGTACATGTAGGACGAATGGATGAAGAAAGACTAACAAAGCAGATATATAGAGCAAATGTTTGTGGAAGGGTGGGAGAAGACCAAGTATAGTTGGATCAAGTTAATGTTATTCTGAAAGAAGGAAACGCAGAAAGTCAGAAAAGTCGTAGAAATATGAAAAGGTGTATGGGTGTAAAAGAGACTAAGGATCTGTAGCGAGACATAGGAAAATCTCATGATCTATGTTTTGTACCTACCCCGACAGGAAGATGTCGTGATGGTATATGTATGTAATAACAATTTTTATTTTGGAAGTGTGTCTTCAATGCAATGGCACATACTAACATAGATGTTGGTCGGTCTGAATTAAATTGTCAGAGAGAAAAATTATTTATATTTTTTTATTTACTGGTGAACATGTTTATTTACTGGTAATCTTTTTATAATAATATAATAAGGTAATATTTAAGATAATAAACATGTTTTATTTGGTGGTAAACATCTTCACATTTCTCATACATTTTACTTACCAGACTCAGTAATTCATCCTCGTTCTCCGCTATCACTTCAATCTACCAGGAAAAACAATGAGTTCTGTCATTCTATAAAATAAAATTACATGGGTGATATTTGAATCATAAAAAAATTACCTGATTCAGTTTCAAAAACTCATTCTGTAGACATGTAAAAGATTTATCGTAAATAGGCTGACAAAGTCGCGTTTATTTTTCCTTTCAGACATTTTGAAGTGAAACTTCTATAGGCGCGTTAGGGTAAATTGGCCTGAACGTCACGAAAAGTGAAACGATGTATTATATTATTTTTTAAGTATCATTAAATTATTGTTAATTATTATGAGCATTTTATTTATTAACAAATTAATATTAATTATTTTAATATTAATAATTATTTATTATTAATAATAATTAATATTATTTTAATATTATATTATTATCAAAACTATTATTAATTTTTTTATTTTTTATCAAAATAATTATTATTTATTATTAAAAATAATATTTTTTGTTATATATTATTTTCATATTAATATATTTAATAATTAAGTACTAATTTTATTTTATATTAAATTATATTATTTTATTTAATATTTATTAATATATAATTAATATTAAATATTTAATTATAATAATATATGGTATACATATTTTATTATAATATTAATAATAATATTATTATAACATTATAATTAATTATAATGTAATTAATTAATAATATATTATAATTATATTATTAATAATATAATTAAAATAATATTATAATAAATAATTAGTTATTTAAAATTCATTAATTTAATAATTAATTATAACATAAAAATATTCATTTATTTAATATTAAAAAATATAAATTTAATATAATTAAGTGTATTATATTATTATAATTATTATTATTTATTATTAAAAATAAAAATATTTTCTTATTATGTAAATTAAGAGAGATTTTTTAAATTAAATTTCACATAGCCATTTTTATTTAATTAAGAGAGATTTTCTTGAATTACATTCCAAATAACCGTTTCCAAATCCTAAAAGAAAAATCGTTAAGAAATAGAAAAAAAGCAATGCATAAAATCTACTTTTCCTAGGAGCTAAGAAGTTTCACTTCTACAGCGCGAGAGTCTCACGCATATGTTTTTTTATCACGATAACATTAGATTTCACATTAATGATACACTCATATAAACTCAATAAACATATACGTAAAATGGCCAAAAATATAAATGCAAACACTCACAAAACCCTAGATTTACTGCCAACGCATTATTTGTCCCTTTATAGCTGTTGAAAAGAGTACGTTGAACAATAAAGATAAACTTAATAATAATTTGTCTGCAGTCCTAATGATGCCAAACCCAAGCAATTGAGAAACTCCAGAATGTTCCCACTGTAGATTTTATCCCAGTTAATATAAAATAATTTACTAAACGTGTAACAAATACAGCAATTACATAATGTACCCGCTGTACCTCGCAGACAGGACAAATAAATATGACTGGGTCTTACAAGGGGTGGTTTTACCTTTTGGAATAGCGAAACAATTGCTCTGAATGTATGCATACAAGGCTGTGGGGTGTGCTTAAATAATAAATAAAGATATATCAAGTTAATGATAGTCAAACAACAACGCGGAGTTATGTTAACAAGGGTGGGACAATGTCGACAATTTTGAGAAGGAAGAGAGAATTATATGCTTATGCGATATTTATATAAATAACATCCACATTGTTTCCCTGTTGGACTAGGCATAAATGACAGAGCACTATACTTTCCAATTTAGACACCCATATTTCTCCTCTTCCATATTCATACACCTTCCCATATAACTCTTCTCTCTTATTTATTTAAATCCACTACATTCCTATCACTATACTCAACTTGTATATTATGTCTTGTTAAATCATTAACACTGTAGAAGTTTAAATACATTGTAATGTTTTTAGTCAAACATTGTCTGTGCGTTGAGATGAACATCTGGCAAATACATACATACATTCCGAAGATCTCACCGCTGATTGCTGAAGTTGTCTCTTCCCTCTTTCCACTCACAACCCCCATCATGAATTTTTGCCGTTAAAAGCGTGTTTGTCGAATTATTTTCGAACCTAATTCAGTATTGTTTGTGTTCCCCTGATGATGAGGTGAAAATCTTGAAACCGATAGGGTTATTCTGTTATATAAAGTGGAATAAACAATGTTTGACTAAACAAATTTCAACAACTTATATATGGTTATTTTAAAATATTTTTAATTTATCAAATATAAAGAGTTTGAGTGTCGAGTGAGTCTGCCCATGAAGAGAGTCTACTCTCGAAACAGCGCTTTATGAAATGTATTGAAATTATTATTATTAATTTATCTGGGTAAATGGAGTGCCCATGAAGAGTCTGCTCTCGAAACGGCGCTTTATGAAGGGTATTTTATTATTAGTATTAATTTATCTGGGTAAATGGAGTGCCCATGAAGAGAGTCTGCTCTCGAAACGGCGCTTTATGAAGGGTATTTTATTATTAGTATTAATTTATCTGGGTAAATGGAGTGTCCATGAAGAGAGTCTGCTCACGAAACGGCGCTTTATGAAGGGTATTTTACTATTAGTATTAATTTATCTGGGTAAATGGAGTGCCCATGAAGAGAGTCTGCTCACGAAACGGCGCTTTATGAAATATATTTTAATTATTAGTATTAATTTATCTAGGTAAATGGAGTGCCCATGAAGAGGGTCTGCTCTCGAAACTGCGCTTTATGAAGGGTATTTTATTATTAGTATTAATTTATCTGGGTAAATGGAGTGTCCATGAAGAGAGTCTGCTCACGAAACAGCGCTTTATGAAATGTATTTTATTATAAGGATTAATTTATCTGGGTAAATGGAGTCCCCATAAAGAGAGTCTGCTCTCGAAACGGCGCTTTATGAAGGGTATTTTATTATTAGTATTAATTTATCTGGGTAAATGGAGTGTCCATGAAGAGAGTCTGCTCACGAAACAGCGCTTTATGAAATGTATTTTATTATAAGGATTAATTTATCTGGGTAAATGGAGTCCCCATAAAGAGAGTCTGCTCTCGAAACGGCGCTTTATGAAGGGTATTTTATTATTAGTATTAATTTATCTGGGTAAATGGAGTGTCCATGAAGAGAGTCTGCTCACGAAACAGCGATTTATGAAAGGTATTTTAATTATTATTATTAATTTATCTGGGTAAATGGAGTGCCCATGAAGAGAGTATGCTCACGAAACGGCGCTTTATGAAATATATTTTAATTATTAGTATTAATTTATTTAGGTAAACTAAGATATTTGAATGGATCATTAAAATTCATTATTCCTCCATCCTGTGCAGCCCAACCATTCACGAGTTGAAGGAATAGTTGGTTGTTTGAGGACAACAATAGAACAATTAATGTTACTCATATTTCAGATTATGAGGTAGTAAAATTGCTATGAGCAGATTCTTAACAATGAATTTGTCTGGAAATATTATATTGTCTTGTTCTTCAATATATTTCAGTAGATTTTTTAAAACTCTTACTCTTTCATGTTTTGTGAACTGATAGCAGCTTTCCCACGATCTTTTTGAGGGTCTGTTTTTCCGATATTATCCATCCTTTGAACGTTTTCCGACAATGAAGTATTCTCTGTCTTCCTCATATTACGATACCTTCGGTTTTAAACATATAATTTATTTCCACATTTATTATTTTATATCTAGTGTTTAATCAGGTATGCGTCGTAACTTTTGCGTGTTTTGATGTTTTTAGTCAACATTAAATATTCAGTTCGCTATTCAAAGTATATTTTCTGCTTAAATATTACTTTATTTCAACAAAATGAAAAAAATTTAAAATCATAATAAAAGCTATATTATATAAGGAGAGATTTCGGATGTGGAGAGCTTTTGGAAGTTTCCCCATAGGAAATTATAACATCAATTTTCTTTATCACGTAACCATAAATTTTATGTTTCTGGTTATACAATTGTTTTAACATTATATTATTAATGATATTAAACGTTAAAGTAAATAAAACGGTAAAATATATACACTAGAATCGAACAATATTAAAATTGGCTCAGATACTATTTAAGTACCAACTTTGATATATGGAGTGAATCATGGACGCAGAAAAATATTGAAAAAAGTCGAATAAACCTTCTATGTTAGAATTATATTTACTGAGTAGAATACATGGGGTAAAAATGTATGACAGAATAGAAAGAGTTATAAGAGATGAATGTGGACTTGATGATGATGTATTAATTAAGATATGTTGTTTATAGTTAAGGCATTAACGTTGTGGAGGTTTAAAGACATTGTAATTTATTTTTATCAAACACTGTTTATTCCACTTTTTATAACGGTTTAACCCTACCAGTTTCAAGGCTTTCATCTCATGTTCTGGGGAGCACAAACAAGACATGTTTGGTCTCCCCTGAAGATGAAATGAAAGCCTTGAAACCGGTAGGGTTATACCGTTACAAAAAAGTGGAATAAACAGTGTTTGATAAAAATAAATTACAATTAATTAAGATAGTTTAGGCATGTAGAGCACATGGATAAAATAGATAAACAAAATATCTATACAGTGTAAATTTAGTGAAAATCGTGGTAGAGAAGAGAAAGGATGGTGCATACTTGAAAATAATTGTTGTGAAATCTAAAGTTATGGTGAATGAAAAGGATGAAATGAAAAGTGAATACGATATTCGGATGAAAATGAAAAATTAGAAGGAGTTAAGGAATTTTGATATTTGGTATATTCTCGAAAGAGGAAAATATGAATTGTAACAGGAAACAAAGTAAATGCGGCACTAAAATAGTTATATTCAAATCAAGCATTAACAAGATCTGCTAAAATTATGGTCCACAAAAGCGTAGTAGTGCCAACATTGATGTATGGGAGTAAACCGTGAACGTGAGAATTTAATGATATGGCAATTTGACGGTCTGTCTACTACTCCAACAGGAAAATGACAGAATAGTATGTACGAGTATGTATGTAAGAAAAAAATCAGCGCGTTCGGTGCCGTGTAACTTGCATGTTTGACGCTCTGTTTTCTCTGACTACTATCCCAACAGGAAAATTACATAATAGTATGTATGTATATATGTTAATCTTTCTCTTCCTGTGCTAAAAAAAATCCGCGCGTTCCGGTACTGTGTATTCAAAACACATCAATACACATGTAAAAATGAGCGATTTAAAATCGGAAAAACAAGAATATTCATAGCCAATCGCTTAAATTAATAAAATTTCAAGTCAAAAGTGATAATAATTGAAATTTAATTTCTAAAAACATGAAAAAAACATCGGCCGACGTTCACGAAACGGGCGAAGAGACCACTCAAATGGATGCCCGAGAGCTACTGAGACCTGAGACGGGACTCGGTCTCGGACTGTTATACCTCGGAGGAAGAAACACAATTGCGAACTAAGATTCTATTTCTTGCGTTCATCCATATACCGAAGTAGAGTGAGACGCGAATAGCGTCACTTCCTCACTCAAAGTGGTTTTTTTTAGAATGAATATACCTACGTCACACACTGGCACACGTTTGATTGTATTTGTGAATTTATTCCCGATTTTCACAAAATATCTCTGATGCGGCCAATAAGTGCTAATTATTATTAATATTATTTTTTTCATTCAATGCGTAAATGTATTACGGAGGAATACCTAAAATCTGAACCCAGTATTTATTATAGTTATAGAGATATTAAAGTTTTTAAAAGCAATGTGTACTAGTTACATATCACAGGGAAGGAAGGGTTAATAAACAAATTTTGAAGAGCTTCATTTTTCTCGATGGTATTTTTTTCCATTTCTTCCGGTCTACCGCATTATCCCTCCAAGAATGCCCACCCCTAACACGAAATCATCATGTAAGGGTTGTCTGAGTATACGGAGTGATCTGATTTCTGACTTCCTAGCCTCAATTATGGTTTTATGGCCAATTTTGAGGCTGACTTTGGACCTACATGGTCTGTTATGACATGGAAAAGGAGGAGAATGTATTTGTGTGACATAAATAGATAGTTGACCTAAATTATAAGACTGGTTGTCTTAAGTGGTTATTGTCAGTGTAATTCCATCGATCGAGTGTTGATAAAAAAAATTATATCAAAAGTTGTCATAAATCAACAGTGCCATCTATTATACGAGTACACATTGATTTAAGAAATTTATTTTGTAAGAATATTCCTTGTAAGCTGTATGAGAATTCATCATATTAGAAAAAGTGCTAGGATGAATTGTCCCTGCTTTTGAAAGAGCGAGTGAATAGTTGTACCTGCAGAAATGCTCTGAAATATTACCTTCTATAGTATATAAATAGTTTTGTTTGATGTGGACTTTTATTTGCCATCAATCTTTTCGCTGGTGGCGGTGACGGGGGTTGTGTGTGCGTTCTCTTCTCATTAACTTTTATATTACTACTTATTTATTTTCATTTTACGTATTGTGGTTTGTATGTATGAAAATAATCTTCTATTTGTGATTTTATCTTAATATAATTTGGACTCCTGTCAGCTTTTCTCTTTTTTCGCTGACAGTTCATGTGAGGTGGTATTTATTCGTGGGATTACTTTTTTTATTTTTTCTGCCATTCATTAATTTCCTGTTTTTTTTTCTTAATTTATATGTACAAGGATGTGGACTAAAAAACACCTGATGTCCTCATGTGATAAACATACAGGTTGCTATCCATAAAACCTATATTTATTTAATTATTTAATTTACATGTAAACGGATGTGGACTAAAAACACCTGATGTCCTCATGTGATAAACATACAGGTTGCTATCCATAAAACCTATATTTATTTAATTATTTAATTTACATGTACAAGGATGTGGACTAAAAAAACACCTGATGTCCTCATGTGATAAACATACAGGTTGCTATTCATAAACCTATATTTATTTAATTATTTAATTTACATGTACAAGGATGTGGACTAAAAAACACCTGATGTCCTCATGTGATAAACATACAGGTTGCTATCCGTAAACCTATATTTATTTAATTATTTAATTTACATGTACAAGGATGTGGACTAAAAAACACCTGATGTCCTCATGTGATAAACATACAGGTTGCTATCCATAAACCTATATTTATTTAATTATTTAATTTACATGTACAAGGATGTGGACTAAAAAACACCTGATGTCCTCATGTGATAAACATACAGGCTGCTATCCATAAACCTATATTTATTTAATTATTTAATTTACATGTACAAGGATGTGGACTAAAAAACACCTGATGTCCTCATGTGATAAACATACAGGTTGCTATCCATAAACCTATATTTATTTAATTATTTAATTTACATGTACAAGGATGTGGACTAAAAAACACCTGATGTCCTCATGTGATAAACATACAGGTTGCTATCCGTAAACCTATATTTATTTAATTATTTAATTTACATGTACAAGGATGTGGACTAAAAAACACCTGATGTCCTCATGTGATAAACATACAGGTTGCTATCCATATACCTATATTTATTTAATTGTTTAATTTATATGTACAAGGATGTGGACTAAAAAACACCTGATGTCCTCATGTGATAAACATACAGGTTGCTATCCATAAAACCTATATTTATTTAATTATTTAATTTACATGTACAAGGATGTGGACTAAAAAACACCTGATGTCCTCATGTGATAAACATACAGGTTGCTATCCATAAACCTATATTTATTTAATTATTTAATTTACATGTACAAGGATGTGGACTAAAAAACACCTGATGTCCTCATGTGATAAACATACAGGTTGCTATCCATAAACCTATATTTATTTAATTATTTAATTTACATGTACAAGGATGTGGACTAAAAAACACCTGATGTCCTCATGTGATAAACATACAGGTTGCTATCCATAAACCTATATTTATTTAATTATTTAATTTACATGTACAAGGATATGGACTAAAAAACACCTGATGTCCTCATGTGATAAACATACAGGTTGCTATCCGTAAACCTATATTTATTTAATTATTTAATTTACATGTACAAGGATGTGGACTAAAAAACACCTGATGTCCTCATGTGATAAACATACAGGTTGCTATCCGTAAACCTATATTTATTTAATTATTTAATTTACATGTACAAGGATGTGGACTAAAAAACACCTGATGTCCTCATGTGATAAACATACAGGTTGCTATCCATAAACCTATATTTATTAAATTATTTAATTTACATGTACAAGGATGTGGACTAAAAAACACCTGATGTCCTCATGTGATAAACATACAGGTTGCTATCCATAAACCTATATTTATTTAATTATTTAATTTACATGTACAAGGATGTGGACTAAAAAACACCTGATGTCCTCATGTGATAAACATACAGGTTGCTATCCATAAACCTATATATATTTAATTATTTAATTTACATGTACAAGGATGTGGACTAAAAAACACCTGATGTCCTCATGTGATAAACATACAGGTTGCTATCCATAAACCTATATTTATTTAATTATTTAATTTACATGTACAAGGATGTGGACTAAAAAACACCTGATGTCCTCATGTGATAAACATACAGGTTGCTATCCATAAACCTATATTTATTTAATTATTTAATTTACATGTACAAGGATGTGGACTAAAAAACACCTGATGTCCTCATGTGATAAACATACAGGTTGCTATTCATAAACCTATATTTATTTAATTATTTAATTTACATGTACAAGGATGTGGACTAAAAAACACCTGATGTCCTCATGTGATAAACATACAGGTTGCTATCCATAAACCTATATTTATTTAATTATTTAATTTACATGTACAAGGATGTGGACTAAAAAACACCTGATGTCCTCATGTGATAAACATACAGGTTGCTATCCATAAACCTATATTTATTTAATTATTTAATTTACATGTACAAGGATGTGGACTAAAAAACACCTGATGTCCTCATGTGATAAACATACAGGTTGCTATCCATAAACCTATATTTATTTAATTATTTAATTTACATGTACAAGGATGTGGACTAAAAAACACCTGATGTCCTCATGTGATAAACATACAGGCTGCTATCCATAAACCTATATTTATTTAAATATTTAAGTCCGAATAAAAATAACAAAAATCACTTTTCAATAGATGGTAATATTGTAAAAATCATATAGCTTCATACCAGAAGGCATTAAACTGGTTGAATATTAGAAATGGACACCAAATTCACATACTGTCTATATTTTATAATATCTTTGACTGTCTCGCCGCCCCCTCTAATATCGCCGAAAATTTTCAATGTCTTTCCAATCATAGATTAGCACTACGGTCAAACAGAGATTGTCTATTGGCCTTTCCAGTTCAACGCTCCTCTTTTTTTACGTCGTCCTTAACTGTCCATGCAGTGAGACTCTGGAATCAGTTACAAACGAATATAAGACTCGCTCCGTCCTTGGTATGCTTTAAGAAGCGACTAAAAAAACTCTTCATTTCTAGTCAGTAAAATAACGTGTTTCATTCCTGATTTTTCTTTTCCTTTCCTCTCCCCCATCCCTTTCTTTCTTTTTAATTGATATCTCACTTTTATGTAAAAGAATGTTCGGGTGATTGTCCGTCTTTGTGGGGTTCGTGGGCATATGCTCACGTATGTGTTTATGGATTTCGTGGGGATGGATAGTCATTTGAATGACTTATGCGACCACGTAACTTGCTTCATTTACTTTTGTCTGGTTGGTTGGAATAGATCCGCGGGCCGTAGTTTGCCGACCCCTGTTCTATGGTTATGATAATTAAACATTGTCATTTTTTTTTTTAAATAAATAAAAAACATATATTTATTTTAGATTCACTACTGCTTTATTTGAGTTCACTGCCGGTTTCAAAGACTTGAACTAAATTTAGTGTAAAATATATTTTTTTCCAATTATAATGGGTACAGGAGAGGGTGAGGGGAGTAGTGGCTAATGAGGGGAAGGGAAGTGACTAATAAGGAGAGGGGTGGTGGCTTATAAGGGTACGCCTATTTACACCCCTTATTAGCCACTACTCTCCCCCTCTCCTGTAACTACTACAAATAAAAAATATATATTTTAGACATCATTTAGTTCATCTTCAACTGACGAGGAAGAATCAAAAGTCTTTGAAACCGGTTGTGAACTCAAATAAAACAGTGGTTAATACAAAATATAAAATAAGTGTTTTATTTATTTTATGAAAAAATTATAAACATTACACCACAAAGTGAAACAAAGTCTCATCTAAGATTCAAGATGTTTTATTTTATTTTAATATACTCGTACTTTGATGTTATGGGGTTAAACCTGTATCAAATATACTCGCATAATAAAATAAAAAAGAAAATGAAGACATCCTTATGAAATTGGTGTAATATTCATGAACTATATTTGAATGCCAATTATTTGAAAGTGCTGAAGCATTTATCGAGTAATTGAAGAACTTAAATAGCGTCATACGAGGGTCACCCAGAAACTAAGGTTACAAGGGCTCCTGAGGCCGGGGAAATTATTTTTTTTCAAAGTTGGCGCACCTGGCGTGTAGGGGGGATCTTAACGGTCAGGTTGTTTGGTCCCGCGTGTTTGTAGGTCATTTTGTTCAGTCACAGTAAATTCTTCCGATCGAGAGGTCGTCGTGGGCTGCCGCCACCTCTAGTCCGTGCGATACCCGCGCGTTCAACCGTTTTTTGACTTTGCAAAACAATACCACCGCGAATATCCATCGGAAGCTCGTGGAAGTTTATGGTAGTGATGTGATGAGTCGACAACATGTCACGAAGTGGGTTAGGTTGTTCGGATAAGACCGTACTGATACTCACGACGAGGCAAGGCGCTTGACGACCTTCACGAAAAATTTCCTGACATTTCTCGAAGTCTCCTTGGTAATATTGTGTCGAAAAAACTTGGTTACAAGAAGTTGTGTGCGAGATGGGTGCCCAGAATGCTCACACCGGAGCACCGTCAAAATCACGTGACCGCCGCGCGTGAATTTTTGGATCGTTTTGCACAGGAGGAAGAAGCTTTTCTGGACTCGACCGTGACAGAAGATGAGACGTGGGTGTACCACTACACCCCAACAATTTTCCAGCGATGAAGAGGTCGAGAAAGCTGTGAAGAAGTGGCTGAAAGAGCTGGCGGCGGAAGTCTATGACACTGGCATACAAAAGCTGGTGCCCCGACTACAGAAATGTCTCGATCTCGACGACAATTACGTCGATAAATAGTTTAATATATTTGTGAAGTATCCTGTGAATTTCAATTAAATACAACCATTTTTAGATCCAACGTAAATGTTGCAACCTTACTTTCTGGATGACCCTCGTATAAACATAAATACAATTTCCTGAAGTAACAAGCATACTTTTAAGCTTCTTTCACTTTTAATGTAAGAAATAAATAATTCACGTAAGAGACTTTGTAATTTACTCATAATACAAGTCCCGTAGGATCTCTACAGGTATAAAATGCAGTTTAATGGTGTATGCGTCAAATAAATAAACATAATTACAGCATTAACCATTATTACCACCAATCAACGCTGCCTTCAACGTCGTCGGTGTAATATGAACTGCATAAAATATGGTTAGTGGATTTTTATTACATGCACTTTGCTGCATTAACATTAAGTTAAAAAATATGCATGTTTCATTAACTTATTGTACATAATAATTTTTTTAATGAACAATGTATTTCTTTTCTTTCTTTGCCATTTATCTACACTGACCAACGTAGCCTGATCGGAAAGACATTTGACTTCTACTTGGAGGTATCAGGATTGCTTCCCGATGGCACCAAAAAAAAATAGATCCCAGTCTGATAGCAATACTCACACGTGCTAGACATGTGCGAGTGTTGTGGCCTCTTCATGTAAGGGGTATTATTGTCAAATCGCGAGTTCTATGGTTTTTTAAGTAGTTACTAAGCCCGAAGACTCGGAATTTGGTAGCTAAAAACTTGTTTTTTTTTCTTTGGTTTAGGACATTTACAAATAACACAGGCTTTTCTAGCCCAACGTGAGAATATGCAGAGAGTGCAATATGGTGGCTGACTCAATGTGGACTATTTAGCTCATCGCTCTCAGGGCTTAGGAAGACGGTGACTGAATTGAAGAAAGAATGACGGCTTTTTACTTCATCTACAAAATTTATAGCATTTTCACTGACTTATTAATACGACTGAACTAAGCATTTTATACATAAATACTCGTATATATCATCAGGCCGCTTCCCTTTCGAGGCAAGCAAAAAGGAGAAAGCGACGGACTCTCCTATTTCGAAACACATCTAAATATATACGAGGGTAGTCCCAAAAGTACCCGACCTAACAAAGAAAACACAAAACATTTAGGAAAAAATATTTTTATTTCTCAACATAGTCTCCTTTCCGCTCGACACACTTTTCCCAGCGATGGTCAATAGCTTCGATACCCAGTTTATAGTGAGAACTATCGAGCGCTTCAAAATAGCAATCAACCTCAGATTCCACCTCTTCATTGTTGGCAAATCTTTTACCAGCGAGCCATTTTTTTCAAGTTTGGAAAAAGAAAATAATCCGAGGGGGCTAAATCTGGCGAATAGGGTGCGTGAGGAAGCAATTCTCTAAATTTAAACTATCGTTAGAATTGATAGTACACATTCTCAAACAACTCCTATGATTTGTCTGAATTTTTTTTTTTTAATATTATTCACTTGTTCAATCCACACTATACTCGGTTTTCCTCTACCATACCGTCCAGTCATACTTGCACTGTAAATTTATTTTATGTCTTTCTTCATTCATTCGTTGTACGCACCTAAACAATCTCAGAGTGCGTTTTTTATCCTACTTAATGCATCAACCTTAAGTTCACATTAATCCCCATTCTCTTTATTCCATATTCTGTCATACATTGTCAACCCATGTTTTTTTTTTCAATCCATGCACTTGTAATGTATCTCTATCAATGTCAATATGCTAATCTTATCGTATACTCTTATCTACTTCCATTAATTATTATAAGTTATCGTGCAAACCAATGTTAAGCTTATCGATGTTGTAATGTACGAGTATCTTTACCTATGTTATCTTATCATATACTCTTATCCACTTCCAATATATCATGCAAACCAATGTCAACCATATCTCTGTACTATGTAATCTAAGACCTATAAATATTAGTGTTATCACATGTATGTCAAACTTAACTCAATGTATTATGTTTAAATTTATCATCTGTCTGAATTATCACGAGTTGCGATAAATCCAAATTCAATAAAGATTTCATATCACTAAATGGAACTAAGCAGCGAACGATACATTCAAATAAATCGCCTGATATCGATTTGACCTTAAGGGCAAAGATAACATACCCGAAACATTCCTTTTTAATCTATTGAAGGGTCGCACGTATGGTTATCTTTGCTTTAAATAGAACGCCATATCAGAGAAAGCAAGCATTATTCTTAAAGCCACTACGATGTTAACATCATTGTTACTATTACTTCTATAAATACTGCTAATATTATACTTCAATGTAATTCAACCATTATACAAATAAAATTACACAGTTGAAATTCTAAAAGTGTTTTCGTTGCAAAAGGCCTACTTCTACAGTATTAATTCTGTCAACATAATAATTTTAACTTTTATACTCTAAAAACTCCTGTAATTTGAGAAAATGTTGAACATAATGTATAATGCAATTATTTATTGGTTCTATCCCAACAGTTTATTATCATTTATATGCACTACGATCAGAGAGCCAAACTGTAAGAAATACAGAAATGGTGTGAGAGATATATCTGAGCGCAGCCTCCCGTGAAATAGAGCCAGTCCAATAGATGCGGTCTGCTGGTTTCCGATCCTGGGACAGAGATACCGCGGTAGATTGTTAGATAGATCTATCCACCATTCTGTTGGATGCTGAGGTCAGGATCATAACTTTTAATAGACGGTATATCCTTTGGAACAGTCCTAACTGCCGGAACCGACGAGACAAGATGTACGTTGTTAAATTGAACAAGTGGACTTAATCAAGTTTACGTTTTAATGGAACAATTTCATAAGTTAACCTCTGTTAGATAATACTCTGCAACATCTTGATATACTCGTATTATAATTATTTTCAATTTTACCAGAAAGGTATAAAACGACGTGAAAATAAAAATTGTTCAGACTGGTGTGCTTTTTTGGTCAATGGTAAGGATCAGCACGCCACCGAAAATGTTCAACGAATCTCCGATCATGAACTTGTGCTACGCTCAAACAAAAATGTTCAACAAATTTTCAACGAATCTCCGATCATGTTCAACGAACCTCCGAAAATGTCTAACGAATCTCCGATCATGAACTTGCGCTACGCTCAAACAAAAATACAATTTTGGCATTTCTTGTTTATCTCTCTTTCTTATTCAAGTCGTTCTTCACTGTTCATGCCGGTAGACAATGGAACCATACACCTAATGTTGTAAGACTATCTCTCGTTGACTTGGTTCAACAGCGCCATAAAATATGAATATCTCTTTGATGAAAAAAATATTTAATCTACTTAACTCTTATTTTCTTTCTTCCCAATTTCCTTCTCCTTTCTTAGTATTTGATGTTTTTTTTCATTTCGCAAATATTTTGTTTTACTGTGTTTTTAAAGCTTTATGTATGTTTTAGTCTTTTTTCCATTTCTGGTGAATTTATTTGCTAACCAACTATTTTTTTCGACCATTCAGCTTACATTGCATAAGTCAAGTAGTTTAAATACATGCCATATTTTACCAAAAAAATTAGTTCATGTAAAAAAAAAACACAAATCTTTATACTCGATCAATAATAGTAAAACTGGAAGAATGACATTCGTTCAAGGATAGGGAAGGAAAACAATGAAAATTAGGATACAAAGGTACTCTTGAGTGACGTAATTATTATTTAATTATCTTTTTATTGTTATTTAAGATGTGACACATCTAATAACTTTTGGAAGTCGAGGAAGGCTAAAAAGAAGGTATCACATTAAAAAAAAAGTTTTAAATACTTTTTTTAAACTTTCATTTTTGATATGAAAAATAACAGAGGAAGTAATATAAACAAATTTAATTATAGCAATTAAAAATGTTTTACTTAAAACTTTAATCCAATTTATTTTTGTATCAATGTAGCAAACACACATATTTGATTGAGATGCTGTTGAGATGTGGTATAGATGAAAAGGATGTGAGAATAATCAAGAATCTGTACTGGGACCAAAACGCTATCATTAAATTGGAAAACGGAAACACCTCACAAGGTATTCCCATTCAGCGAGGAGTCCGTCAGGGGTGTGTTCTCTCACCAACTTTATTCAATCTGTACTCTGACTTGGTCTTTAAGGAAGCGCTGACTGAGACAAATCTCGGTGTGAAGGTCAATGGGGTGGTCATCAATAATATCAGATATGCGGATGACACCGTTCTAATTGCGGACAGTTTAAAAGGCCTTCAAGAACTGCTTGATAAAGTTGACTCCGTTGGTGAACGTTTTGGTATGAACATTAATGTGAGCAAAACTAAAATGATGGTTTTTAGCCGAGAATGTCATCCAAATACCCACCTTACGCTAAGGGGTGTTGTTGTCGAGAGGGTGAAACGGTTCAGGTACCTGGGAAGCATGATTACTGAGAAACTGGACCCTGACAATGAGATAAAATGCAGAATAGAAGCGGCACGAACGGCTTTTAATAAAATGAAAAACCTTCTTTGTGACGATAATATAAACTTAAAGCTGAGACAAAGAATGGTCAAATGTTACGTATGGTCTGTCTTACTTTACGGCGTGGACTCTTAAAGTTAACATAATAAACCGCCTTGAAGCGTTTGAAATGTGGATCCACCGTAGAATGTTAAGAATATCTTGGACCGATATGATAACAAACACTGATGTACTACGTAGAGCCAATGCAAATAGAGAACTATTCACCACTGTTAAGCTCCGTAAAACATCATATTTTGGCCATGTAATGAGAGGTGACAAATACACCGTACTTCAGCTCGTCATGAAGGGGAAGATCGAGGGCCGCAGAGGGGTCGGCAGAAGACAGCTCTCCTGGCTTCGAAACATCCGACAATGGACCGGCGTCAGAACTGTGGGGGAGCTGTTTCGCGCCGCCCAGGACAGGGAGGCTTTCTCTCAGATGGTCGTCGACGTCGGGGGGACCCGGCAGGACACGTGAAGAAGAAGAAGAAGAAGAAGATCAATGTAGAAAAAATTAAAGACGAGAATGTTTAAAACGAGAGCGTTTTTGAAATTGTTAATCGGCAAATCCTCAAAATCCGCTCAGTCACTCCAGCAACAAGTGGATTAAATTGTTTATTTGTTTCTTTAAATACCGAGGTTTTTATTAAAGTCTAAATTAAAAGTTAAAAAAAAAAAAAAACAGAAAATTAAATTGTCCGAAATAGTCAGTAGCAATTAATGTCGCAAAAATAAAACATTCTCACGCTCGGAATATCGGAATTTCAGTATAATTTAACTTAAATCTCATTCCGAACCCGTAAATCTTGTGAGCCTCCTCTCAAATCCCGGGATTACGTGTAAAAACATATTTAACGTGTAGTTAATTTATCGTTTAAAGATTCTACGTTGAAAAATCGCCCACAGTTTAGGGGGTTAAGCTTATTCTATTAAATTAAGGATAACATTTATTTTGCGACAAATAACGGACGTTAGTACATCATTTATGTAATTCCACGATCATTAATTATTCATGCGTTAACGAATGGAATACCAATCGGAAAGTACGAGTACAGGGAAACTGTTAAAATTATAAACAGTTTTAAACGTTATTATACCCATTAGTTCGTAATTATATGTAATCGAAATGTGACTTATGTATTTTAATTCTTTTGTACACATGGTTAACCCTAACCAGGAAATGAACAGTCTCCTAAAGATCCTACTATTTGCAGACGATATCGTATTAATAAGTGAAAAACATGAAGACCTGCAAAATAGTCTGGAAAGGTGGAGAAGAATCTTGGAGGACAATAGATTGAGACTGAGCAGAAAGAAAACAGAGTATCTGTACCTACCATTCGAGAACACAAATGCTGTCACTCCCGTAATGCAAATGGATGGAGAAACATTACCAAATTGTGACTCCTTTGAGTATCTTGGGTCACTCATCCATAGCGATGGAGGATGTGCAGCAGATGTAACACATATAATTAGTGTGGAATGGATGAAGTTTAGATCAATGACGGGAGTTATATGTGATCCGAAAATGCCAGTAAAGTTAAAAGGAAAAGTATACCAAACGATTGTCAGACCCGCACTCCTCTATAGCTCCGAATGCTGGACGATGTATAACTCTTACTCTAGGTAACAAAAAACTGCTGAAATACGCATGTTAAGATGGTCAGCTAATGTGTCCCTAAGAGACAAAATAAAAAGCTCACGCATTCGTGGAAGCCTAGGTGTTACAGACATCAACAGCAAGATGGAGGAGAGGCGATTGAGATGGTATGGGCACGTTGGATGCAGAGCACCCGATCACATTGTGAACCAGACAATCTTCATGGATCTTCCTCGAATAACAACCAGAGGAAGACCAAAGAATTCATGGGTGGTGCAAAAAGATAACCTGATGCAGAGGCACGGCCTGGGGGACGTAGTCCGGGACAGAAGAGCATACAACCTGAGGACGAGGAGAGCTGACCCAAACAGTCTTCGCAGACAGTGAGTTGGGATGGAGCCAGGGAGTAGAAGAAGAAGGTTAACCATGGTTTATCGGGCGGGCGTGTTGCTATAAAGCAAATTCTCCCAACCAAGCAGCAGTAACTATTTACGTAACAAACGTACTAGAATAACTTCCTTTGGATTTTATAATCTGTAAATAAAATTTACAACAGTTCCACACTACATTATATTTTTCTGTGAAAAAAACTCATAAATTTAGTACAATCTTGAAATTTCTTAATTTTTATGTTATTTTTAGGGTGTTATCTTTGTTTTAATGTATTTTTTTATAATAGCCAATCAAATTCAAGTCAGTACGCAAATAATAATAAAACAAATAATTATACGAGTCAATATAATAATAAAACAAATGTCAATTCTAGAAAATATTAAGTTTCAACTGATTAAGTATCAAAACTTAAACAATCGATCTTTAAGTGAAAAAGTTTCATGGAGAAAGAAAAAAGGCGATATTTATAGGACGCGATAAAGATATGGTTTTTAATGTTATTTATACAAATTAATATACTCGAATATCATGACACGTTTTACATTTTTTTGTTGTTTTTTATGTGCTTGATATAATTATTTTATTGTACGAATTAAGTAATGGGCTAACGACTTCAAAAATAAAATAAATAAATCAAGTTTAAAAAAGATAAAATTAATTAGACAGTCGATCGGAGCGTGGTTGTTATTACGACAGGATTTTGAGTATTTGTGCTTTCAGGATGAATGACGAGTGGGAAAGATTTGTGTGAGTTCGTGAGTGTGGGTTTCTTCTTGTTTTAATTTTGGTTGTTTTTGTATTTGTGTTTCTGTGTATTTTTTGTTCTAATTTAAAATTTTGTTCATATGATTGTGTACGGTATATTGTGGGATGAATATTTTTTGTCTTTCTGGAGTGATGATGTGTGAAAAGTTGTATTTCGCAAGATGTTTCCAGTTGTAGTTGAGTGTCATTGTTTGTCAGGTTGATGAGAACGTGCAACGGGGTTTTGTTTTTTGTGTAATCGAAAATCGGAAAGAAGTTTCGATTTATTTTTTCATGCTAAATATCCTCAGTGAGATACAGGCAAAAGCCTAGTTTACTGGGGATACGACAAATAAAAGGCAACAAACCCAATAAAATTATTATTATTATTAGTATTATTATTATTCTTTTTATTACACATGACAAGAAATATACATAATTTGAGAAAAACAACAGATAATTTGATTTGGACATACAATTTTAATGGATCTGGGTTTGTTGCCTTTCATTTGCCGTATCCCCAGTAAACTAGACTTTTGCCTGTATCTCACTGAGGATATTTAGCATGAAAAAATAAATCGATACTTCTTTCCGATTTTTGATTACACAAAAACAAAACCCCGTGGCACGTTTTCATCAACCTGACAAACAGTGACACTCAACTACAACTGGAAACATCTTGCGAAATTCAACTCCTCGCACATCATCACTCCAGAAATACCAAAAATATTCATCTCACACTATACCGCACACAATCATAAGAATAAAAATTAAAATCAAAATTAAAACAAAAAAAAATGTCCAAATTGTATGTCCAAATCAAATTACGAGTACCTGTTGTTTTTTTTTCGCAAATTGTGTATATTTCTTGTCATGTGTAATAATAATAATAATAATTAAGACAGTTAATAATGATTCTGTGGCGGTCGTCGCGGAATATTGTCGCATACATACGGTCAATGACCGATGAAACGACCTTCGGATTCCTCGATAAATTTAAGTTAACAGTCCGAAGGTCACACGCCGGCCATTCACGCCGGCCGAGCGACCGCATCACACGCCAGAGAGAGAACGCACCACGGCTATCTCGCCAGTTCCGTATTTAGATAAATACCTACATACGACAATAACCGTTTCTGCATTCACAGAAGCGAGACGTAAGCATATCGCGAGCGCACTCTCGCGCACATTCTAAAAAGATATAAATACCTACGTTACTATAACAATAAACACTCTCTCTTTCCGCATTGCGATTTAACGAGTTTATTTATTTATCAACAACCATCATCATCTTTTCCTTTAACGACCGATCTCTAAAACTCTGTGCTTTCCGTCTTCTTGAAACTGTCAATGCTCAAGATATATGTAGAGTTAATATGCAGGTAACAAAAAACTTGCACGATTGTGTAAAAGAGAGATTGATTCGACTTTACATACATGTTTAAGTTTACTCGTATAAAGAACGACATATATGTTACTTAAAGATGTATATAAAAAGTGAAAGAGCCGAGAACTCTCACACCCTCGAGGAACTAGAAGTATTTTCAGGTATTTTTATGGATTCAGCAGCAGCGTTGGATTACGTAAGGTATTAATGAGATTACTTACACTGTTCAAGTAGAATCCCTTACATCAAAGGTTACATATCTAATGGCAAAAGTGAAAATATAAAAAAATACAAATATGAAAGTAGCAAACTCAAACGAAACGAAAGTTCAAAGGATGAATATGTCAAAAATAAATAAATTTAAAATATAGAGATACAAAATAAATTTAAAATATAAATTAAGGGACAGTTTCTTAGAGGGATTATGATCTTAGTCTAGTTAGTAAGATGACAGTTATTCAACTCGGCGGTACCGGATTCGATTTACGTTGGAAGACAGATTTTTTAAAAAGGTTCCAGTCTGGTTTTTACTTCAGGTCTGAAATTTCTTTATGAATTTATGAAACCCAAAAACACATATTACAGGTTTCCCAAAAATCGATTGTGAAAATAATCAATAAACTTCCTGCTCGGTATCCCACGACGGAGCTTTTCAGAGAGTATCAGGTCCTGAACATAGCCAATTTACATCTCAAATCCATTCTCTGGCACTACCATCGAGAGGAGGGGAAGATGCAGACACAGCAGACACACATGACACGCATGGCAACTAATGGAATGTTCACCATCCCTAGAGTTAAAATCTCTTTTGCCCAAAGGCAATATGCTTATTTGGCTCCCATTACATACAATGGCGTGCCGACTTCAATAAAAGTAAAGGTAGGAAAACCATTTAGACAGTCGATCGGAGCGTGGTTGTTATTGCGACAGGATTTTGAGTACTTGGGCTTTCAGGATGAATGACGAGTGGAAAGGATTTATGTGAGCTCGTGAGTGTGGGTCTCTTCTTGTTGTTTTAATTTTGGTTGTTTTTGTATTTGTGTTTCTGTGTGTTTTTCTTTTTTTTGTTTTGGATTTGTTTTGATTTTTATTCTTATGATTGTGTGCGGTATATTGTGGGATGAATATTTTTGGTCTTTCTGGAGTGATAATGTGTGAGGAGTTGAGTTTCGCAAGATGTTTCCAGTTGTAGTTGAGTGTCACTGTTTGTCAGGTTGATGAGAGAGTGCAACGGGGTTTTTTGTGTTATCAAAAATCGGAAAGAAGTATCGATTTATTTTTTCATGCTAAATATCCTCAGTGAGATACAGGAAAAAGTCTATTTTATTGGGGATACGACAAATGAAAGGCAACAAACCCAGATCCATTAAAATTATATGTCCAAATCAAATTACCTGTTTTTTTTTTCTCAAATTGTGTATATTTCTTGTCATGTGTAATAATAATAAAATAATTGTTGCAAGAGATTTCCACAACTTATCTTTATAAAACGGAAGTGTAATAACATGATCCAGATATCTATCCAATGATCCAGATATTTATCCGAAAATCGGATCGAATGTCGCTAAAAGTGATCTGGTGGATAGTTAACTTGCTACATTTTTATAAGTTTTTAACTCATCATTATTCTTCGTCTTCAAAATGTGTGTCTAAGATTCATTTTCAACCTACGAAAGTACGACCATATAACTTCATACCAGAAGGCATTGAACTGGTTGAATGTTGGAAATAGACGCCAAATTCACATATTGTCTCTATTATATAATATCCTTAACTGTTCCGCCGCACCCTCTTATCTCGCCGAAAATTTTCAGCGTCTTACCAGTCATGGATTAGCGCTACGCTCAAACAGAGATTGTTTATTGGCCTTTCCAGTTCACCACTCCTCTTTCTTTACGTCGTCCTTTACTGTCCATGCAGTGAGACTCTGGAATCAGTTACAAACCAATATGAGACTCGCTCCATCCTTGGCATGCTTTAAGAAGCGACTGAAAAAACTCTTCATTTCTAGTCAGTAAAATAACGTGTTTCATTCCTGATTTTTCTTTTCCTTTCCTCTGCACCATCCCTTCCTTTCCTTTTGATTGATGATATCTCATTTTATATAAAATTTAATGTTCGGGTGATTGTCCGTCTTTGTGGGGTTCGTAGGCATGTGCTCACGTATATGTTTATGTATTTCGTGGGGATGGATAGTCATTTGAATGATTTATACGACCATGTAACTTGCTTCATTTACTTTTGTCTAGTTGGTTTGAAGAGATTGCCACCTGGCAATAATCCCGCCAGATCGTATTGCAACAAAAGTGTTTATTAAATAAATAAATATTGGCATTCATATTATTCTTCTTGATACATGCGAATCGGCGATAAAAACATATCTAAAAGCGTGGCGGGCGACAACATTGTCCTCAGCCTCGTTAATCAAGCCATTTGAAAATACTAAAAAACATGACATTCATTTATGATTATAAAATTACACATGCATACCATCACGCCATCTCACTATCGGGGTAGGCAAAGAGAAGAAAGCGTCACACTTTCTTATATTGATACACAACCTTCGCCTCTTTCACATCCATACACCTTCTCATACAGCTCCGATGACTTCTTTGACTTTGAATATTTCCTTCTTTTTTTTAACCTGGCGAGTTTATTGCCATGTGGCAATATCTTCCAATCAACCAGAAAGATGTTTTTAAAGGTCCTAAGTGTTAACCAGACTGGAAATCTATTTAAAAAAATCTGGGTTCCAGCGGGGATCGAACCCGCAACCTCCGGATCGGCAGACAAGTGTCAAAGTATTATAAATTTGATTCAACCATACTTTCCTCTATCATAATAAGTTTTACACTACCACAATATTTAAATTATTTTATTTTTAATTATTTTTTTAAATTGTAATGTAATTGGACGAAACCTGTATTGTGAATTAAAATAAATAAACAATATTTATTTTGGTAGTCTTTCTTCATTCATTCCACGTGTCCAAACCATCTCAGAATGATCTTTTTCATCTTTCTCTACACATCAACCTTAAGTTCACATTCATCCCTAATCGCTTCATTCCGTATTCTGTCATAGATTCTTACCTTATGTAATTTCTAAGTGCACGTATTTCCCGCCGCCCCTCGTATCTCGCAGACAATTTTCATAGTCTTTCCGATCATGGACTAGCGCTACGCTCAAACAGAGATTGTTTATTAGCCTTTCCAGTTTACCGCTTTTATTTTTTTACATCGTCCTTTACTGGCCATGCAGTGAGACTCTGGAATCAGTTACAAACCAATAATCAAACCTCGCTCAGTCCTCGGCATGTTTTAAGAAGCGACTGAAAAATCTCTTCATTAGTAACGTGTTTCATTCCTGATTTTTTTTCCATTCCTCTCCACCATCCCTTCCTTTCATTTGATTGATGATATCTCACTTTACCATATATGAAAAATAACCTTTGGTGATAGTCCATCTTTGTGGGTTTTGTAGACATATGCTTACGTATGTGTTCATGAATTTCGTGGGGATGGAAAGTCATTTTAATGTTTTTACGACCATGTAACTTGCTTCATTTACTTTTGTCTAGCAATAAGCCCGCCAGA
The DNA here is from genome assembly GCA_949825065.1 of Odontocerum albicorne. Taxonomy (NCBI): domain Eukaryota; kingdom Metazoa; phylum Arthropoda; class Insecta; order Trichoptera; family Odontoceridae; genus Odontocerum; species Odontocerum albicorne. The sequence continues at coordinate 42,028,148 of OX463847.1, read as the reverse complement.
TTGTGTTTGCAATGAAAGTCAAGTCTTGTTAACAATATAATAAATTAATAAAAATAATCTTCATAAAAATTTTGATATAAAGAAAAATGCTCCAACTCTTCGTATCATTCCCCTTTATTTAATAAAAAAGAAGTATTGAACAGTGAACGAAGATGTGTTTAATGTTTTGTAAAGAATCAAAGCTGCCGATGCCAGTGAGATTAGACAACTAACTAGAAGAGTTTCCCATTCAGACCTTAAGACATAACCATAGGCCATGGGCTGTTGATGAGAAAACTTTTATACTTTCGAGATCTAATATTGGAGGGGAGACAAATCAAAAGTCTGATCGACAAATGAAGTCTTTGGATAATAGAGTAAAAGGATTTTGTTATTTTATAGCAAAATACTGAAAGAAGCAAAATGGATGCCGTGGAAATACGGGGCCTAAAAAGAATATATGACAATGTATTTATTTATTTGAAACTTTATTATAAAACAATCAAGCGCGCTTATTATCAAGCAACAACTTCTCTTACCAGCCAGACAAAATGGATGCCGTGGAAATGCGGGGAATGAAAAGAATATATGTCAATGTATTTATTTATTTAACACTTCATTATAAAACAATCAAGCGCGCTTATTATCAAGCAACAACTTCTCCAACCAGCCAGAAAAAATGGATGCCGTGGAAATACGGGGAATGAAAAGAATATATGACAATGCATTTATTTATTTAACACTTCATAATAAAACAATCAAGCGCGCTTATTATCAAGCAACAACTTATCCAACCAGCCAGACAAAATGGATGCCGTGGAAATGCGGGGAATGAAAAGAATATTATATATGACAATGTTTTTATTTATTTAATACTTCATTAAAAAACAATCAAGAGCGCTTATTATCAAGCAACAACTTCTCCAACCAGCCAGACAAAATGGATGCCGTGGAAATGCGGGGAATGAAAAGAATATTATATATGACAATGTATTTATTTATTTAATACTTCATTAAAAAATTTTCAAGCGCGCTTATTATCAAGCAACAACTTCTCCAACCAGCCAGACAAAATGGATGCCGTGGAAATGCGGGGAATGAAAATAATATATGACAATACATTTATTTATTTAACACTTCATTATAAAACAATTAAGCGCGCTTATTATCAAGCAACAACTTCTCCAGCCAGCCAGACAAAATGGATGGCGTGGAAATACGGGGAATGAAAAGAATATTATATATGACAATGTATTTATTTATTTAATACTTCATTATAAAACAATCAAGCGCGCTTATTATCAAGCAACAACTTCTCCAATCAGCCAGATAAAATGGATGCCGTGGAAATACGGGGAATGAAAAGAATATTATATATGACAATGTATTTATTTATTTAATACTTCATTATAAAACAATCAATCGCGCTTATTATCAAGCAACAACTTCTCCAACCAGCCAGAAGAAATTTAATAAGAAAGTTACACGGTCTCAAAAATATTCAAATCATTGTACACCTTTGCATAATTCATGAACAATACACGCAATAAAAATAAAAGTGACATATCACAAATCAAATAAATAAGAAAAGATGTCGGAGAGAAAAGAAAAATCAGTAATTAAACAAGTTACATGTATGGCTTAACACGGCATTAACTGATGATGGTTTGGGCATGAAAAAACGAATGAATGAAGAAAAACTAAGAAAATAAATATTCAGCGATAATTTGAGTGGGAGAATTGGTAACGGAAGACAAATAAAAGTATGGTTGAATTAAGTAAATTATGTTTTGAAAGAAGAAAACGTAAAAAGTTAATGAAATCTCAATTGTATGAGAAGTTGCATGGTTTTGGAAGAGGCAAAGAATGTATGTCGAGATAGGAAAGTCTGGCGCTCTATACTCTCTGCATACTCATTGTTTTGTTTTTGTTATCAATAAACAAGATTATTATTACCGTCTGTTTGACAAGAGCGTGTACAGCTACATTTTTTCCTGGAAATCGTTAGAGGGTAGGTTTAAACGCGAGCAGGTAGCAGAGCCTTTCCCCCAAGATGCTTTGTATAGAAAAACTCAGTTATCGTTCGACCTTGGTTATACAAGAACATATTTCACCATGAATGCCGCGTATGCGTCACGTTACGAATTCGTTAAAATGTACGGAGCCGCTGCTAAATATACGAGAAAGTCGAAGACATTTGTAAGTAAGTGGACAAAACGCTATTCCGACGTAAAAATACGTCAATGATCTACCAGATCGTGGCACTGCACAGAAAACGACGAAAAAGGAGGACAGAGTGATTTTACGAGTGTTTGAGAAGAATCCTCGTCTTTCTTTGCATAGCGGACAGGCGGTTTTGCATGAAAAGGGTCTAATTGTGTCATGTGACACTATAAAAAGACATTTACTAGCTCATGGAATGAAATTTCGAAGCACGGTGAAGAAACCACTACTGTCCGAAAAACCAGTCGAAAAAAGACTCACTTGGGCGAAAGAAAATTTGGACCGCGATTGGGAGAATGTATTTTTTTCGGACGAAGCTTCTTTTTAGGTACGTTCTTCCATTAATCATACCTGATGTAACCTCACCAATAAACTCACCCAGCGGACCGTATACGGGGCGGGGCAAATCTCAAAGCGGGGATTTGGCACTTTGCACATCTTTACAAATAATTGGAACGCCCCCAAAATAGTTAACATATATTAGAGGGCTTTATTACCATCTGCCCAAAAGGTGGTTTATCAGAAAAAAATAAACATTGGCAAGAGAACAATAAATCAAAACATCGGAGTCATCTTTTTACTGCGTGGAAACAGGAAAACGACGTTGATGTAATGGATTGGCCGTCGCAGCCACCAGATGCAAATCCCATAGAAAATGTTTGGGCACTCATGAAGTTCAAGCTACGAGGGACAAATATCTGGAACGTCAAGCAATCATTTCGACAGATTCGACTAATATGGAAGTCTTTGCCCCTAGATGATGCTATAAAATGAGTAAAAAATATGCCTCGGAGATGTCGGGCCATTATTACTAGTGGAAGTGACTGGACCACTAATAAAGCATCACGGTTTATATAATGTAGTACGTGTGTGTGCTTTTTTAATGCCTTATCCCAAATAGTTTTTCGGGTTTTGCCGTACACGTTATTGACGAACAGAGTGTACTAAGCGAATTTTGAAATAAGAAAATGTAAAAAGTCAAATTAATTGTTAGACTTGTATGAGAAGATGCATAGATGTAGAGGAAGTGAAATATGAGTGTCGTGATAGGAAAGTTTAGCGTTCTGTCCTTCTGCCTGCCCCAAAAAGGAAATGGCGTGATGAAATGTATGTACACAATATTAGTTTTATTAAAACGCTTTTCAGAAATTTCTCACTCTGCATCGTCCTTTAGATTTTTTATTCGAATTGCGAGTAGTTTCACGAGGTAAAGAATTTGAAGACTTCGTCGATATTAAAGATTAAAAATCTAAAAGTCTAATAGGATTAAGCAAAATAATTCCCATTGAAATTATTATTTAAATTAAAATTTTTACATAAATTATCTATAGGGATAACAGAAGCAACGAGAAGTTTAAGAAAACCTAGAAAAAAACATTAATTAAATTCTGAAAGAGCTAGGAGTAAAAAAAAACATTTCTTATGGGAAAGTACGCATGACGAGGTAAATATTCGTAACAAAAGCTTAAATGGTGTGCCAGGATTGAACACAATGAAGACCTATTCTCTCTGCCTACCTCAATAGGGACACAGCGTGATTATGATGATGATGAATCAAACCATGCTTAAATAGGTATCTTAATAATAAAACGAGCCATATTTACCTTTTCAACTAAATAATGACAAGTTTCCGAGAAACTGATACAATTTTCATGAAACTAAAACAAAAAAACGGTTAACTTCCCAGACTTCGAAATTCGGGTAATTTAATCCTGAAACGACGCTGAAAATTTGCTGAAAATAATCTCGATGTTATTTTTACACTTTCAACCGCAACCCGTTTATATTTAAGTAAAATTCATCCTTTTTTTGGCAGAATTAAAAAATACGAATAAAAAGGATATATTTTCTAGCGAAAAAGAAGCCTACAGAGTTTTTTCGCTACAATAGCTTAACTTCTAACGGGCGTTAATTGTAACGGTAACGGATCAACGGCCGTTACAGTACAAAGAAAAACAATTTCTCAAACAAGTCACGGCCGCGTTACATTCTCTCAGAGGGGTATCCTTTATTCCTGAAAACACAGGGTTTCCAAATATACAGCCATTTTAAAACAACACCTTAATACGAAACACGGTTTTTTTTTTATTTTCACGATAAAAATATAAAGTATTTTATAATTTAAAACTCAAGCATCTTTTTTTCAATTATACTCTACATTTTTTGTCCATTACAAAAAATTGCTTTCAATATTTATTAATCTTAGAATATTCAATGAGTCTAGAGACAGCTGATATAGGTTGTTGTCTTGTGTTGAAATATTTTGACATTCAAATGAATAAAATAAATTATAGCCCTTGTTATAAATAGTTCAAAATATCATCAAAAACTCGAGACAAACAAAAATTATCTTTCAAAATACATCAGTTAAATTATTTGCATTATTTTAAACGAAAAGGAAATATCTTGTACTCCTTATAGCAATATGTACGACGAAAAAGAAGAAAAGGAACATGATTATATCTTTGACATGTTGTGTTGGATATGGATGTTTCGTATCCCATGGATCCCAAAGTGTACTAACATCTCTATTTTACAATAAGACATTACCGAGACTTCTCCTGAAATGTCGTCAAAAAGAATAACAAAAGTCTGGAGAAGCTAGTGATCATGGTGACAATTGAGGGAAAACAAGAAAAAGGAAGGTGTCCAATACGATGTAAGGTCCAAATAAAGGAGTAAAAGGATTATATTTAAACACTGGATTTGTGGAAGAGCTTTGTGTGAGCTCTTGAGTGTGGTGTTTTTTGTTGTTTTATATTTATGTTTATACGTATTTTTTTGTTTATTTTATGTTTGTGTGCGGTATATTGTGGGATGAATGTGTTGGCCTGTCTGGAGTGATGAAGGGTGAGGAGTTTGATTTCGCGTGATGTATACATATGTAATTGAGTGTCACTATTTGTTAGGTTGAAGATAATGTGCAACGGGGTTTTATAAAATCCCAAATCGGAAAGAAGTATAGATTTAGTTTTTCATGCTATATGCCCTCAGTAAGATACAGGCAAAAGCCTAGTTTACTGGGGACTCGACAAAGGAAAGGCAACACACCCAAATCCATTAAAATTGTGTGTCCGAATTTAATTACCTGTTGTTTTTTCGCAAATTATGTATATTTCTTGTCATGTGTATAATAAATAAATAAATAAAACATGGCCCAGGACTGAGAAGGATGGACTCAGGTGGTACACCAAATTCCAAACATAATAGAAAACTGCGACACACAGCATTGAGCACGCGATAAAAAACAAATAAGATTTAAACAAAAAATGCCCATGGTTGCTATACAAACGTTACTATACATAAGTATTTTTTATATTTTTTATAGTTAAGGCATTAACATTGTGGAGGCTTCAAGACATTGTAATTTGTTTTATCAAACACTGTTTATTCCACTTTATCCATAAAGTAGAATAAATAGTGTTTGATAGGTATTTTGTGATGAAATTCGACTATTTATAAGTCACAAATCGATAAAACTTTACTTAATGGTGTTCAAAAATGCTACGATGCGAACATTACAAAATAATATAAAAATATTATACATTTTATCCATATCTATAAAAATAATAGCTAATAAACAGGACAGTCTCTGCAAATATTATTTCTATCAAATAGCTATTGTATTTCATCTGTATCGTGCGCTACGAGAGTTGACAGGTCATCAGAATAAGTCATCAGTTTTAATTACACATATCCGGAAAGTTTAGCTTTTCCATGATACTCGTACCACCGAGAGAGGTATTTTCTCCAGAGTGACAGACGTCAATATTTCTGACATGATACATAAGAAGATGAAGATAGAACAGTTACTTAATTATAAAAAAACCGTTATTCTGGACCATATTTAAACAATTTTCAAAAAATAACGCTCACCTTCATTAGTCCAGACATATTGATGGTATACTCGAGATAATAATGAGCAAAAATTTAATATATAAGAAAACACGATGAAAAATCCTAAAGATTAACGAATACGAACACTAGCGAGAATTATTGTTCAGCTTAACTAAGACGAATGAATCTGTGGCGACCATATGCACGGTCACTGAACCCACGAGACGACCTTTGCCCACCTTAACAATGCGAGAAAAACAATGCCAAAGTCCACGCGGTCGGTCATTCAACTCACTACCAGTGAAGACCGCATTCCATGAGGAAAAGAGAGGGCAACACATCTTTCGCGCTGACTCTCAAAACAAAAGGATAACTACGCGCGACAATAAACATATTGTAAGCGCAAAGACGAGACAGCGATATATCTCGTGCGCGTTCCCGCACACACCCAAAAACATTATAAATACCGACGTTTGTCAATAAAATTCCTCTGCATATTCCGATTTCGACAAGTTTTTATTTATCAACAACCATCATCATCATCTCTCCTTTAAGGAACAGACGTTCCTAAAAATCCAAATGGAGTAAACCGTTTCTAGTTAGTTATCAAGGGATAAATTGAAACTTAGACTTAAGCACTGCAAACATTGCAGCCCCATACCCAAAATACAACAGGCGATATATCAAAACAAATTTCTTACATAGTCATATCTGGTGTCAACAGTGACAAGTCCCCTGATTGTTCATTTTATAATACTAGTTGCAGCCCGTGAAATATTCACGGAAGTAAAACCAATTCTACATTTATGAAAATATATATTCATAAATGTAAAATTTGTTTATATATATCATTTATGCATCGTCCCCTTTTACATCGGTTCAAAAATTGTAAGCTAGGTATTTAAAATTCGTTCAGTATCACGGACCCACCGAGATTCAAATTTTGAATTACTTTCGGAAAGATTCCAAGTATGTCTCTCTCGCTCTCTTGTACTCAAAATTCAATTCTCGTATTCTTTCTTTGGCGACAACCATCGTATGGGTTTTGGCCTATTTATACTATGACTAGTTGCAACCTGTGAAATATTCACGGAAGTAAAACAAATTCTACATTTATGAAAATATATATTGATAAATATAGAATTTGTTTGTATATATAATTAATACATCGTCCCATTTTACACCGGTTCAAAAATTGTTAGCTAGGTATTTAAAATTCATTCAGTTATCACGGACCCACCGAGATTCAAATTTCGAATTACTTTCGCAGAGAATCTAAGTATCCCTCTCTCGCTCTCTTGTATTCAAAGTTCAATTCTCGTATTCTTTCTCTAACGACAACCATCGTACGGATTTTGGCCTATTTATACTATGATACATTAAGACAAACTCTTTTTATCTACTCGTATAATAGTAATAAGTATCAAATGGTTATTTAAAAAAATATTCAAAAAAGTTATAAAATACCCAACAATGATCACAAAACACACTTCTTACAAGAGCAAAATAAAAAAAATGTTCGTACATGAACAAATGGAAAAAAAAAATATTTTTTAGTCTGCTGAGATCGTCCTTTTAAGAATTGTCTTCTTTTTCATTTGTATAATACCGCTCACAAGTCAATATTGATTTACAAAAGTTTTATCTGCATCAAAAAATCATTTGATCGTTTAAACATATAAATAATATAAAACGTTCTCCGCAATCTGTTTTCTACTAATTCACAACTTTTTCTAAGACTGACTTACGGAAATTGATATTCAGCGTGAATTTCCATTGTTTAACAAAATTTATATTCTTCCAAGTTCAACCCCTTTCTTGGATATCTTTCTTTATTCAGGTCTTGATTATCAGAATGGAATCTGGCAGCCCTGCAAGATAAGACATTCTTTGGAGAAAATGAAAAGAAAAAAAAAGCCACTCGGTGGTTCTCAGGAGTGTTTTACGTGATAAATCAACTGGAATAAAGGGGCCCCATGATGAAAGGGTTCCGTGTTGTGTGATAGCACTTGACCCATGACTTAAAATTTAACCCAAAGCGATTTATTTCTTAAAAAGAAAATTTATCAAAACTTTACCTCTCTTTAAAGTGTGTGCTTCAATCTTTAAAAGCAAATAAACTTCAAAGACTTAGTGTGATTGTTGTCACAAAATTGTGATTTTTTTTCTTCTCAAAGCTGTGGTCCTCTGCTATTTCTGGAACTTGGTGTATCATTTGTATCCACCCTGAATAATGTTGAAATCAGCGTTTCACAAAACTCATGTTTATTTCTTTATTTGGTTGATCTCTGTCGTAGGAGACCATCATCCTTGTTTTCCCTCAACTGCCCTTGTGTTAGAGGTTCTTAAGACTCTCGTTGTCCTTTCTGGCACACATGTCTAAAGTAGGTTAGGATTATTTTACTGTATGTTGTCAAAAACCTTTTAGTTATCACTCATTTTGAATGATAGGGAAAAAAATATGGAAAAACGTGCAAGAGAAAGATCTTCCTCATTTTCCACGTTTTCTCGTTGAACCATTAAATTAAAATATACATTAACTTGAAAACGGTTTTAATTTTTTTAGGGTTTTTCTTAAAACGTGTTTGGATTGTGTCCATCATATTTTCCACATTTGTGAATGAACTCCTCCATAACCTTGTGGTTAGTGTCATTTTTAGGGAATCAAGTTATACTCGCATAGGTAACCTCCACCGTCTATGTTAGTTGGTAACACACCAATCTTCCGTTGTTATCCCTTTTTTTTGTAATGTTCCTAGTCACGTTTTCACTTAAGGCCTACATATTTTTTTGACCTTATGGTTGCTTTAAGAAGCGACTGAAAAAACTCTTAATTTCTAGTCAGTAAAATAACGTGTTTCATTCCTGATTTTTCTTTTCCTTTCCTCTCCACCATCCTTTCCTTTCCTTTTGATTGATGATATCTCACTTTATATGAAAAATAGTGTTCGGGTGATTGTCCGTCTTTGTGGGGTTTGTGGGCATGTTCTCACGTATATGTTTATGGATTTCGTGGGGATGGATAGTCATTTGAATGATTTGTGCGACCACGTAACTTGCTTCATTTACTTTTGTCTGGTTGGTTGGAAGAGATTGCCGCCTGGCAATAAGCCCGCCAGATTGTATTGCAATAAAAGTGTTAAATAAATAAATAAATAAAGTGTTGATTATAAAAGGTTGCGACAGTGATAAACCAGCCAGGTTGTACTGTATACAACGAAAACAATACAATAGGTTTGATTCCCAAGGAATCCGAATCTCTATAAGATATAATTCTAGTTTATTAAGTAACTTAAAAACGCATAGAAGCTGTGTGAGTTCAATGAAAATCAGGAGTTATCAGATGTTTCAAATTTTGAAAATTCGTTATAGTTCAAAGGACACTAAAAAACTTGAATTTGATTCAATATTTCTCAGTCATCCGCCTATTTCCTTCAACTCTTTGTGGGGTGACCACCTAATATTAACTGCATTCTGGGCAGACCTTGAAAATTAAAAAATATATGATTTTGTCTGCTTTTCGTACAGTATGGCCTAGCCACTGTAGTTTTGACCTAACTATTTTGATTTCAAAGGTTCAAGTATTCAGAGATCGTAAGGTCTCTATATTTTAAATCAATATATAGGTAGCTCTGACTGAAACTTGCTGTCAGATCACGTGTTGAAATAAACCAGCTGCAGTAAACAAGATGCACGTCACGAGAGATTAAATTACCCAAGATATCGTTTGCATAACCACCAGCCCCTAGGGGGAAATCACAGAACAAGTTCATTAGGGGCACTTAGCCTCTGGAACAATCACATACTTTAGGTTGAAAGAATAGAAAGGAACTTCGGACCCCAATGAGCTGGATTTTACCTGTAGAAGATTTGCTAAAGAACCAAGGACAACATGTAAAAATGAGGAATATAACGTGATGGCTTGACTATTTGTATATACGGTGAGGACGAGTCCATGCAACATGTGACACTTGCTGCAGTACGAGGAGTCTCCTGTCTTGCAGAAAATAAGACTTGATTCGTGGAACTCCAGGTGCTATCAAGATGACAGAATTTTGGGTGTATGGTATCTTTTTTTTTATCCACTTTGCACGGATTTCTCCTGTTACACAAAGACGGTCTGCTTCTAGCGTTAGTTTATTCGTTAGGAAGAATATCAGCCAGAATTATTCTCATACTGCTAGGCGGTACCGAGAATATATCAACCGTGTCATTCAGTTGATTCAATATCTCTATACCACGCGTGAATGAGTGCTTAGCCATGATATTCGTCCTGTAAGTTGGTATGTAGAACAGAGGGTGATTCCTTGCACGGCTATATTTATTAGGTACATATAAACTTAGTGCTTCTAGAATCGCGGGACAGTTAAAGCAACCTTGAAAAACCTTAAGTAGGAATATCGCAATTGATTCTTGCCTTCTTGTTTTGAGGCTTCTATAGTTACACACGTGAGAAATTCGACATGGTAAGCATACTTCGGGTAATCGCCATTTTTTCTATACCATATCATAGATGTCTGAGGAATCTACAACACAAAAAGAAGAAGTCAATATATAAAAAAACTTCAGTTTCAAAAGTTCAAGTACCCAGAATGAAGGAAAAGCTAACTTTCAACGATTATTATATTTTGAACTGAAGTTTTAGTTTAAGCAAAATATTTGTTTCATCCGCAAAAGCACCACATTTTTAAACTTAATATTCAAAGCAGTTTTGTTTTTATTTTTTAAATAAACTGTGGAAAAAATGTTTCTAATATTCACCATTTTTTTGTGTTTCGGCTTCGCAATATTCCACTGCCAAATAATTGTTTCTTACCTGAAAAAAAAAACAAAACAAATAAGTTAAACACAAGCAATACAAGTCAGTGGCGTGCTTAGAATACTCAAGTAGATTACAAGTCTAGAATTCATTCGAGGTAATGAGTGGAACAAGGTAAATATTGTATCTCTTTATATAAATACAAAAACAGTTTTGAAGGAGAGAAAAAAAGGATGTTTGGTAAATAAAACGATGAAAAATCAGCAAGGCGTTTAATTAACCTTCTTTTAGAAAGACAGTGGCGTCTTATTGCTGGATAAACAAATTTGAGACTTTGAAAGAGAGAAAGTAAAAAAAACTATTAAGTCAAAAATAATAAAAAGACAATTTATACAGCGCCGTTTACGGAGCCAATTCTCCTTAAAGGCGCTCTAACTCGGGACTTGAAGCCACTATTAGAAATATTACAAAATATATCATTTTAGTATAATAAAGGAAAATTTTAAGGACGATAAGAATTTAAATAAAGGGGCTTTCATTTTGAGCAGTTTTTTTAATTCTTGGATAAAACACAGATGGCGTCGCGAACTTGCCTGGATCTTGTGACAAGTGTAATGTATGACATTTATAAAAAATGGAGACGTATACAATACAACAACGCGTTCAAATTGTTGCATTATTTTATGTACTCGTATTTAATCTGCGGAAACGGCGATGTTAATTGGCCACTTTTTGGACTATTTTCTCTGAGGTTACATGAAAAGTCAGGTCTATAAGAATCAATTTCTGAGCTGAAGGACGAAATTATTCGCGTTATTGGTGAGTTAGAACCGAAATTATGCCAAAATGTCATCGAAAATTTTGACAAAAGAGTGTACATCTGCGGAGCTCCAAGAGGTAGACATTTGGCGGATATTGTTTTTTAAGTTTAAATGTCATACATTGTACTTTAATGACCAATAAAAAGTTTTTTGAAATCAAAGCAAATTGTGTGTTTTATTCAAGAATTTAAAAAAAAGTTAATTAAAAAAAACGCTCAATTTGAAAGACCCTATATAACGAATTTTGAAAAAGGGAAGAAAGAAAATATATATGATATAGCGTTTTATAATAAAGATTATGCACGACGAGTTATATGAATGCGGCAGAAGCGAAATACGTATAACATGGAAGAATAAAGTAGAATCTTTTCCCTTTACCTTCTACAATAGTGACATAAAGTAATTGTTAAAATGAAGAGGAATTGAGTAGGCTATGTTGTAACCAAGATACAAAATATAAAACTTAAGGCATCGAACCACGAAAAGGCTTCTAGGAAGAATATTGACCGGTTTTCGGGATGAAAGGGTGTATTAAGGGATGCACAAGACTGGGAAAAGTTAAGAAAATGACGCATATGCTTTGTAATGGGCTTATACGATCTGAAACGAGATTATTATTATAAGACTTCCAAAATGTACAACAGAAAGCAATTCGAGCCAAAAGATCATGTGTAAATATACATGCTTGGAAAAAACCAGACTGGAACTATTTTTTTATCTACCGGGAATAGAACCCAAAACCTTCAATAAAGAAAGCAAACATTCTACCATCTAAACGTCGTAGATCGTTGTCCAAGCTGGTAGAACGCTTACCGAACAAATACATTCACTGTAGGAAAAAACATTTGAAAATGAAAAAACTGTAAGATAACTAAGATCAGAAATAGCGGTTTATTCTATGTTACGTGCTCGAAGTCCTCGAAGTAAATTAAACTTACCAAATCGTTGACGATCCTCGTATAATAAGGCTGTCGTATAAATTAATTAAGGCATTGTGTGTAAGGCAATTAGTCTAGAGCACAAGCGTCTAGCGTAAGAGGTTTCAATGAAAATACAATAATTTAATAATTTCACAGTTAATTGCCGTTCACAGCATACGAAACCGCAGCTCTTCAAAACCTGTCTAAGTAGCAATAACGCAGAGTATTTATCATCTAAGAAAACCTCTTAAATACCAGCATTCTTCAAATGCCGTTTCGCTCAAGCTAAAACGTCAAAAATCTTTTTTTCATCACAGAGCAAGAAAGCAGCCCCTGACACAAGACATGTCATACAAATGTCCACATATAAATCTAAAATCATGAAACACTTTCACAAAATAATCACGAAGCTATAGTATATTCCCGATATCCGTAGAAAAGTTACAATTGGCCTAGGAAGAACAAAGCAAGACATCCTTTAAATAGCCCCTAGTCAACAATATCAAGATTGGAATCTAGGAAAAAATTTATTAAGAGAGCAAAAAACTGATGATTTAAATAGAAAAAAAAACAGGGGCGTGAGACTCGCGCGGTAGAAGTAGAACTTTTTAGCTCTTAACTATTAATAATAATTATTAATTATAATTATTAATAACTAATTATTATTAGCAATAATTTCATTTTAATAATAATTATAATATTAATTAATTATAATATTATTTGAAAATTTATTAATTCATAATTCATTAAATAATAATTAATTAATATAATTATATTAAAATTAAATAATTAATTATATTATATTAATATTATATTAATTAATATTATAATATATAATATAATTATATTGTACGAGTATTATAATAATTATATTATATTAATTATTAATATTGTATTATATTATTTAATGATGATGTTATATATTATATTATATCATATTATTATAATATATAATTGTAATTAAAATTAATATAATTAATAATTATATCAATAATAATATAAAAATAATATAATTGATTATTAATAATTTAATTAAAATAATATTATATATAATATAATAAATACGTATATTAATATATATAAAATTATTACTTATATTATATTAATTAATATTATAATATATAATATAATTATATTACAATATATTATTGTATAATATTATAATAATTATTAATATTGTATTATATTATTTAATGATTATATATATATATATATATATATATATATATATATATATATATATATATTATATTATATCATATTATTATAATATATAATTGTTATTTATAATAATATAATTAATAATAATATAATTAGTAATAATAATATAAAAATATCAATAATAATATAATTAATTATTAATAATTTAATTAAAATAATATAATACTATATACTCGTATATAATATAATAAATAAATTAATATAATTATACCTAATATAATATATATAATAATGTTATATATAATCCTAATAATCCAAAAAAAGAGAAGCGTTTCACTTTTCGTGACGTTCAGGTCAATTTGCCCTACCGCGCCTATGGAAGTTTCGCTTCAAAAACTAATTACTGGATAATGCTCTTGGAAAAGATGGCGAAAGATGACCAACTGTCTTGGTCTACATGGAGATCCCTGAATAGAGTTTGAGTAGGAGTAACCAGATGCGAGGTGATGGGGTATCTTGAACGAAAGGAACATTGAATACGAATATAGAGATATACAGGACGCACAACACACGCTGATTTGTCCGGACATTAGTGCAAGACATGATTGATGCGAATGATAGGGGAATATCTGTTATCTCCTACAGGAAACACCTATTAACGATTGATGGCCCGGACCGGAAACATAACATGATAGTATATCTCGCATTTGAAACATAACATGATAGTATATCTCGCATTTGATCAAATGTGCATAAATTAATCGAAGGAAACGACAGGAGTTCGGTAGATACACAAAAATGTAGATAGAAATCAAGTTGAGTAACACTTATTGAAAGGTTTTTTTGAAGTTTGTAAAATAATTCTGATGTTTTCAAATACGTACGTTAAATAAAACAAGAAACTGTATATTTTATTTTTACACCTCGGAAGACCCCCAGATACTATCTTTGTTGTGTTGTCGACCTCAGTAAATTTTCTGTCAGGCTTTCTTAACTAGACCTCGGAACTCTCTATACCTCGGAAGACCCTCAGATACTATCTTTGTTGTGTTGTCTACCTCAGTAAATTTTCTGTCAGGCTTTCTTAACTAGACCTCGGAACTCTCTATACCTCGGAAGACCCTCAGATACTATCTTTGTTGTGTTGTCTACCTCAGTAAATTTTCTGTCAGGCTTTCTTAACTAGACCTCGGAACTCTCTTTACCTCGGAAGGCCCTCAGATACTATCTTTGTTGTGTTGTCTACCTCAGTAAATTTTCTGTCAGGCTTTCTTAACTAGACCTCGGAACTCTCTATACCTTGGAAGGCCCTCAGATACTATATTTGTTGTGTTGTCTACCTCAGTAAATTTTCTATCAGGCTTTCTTAACTAGACCTCGGAACTCTCTATACCTCGGAAAACCCTCAGATACTATATTTGTTGTGTTGTCTACCTCGGTAAATTTTATGTCAGGCTTTCTTAACTAGACCTCGGAACTCTCTATACCTCGGAAGACCCTCAGATACTATCATTGTTGTGTTGTCTACCTCAGTAAATTTTCTGTCAGGCTTTCTTAACTAGACCTCGGAACTCTCTATAGCTCGGAAAACCCTCAGATACTATCATTGTTGTGTTGTCTACCTCAGTAAATTTTCTGTCAGGCTTTCTTAACTAGACCTCGGAACTCTCTATACCTCGGAAAACCCTCAGATACTATATTTGTTGTGTTGTCTACCTCGGTAAATTTTATGTCAGGCTTTCTTAACTAGACCTCGGAACTCTCTATACCTCGGAAGACCCTCAGATACTATCTTTGTTGTGTTGTCTACCTCAGTAAATTTTCTGTCAGGCTTTCTTAACTAGACTTCGGAACTCTCTATACCTCGGAAGACCCTCAGATACTATATTTGTTGTGTTGTCTACCTCAGTAAATTTTCTGTCAGGCTTTCTTAACTAGACCTCGGAACTCTCTATACCTCGAAAAACCCTCAGATACTATATTTGTTGTGTTGTCTACCTCAGTAAATTTTCTGTCAGACTTTCTTAACTAGACCTCAGAACTCTCTATACCTCGGAAGTCCCTCAGATACTATCTTTGTTATGTTGTCTACCTCAGTAAATTTTCTGTCAGGCTTTCTTAACTAGACTTCGGAACTCTCTATACCTCGGAAAACCCTCAGATACTATATTTGTTGTGTCGTCTACCTCAGTAAATTTTCTGTCAGGCTTTCTTAACAAGACCTCGGAACTCTCTATACCTGGGAAAACCCTCAGATACTATATTTGTTGTGTTGTCTACCTCGGTAAATTTTATGTCAGGCTTTCTTAACTAGACCTCGGAACTCTCTATACCTCGGAAGACCCTCAGATACTATCATTGTTGTGTTGTCTACCTCAGTAAATTTTCTGTCAGGCTTTCTTAACTAGACCTCGGAACTCTCTATAGCTCGGAAAACCCTCAGATACTATCATTGTTGTGTTGTCTACCTCAGTAAATTTTCTGTCAGACTTTCTTAACTAGACCTCAGAATTCTCTATACCTCGGAAGTCCCTCAGATACTATCTTTGTTATGTTGTCTACCTCAGTAAATTTTCTGTCAGGCTTTCTTAACTAGACCTCGGAACTCTCTATACCTCGGAAGACCCTCAGATACTATATTTGTTGTGTTGTCTACCTCAGTAAATTTTCTGTCAAGCTTTCTTAACTAGACCTCGGAACTCTCTATACCTCGGAAAACCCTCAGATACTATCTTTGTTGTGTTGTCTACCTCAGTAAATTTTCTATCAGGCTTTCTTAACTAGACCTCGGAACTCTCTATACCTCGGAAGGCCCTCAGATACTATCTTTGTTGTGTTGTCTACCTCAGTAAATTTTCTGTCAGACTTTCTTAACTAGACCTCAGAACTCTCTATACCTCGGAAGTCCCTCAGATACTATCTTTGTTATGTTGTCTACCTCAGTAAATTTTCTGTCAGGCTTTCTTAACAAGACCTCGGAACTCTCTATACCTCGGAAAACCCTCAGATACTATATTTGTTGTGTTGTCTACCTCGGTAAATTTTATGTCAGGCTTTCTTAACTAGACCTCGGAACTCTCTATACCTCGGAAGACCCTCAGATACTATCATTGTTGTGTTGTCTACCTCAGTAAATTTTCTGTCAGGCTTTCTTAACTAGACCTCGGAACTCTCTATAGCTCGGAAAACCCTCAGATACTATCATTGTTGTGTTGTCTACCTCAGTAAATTTTCTGTCAGGCTTTCTTAACTAGACCTCGGAACTCTCTATACCTCGGAGGACCCTCAGATATTGTATTTGTTGTGTTGTCTACCTCAGTAAATTTTCTGTCAGGCTTTCTTAACTAGACCTCGGAACTCTCTATACCTCGGAGGACCCTCAGATACTATATTTGTTGTGTTGTCTACCTCGGTAAATTTTATGTCAGGCTTTCTTAACTAGACCTCGGAACTCTCTATACCTCGGAAGACCCTCAGATACTATCATTGTTGTGTTGTCTACCTCAGTAAATTTTCTGTCAGGCTTTCTTAACTAGACCTCGGAACTCTCTATAGCTCGGAAAACCCTCAGATACTATCATTGTTGTGTTGTCTACCTCAGTAAATTTTCTGTCAGGCTTTCTTAACTAGACCTCGGAACTCTCTATACCTCGGAGGACCCTCAGATATTGTATTTGTTGTGTTGTCTACCTCAGTAAATTTTCTGTCAGGCTTTCTTAACTAGACCTCGGAACTCTCTATACCTCGGAGGACCCTCAGATATTGTATTTGTTGTGTTGTCTACCTCAGTAAATTTTCTGTCAGGCTTTCTTAACTAGACCTCGGAACTCTCTATACCTCGGAGGACCCTCAGATATTGTATTTGTTGTGTTGTCTACCTCAGTAAATTTTCTGTCAGGCTTTCTTAACTAGACCTCGGAACTCTCTATACCTCGGAGGACCCTCAGATATTGTATTTGTTGTGTCGTCTACCTCAGTAAATTTTCTGTCAGGCTTTCTTAACAAGACCTCGGAACTCTCTATACCTCGGAAAACCCTCAGATACTATATTTGTTGTGTTGTCTACCTCAGTAAATTTTCTGTCAGGCTTTCTTAACTAGACCTCGGAACTCTCTATACCTCGGAGGACCCTCAGATATTGTATTTGTTGTGTTGTCTACCTCAGTAAATTTTCTGTCAGGCTTTCTTAATTATGGTTAACACTTTAACAAAAAAAAAACATCTCATCTCAATGATAAAATTTATTGTTTTATAACTCTTGTTCTAATTCATCTTTCTTCACCCTTTTCAATATTGGGTGACATTTGCAAATATGGTTGTGTATTTATTGTACTTTTTCCTCGCTGAGATCTTCTTTGGAGGATCTGGAAATTACTTAACAGGAATTGAAAGAACTGGAACACTTGATAACTTGGCATAATAGGGAATAATGCATGATGAATAGACTATACTCGTATGCATCTGCGGTATATGTATCTGAAATAATTTAATACCTTTAAAAACAAAAAGAAGAGCATTAACGATATCTCTGTTCCCCGACCAATGAAATTTGTAACTTAAAAACTTGCATCTATCAAACGAACTGGATAACTTAGAAAAATAGGGAATAATGCGTGACGAATAAATAGACTAGACTCGTATGCATCTGCGGTATATATATCTGAAATGATTAAATGCCTTTAAAAACAAAAATAAGAGCATTAACGACATTTCTGTTCCCCGACCAGTGAAATTTGTAAAAACTTGCATCTATCAAACGAACTGGATACCTTGACAAAGTAGGGAATAATGCGTGACGAATAAATAGTTCATACTTGTATACATCTGATATATATCTGAAATGATTAAATGCCTTTAAAAACAAAAAAAGGAGCATTAACGATATCTCTGTTCCCCGACCAATGAAGTTTTTATCTTTAAAACTTGTATCTATCAAACGAACTGGATAACTTGGCAAAATAGTGAATAATACGTGACGAATAAATAGACTATACTCGTATGCATCTGCGGTATATACGAGTATATCTGAAATAATTAAATGCCATTAAAAACAAAAAGAAGAGCATTAACGATATCTCTGTTCCCCAACCAATGAGATTTGTAACTTAAAAACTTGCATCTATCAAACGAACTGGATAACTTGGCAAAATTAGGAATAATGCGTGACGAATAAATAGACTATACTCGTATGCATCTGCGGTATATATATTTGAAATGATTAAATGCCTTGAAAAACAAAAAGAAGAGCATTAACGATATCTCTGCTCCCCGACCAATGAAATTTGTAACTTAAAAACTTGCATCTGTCAAACGAACAAGCACATTTTGACTTGCCCAAATAGCAGTGGAATTTCTTACTCGTTCACATTATTCCATAAGTTATCATATCACTCTAAATTGATTACCGTGGGATCGTTATCATGCTTTTGTTTTATTGCATTTCCATTTCAATATGAGGTTCTCGGTGATATACAATATCAACTATTAAAAACAATCTTATAAGGTTTACCTCGATCGTTTTTGTTCCATCTTTATGAAATACTTTTATGACATAGAGATCTTTGATTACTGAAAAAGCCTATTATCAATGTATCTTAACCATCAGGCATTAAAATGCTTAACAATCAACTCACAAAGTAAGTTATAATTTTCTTTAGTCAATCAATCGAATTTCGTTTTCTTACAAAATATCAAGTCCTAAACTCTCAAGTATCTGGCACAAAACTAATATTCTTTGTCCTTCATCAAGGATTTAAAATTCAATCAAGAACATTCCCTCCGAGTTCATATCCTGGAAGTTTCAGATATACCTGCTCCGGTATCCTTGATATAAAAAAAAGTAATTTAAATTGGAATTTAAGGGATGGCGGTTCTAATCGAAAACTTAAGGGAAACATAAGTGACAAGGACGAAGACACAGCTGCAGAGTCCGCCATTGGGAGATTCACCCTTTCTGCTGATTCGCCCTTTCGTTTTTCAGCCAGGAGGGAAATATGGTTGTAAGGTCGCAACCCTCAACATTTAAAATTAAACAGGAAATGATTTATCGACTTCCCCTTCCCGCCAAAAACCAAATTATCCTGAAGTTATCTTTTCGGAGATCTTTGACATCTGCGCCGAGGTTCTTGTGCCTCTGTGGTTAAGAGAAAATTGTCCGAAATATATAAAAACTTAAGTTGAAATTATCTTGCAATTAAGATTAAAAATATTCGATTGTTATTAATTGTATTGATATTTAAACTGTGGAGCTTGATTTTATGTTGAACGATTTTTTAATTAAATATAAAAAAATCTACAAAGTAAAACCAATATTTATCTAACAAGCCTGTTTCGCTTTGCAAAAGCATCACAAATTGTTCTCAAAACCTCTTATGTTGCAAAATATATTACAATACGTGGTTTTAAATTATAATAACATACATACTTTTGAGGCTTTCGCGGTTTTTCATATCCGTTGAATAAGGTATTTCGAAGTGTTACCCCGCGTGGTTTGGCTTATATGTTAATGCTGACGTTTCGAAAATATTGCAATTATCACCTTCAGAGCCTGTTTGTGGTCCACTTTCCAATTTCGTCTTCAAGGGCTTATTTTAAGTCAACTTCACCAAGTTACGGCGAATATTTATCGTCTAGGGCCCAAAATTATGATATACTCGTACAAAAAAAATATCAGTTGGATTTTTTTTTCATTTATTTATTTTACACATGACAAGAAATATACATCATTTGCGAAAGAACAACAGGTAATTTAATTCGGACACACAGTTTTAATGGATCTGGGTTTGTTGCCTTTCATTTGTCGTGTCCCCAGTAAACTAGACTTTTACCTGTATGTCACTGAGGACATGTAGTGTGAAAAAATAAATCGATACTTCTTTCTGATTTGGATTATATAAAACCCCGTAGTACATTCTCATCAACCTGACAAACAGTGACACTCAATTACATACGAGTATGCATACACCACGCGAAATCAAACTCCTCACACTTCATCACTCCAGACAGACCAAAACATTCATCCCACAATATACCGCACACAAACATAAAACATGCAAAAGAAAACATACATATGATTTATAAAAATATAAAACAACAAAAAACACCACTCAAGAGTTCACACAAACCTCTTCCACAAGTCATTCCGCTTGCAAGCCCAAATATTCAAACTCCTGTCGCAATAACAACCACGCTCCGATATATTCTAAGAATTCATCCACTCAAAACATATAAAATTATCGAAACATCAAGTTATTTTTTGGAGAGAGAAAGTTTACGAGGAAAAAAAACAATGAGAAAAAAAAAGCTTTGATACCACGTATTTCGAGTGTGTTTTCAAAAGCAAATCAAACCTTATTGTGATTTTTTTTTAACAAATGTATTAAAATTTATTTAAAGTAATTAACGCCAAAAAAGTCAAGCGAATCAATTAGATTCTGAGTCAAGTGGAAAGGCCAAATCTCGATTGAGATTATAATTCCAAACACACTCGAGCCCATATTGGGATTGCGCAAATTAATTGGCATGTTTCGAATTGCTCAGATTAATTTTAGTTAAGGCTTTGAAACCCAAATCAAATTATTAGATCCTCAAGGGCCAATTACAGATTATGCTCAGCCACTTTCAGCGAATTTCAGGAGGTGGTATTGCTCTATCAAACAGCCTTTATGTTATACACACCCAATACAATAAAAAAAGATCATCAAAATCTAACATACATGTTCCTTGTTTTCTCACATTTTCATATAGTCTGTTTTACTGCCCTATAAGATGCAGAAACATTCAACGAAGACTCATTGAGAATTCTGTCATATATTGTCACCACAAGTATTTTTCTTAATATTATTTATTGTCTCCCCATGTATTCTTATAAAGTGCATGGTCGCGTGGTAACGCACTGGACTGAACGGAAGGTTGCCGATTCGAACCCAGCACTTTGCAACTGCCTTCGAATGACACAGCCATTTGTGTTCCGATCGTCGCCCTTCAGATGTGCCATCAGAATTAGTAAAGCGGTGTCCGGTGAATTTGCTGGTGCGCAGCGGCTCACTCACTTAAAAAAGAAACTACACGACACAACTTCACTTTCCAACAGAATTGACATTGGAATGACGATGAGATCCTCAACTAAGTAGCCCAACAACGACAAGTCTTATTTTACAGCATTTATTCGATTTCATTCAGTATTTTCAAGATCAATACATATTTTTTTTTCGACTGCAGTAGATCTTTGGTCTGTTTTTTTTCTATATAATTTCTGGAATGTGGACTATCAGGTATTTCTTTGGAGGTTTGCCTGGTAGGAGCTATACATGAGAATCACTACATGGAATTTAGATCTCATTCATACAAATTGTTATCAAAATCTCTTACGTTGCAAAATATATTACAATATGTGGTTTTAAATTATAATGACATACAAACGTTTTGAGACTTTCGCGGTTTTTCATATCCGTTGTATGAGGTATTTCGAAGTGTTGCACCGCGTGGTTTGGCTTATATGTTAATGCTGACGTTTCGAAAATATTGCAATTATCACCTTCAGATCCTATTTGTGGTCCACTTTCCCATTTCTTCTTCAAGGGCTTATTTTAAGTCAACTTCACGAAGTTATGACGAATATATATATCGTCTATGGCCCAAGAGGCCCAAGATTATGATATATAAAAAAAATATCAGTTTGAATTATTTTTTTATTTATTTATTTTACACATGACAAGAAATTTACATAATTTGCGAAAAAACAACGGGTAATTTAAATCGGACACACAATTTTAATGGATCTGTGTTTGTTGCCTTTCATTTGTCGTGTCCCCAGTAAACTAGGCTTTTGCCTGTATCTCACCGAGGACATATAGTATGAAAAAATAAATCGATACTTCTTTCTGATTTGGATGATTTAAAACCCCGTTGCACATTCTCATCAACCTGACAAACAGTAACACTCAATTACATATGTATACATCACGCGAAATCAAACTCCTCACACTTCATCACTCCAGACAGACCAAAACATTCATCCCACAATATACCGCACACAAACATAAAAACATGCAAAAAAAACATATATATGATATATAAAAATCTATCTCACCGAAGACATATAGCATGAAAAAATAAATCGATACTTCTTTCTGATTTGGATTATTTAAAACCCCGTTGCACATTCTCATCAACCTGACAAACAGTGACACTCAATTACTTCCCGCCAACAACGTCTTCTCTATCTTTCCCATCTTACAATGTCTTAGGGATAACACATTCTTCTTATTTCTGTATTTTTTATTCTATCTCGGAATGTTTTACAAGTTGTACATTACAATACCTGCTTTAGCGTTTTAAGGAGTGCCTTCGTTCGTGTGTCTCTAGTTTCAATAGCATATGATATTACAGGTAGAATATATGTTTTATAGTTTCTCACATTATTTTCTGTTGCCATCTACTTATTTATTCATGCACTTTATTTAAAGTGCCCAGAGATTGAGAGACTTCGTAAATAGGTCTTTTAATTTCGTTACTTAAGTAATTGGCTATTAATATCCACTCCAATGGATATTAAAGTCACCGCTTCGTAAGATATTCTGTTGTTTATAACTAGTTTGCATTTCACAAGTTCTGTCAATATTTTTAGAAACTTTTTCGTATCTGTTAAAACAATGATAATTTATTTCATCAAAGCGAAACACTCAAGACTTATAAAATCAAGTCTAGAGTAGATACAACAAAAACAAACAGAATGATCAAAGCTAATGAAATGAAACCTCTCAGAATTTCGTAGTTAAAACACTTATAGATAAAGTTATAAACTCCCATATTTGAGAAATATATATATGAAGAAGAAAACATTGTGAAAAGGGGAAGAAACCGCAGAATTATTAGAATAAATGGACATTTAATATATTGTAGTTTACAGAGAAAACTTTCCTCAAAGGCGCTCTTACTCGGGACTTGATCCCAACCTTGGGACTCGTTCAATATTATTGACACATCAAAAATATGACAAAATAAATATAGAAGTGGAGTATAAATAAAGGAAAGTGGTGACTGTGGTCATAAGATTGAGCACCTCACCGCGTCTGCATATGTTCAGAAAAACATATTTGATAAAAAAAACTGATGAAAACTTACTAAGGGAAGACGAAATACAAAAAAATATTTGCGGATTAATCGATAATAACATTTTCGACTTTAGGTGTAGTGTATACATACCGTGTATATGTAGTGTTCAAATAACATTATAAATATATATAAAACCTCCCCAAAAAGGCTGTCTTCAAGTGCTCCAAAAAGACACTGACGAGACCTTATAGAAACGAAGGGTAACACAAGATTTTCCTACATTGCAATGCATGAAATATCCGCTGACAGTCATCCCCCAGGAAAACCTTAAAAAAGATAGATGTATAGCTGAGACTGAACATCTCAAGAGAGGCAGTCCTGATGACTTAAGGTCACAGATCTAATATCAGAGTAAGAAGATGATGCGAAACACAATAATAAAAAATACTGATATATTAGTATTTATTAAATTTATTATATTATTTATAGTTAAGGCATTTACATTGTGGAGGTTTAAAGACATTGTAATTTTTTTATCAAACACTGTTTATTCCACTTTATATGTCAGTATAATCCTGCCGGTTTCAAGGTTTCACCTCATCATCAGGGAAGCATAAACAAGACTGAATTATGTTCGAACCGGTACCAACATACAGACTTCAATAGTTAAAAACTCCATCCACAATCCCCAACCCGAATAAACAGTGTTTGATAAAATAAATAACAATAAATGTATTTAATTTTGAAATCAATAAGAAACTATGAAAGAAACTCCAATGAAAGATGAGAGCAAATTGGAGAATTCTGTTATTTGGAGAGTATTTTATCAGATGATGGAAGAGTTACGAGACAGGTAACAAAATCAATGAGGCACATAGATATATATAGTATACTCGAACCGAACAGTATCAGAATCTTCTAAGATGATAGTTCACAACAGTGTTTTAGTGCCAACATTCCTTTATTTGTGTAAAATGTGAGTGGAAGGCGTGGAAGACCAAGGAAAGTATGGTTGGATCAAATGAATGATATTCTGAAAGAAGGAAACATAGAAGGTCAGAGAAATCGTAGAAATTGTATAAGGTGTATGAATGTAGAAGAAGCTATATGTGTCGCGATAGGATAGTCTGACGCCCTGTCCTCTCTGCCTACCACGACAAGGAGATGGTGTGATTTTATGTATTTATGCGGTTCGCTCGGATCAACTTTAAAACGATAAAATAAAAAAGCATTATTCACATCTAAAATAACCCTCGTTCCTAACTATACAATTCTCATCCTTATTCCTTTTTTTTTTAATTTTAATTCCCTTTTAATACTTTTCCTAAAATATTATGAGTTTTCTAAGTTTAAGATATGGGCATGTATACCGATAAAACTTTTTTTTAAACTAAATATTTTACACCCGTATTTGACAACTTGCGTCGTATAGTTGATATTGCACAAGTCTTTCAACTAGGGATTTTGAATTCAATTGCCGCTGAACCCGAAAAATACAAAGGGTTTCTGTCTGAGTTATCAATTCGTATTTCGATAAGTTCTCAAAAAAAAACATCCCTCCATTTCTTGTGAAACGTGAACGACAAAAAAAACCTTTAAAAAGCCAAATAAGTGCTGTAGAAATGCATGAACTTAGAACAATACATGGGGATAGTACGACGGAATACGGAATGGAGTTCACGATGATTGTTAACGTTAGGGTGTGTTAAACAAGACGAATAAAAGCCCCGTGAGATGGTTTGTACACGTGAAGAGAATGAACGAAGAAAGATATAAGAACAAAAAAAAAGTAGTAACATGAATGGAAGGCGTGATAGAGCAAGACCAAGGAAAATATGGTAAGGTCAAGTGAATGAAATTTCGAAAAAAGGAAACGTAGAAAGTGAGAGAAATCGTAGTAGTATTATGAGGTGTATGAATTTAGACGAGACTAAGGGTGTGTATCGGCGCTCTGTCTTCTCTGCCTAATCCGACAAAGAAATGGCGTAATGGTATGTTAATCAATAAATCCCGGGACTAACTACTAAAACAACATTTGTTTGCCAAAATTATTCTTTATTCATCAACATAGTCTCCTTCAAGAGCGATACATTCATTCCAACGCTTTCCTAACTTTTCTATGCCAGCCGTGTACAACGATTTATCTTTGGTTTCAAAATAGGCGTTAGTTTCGGCAATCACTTCTTCATTGGAGCCAAATCTCTTTCCTTGGAGCATCTTTCTGAGGTCTGCGAACGGCGAATAGCCGCTGGGGGCCAAATCTAGAGAATAGGGTGGGTGCGGACTGCCGATTGGATTCCAGAGTGATCCAAGTTTCATCCATTGTCACATACCGATGCAAAAACTCCTGTTTATTTCGCGTAAACAGTGTCAAACAGCGCTCTGAATCATCGATTCGTTGTTGTTTCTGTTCCATTGTGAGCAAACGCGGCACCCATTTCGAAAAAAGCTTTTTCATAACCAAATGTTCATGCAAAATAGTGTAAACACTACCAAATGATATCTTCAGGATGTCAGCTATCTCACGCAACTTTACTTTGCGATTTTCCATCACGATTTTGAGGGCTTTTTTTATGTTTTCTTGTGTAACAGCCTTATTTGGACGACCTGAGCGATCAGCATCATTTGTGTATGGACGACCGCGTTTGAAATAAGCATACCACCGACAAATGGTTGTTTTCGACAGAGCAGAGCCCGGATAACACTTTTCAAGCCATCGTTGAGTTTGAACGGTATTTTTTCCCATTAAAAAGCAATGTTTTATCAACACACGAAATTTGGTTTTTCCATTGTTTTGAAAATAGCAAAAGTAGCGTCACTAAAACCACTGTAACTCAATGACACAATGTCGGAATGTCATGAAAGTTTGACACGTAACTTCTAAAGGTTGGTACTAACTGAGAATGGTATGGATTTGTTATTAGAGGCGCCATCTGTTGGTTAGTCCCGGGACTTATTGATCGATGTGTTATGTACGTATGTTAACGAATATACCAAGTACGATAACGTAGCCAACTTTCAATTTTCCGTACCAATTACATCCCATTCCCACAGATTGAGTATTAATACGGCAAATCACTGGTACAACCGGGTACATTAAGTGGTACATACACGACAGTATTACCGTCGCTACATTAATCCCATGTTAATGATCTCACTCCGGGCGCTGTTCAGATACATGGTACATCCTGCAGCTATTTGCAAACTGTTCTCTGTACTCGTACAGGCAATCATTGCGACATGGGACTGTTTCACTTGACATGGTGAAATATTCATTTGGGATTAAATAATTTATTGATGTTAAGATTTCTTTTGGTATATTAATTATGGAATCACTGGAGAATGTTTACATATTTTTTTTCAAATGTATTATCTTCTGACCTGAAAGACATGGAGCGTTCCGGACGACCAGTGGACTTCAATGAGGACCACTTGCTTAAACCATATTATTCGTGAAGATTCCCTTCAAACCTCCGTAGAATTGACTGGGCAGATGAATTGTAGTCACATGACTGTATACCGCCATCTTAAATCAATGGGAAAAGTCCAGAAGTTCGGCGCTTGGGTTCCACATGTTTTGAGTGAAAACAACAAAAATCAATGTTCGACAATTTATGCTGGTTTCCTCGCGCGTCATCAAGCTACGCATGGCCACAAGCAAAGGTTCCTTTACCGGATCATTACTGGTGATGAAAAATGTTTGAAGGGGATCTTCAGGAATAATATGGTTTAAGCGGCCCTCATCGAAGTCCACTGGTCGTCCGGAACGCTCCATGTCTTTCAAGTCGAAATTACCGTCTTTTAAACGCAAAAACCATCGACGAGCTGCCCTTTAATTCATAGCATCTTCACCGTACATTTCGCAAATATCGCGAGCAGCTTTGGCAGCTTTATTCCCTCGATTGAACGCGAACAGAAGGAGGTGTCGAAAATGCTCCATTTTGTCTACTTGACATTCCATTGTAATCAAATAAAATAACATATGTAATGTTAAAACAAACACAATATCTTGTAGAGCAGAAAATTTTCTTTCGAATGACGTATAACATTTACCATTTTGTTTTACTTTTAGTATTTTTTTAAATTTGAAAAAAAACGGACACAACTTATGTTAACACCTAATACATTGGACAGTCCTTCACAGTCTGGACCATTCCATATGAAGACAACGGGAAACTAATGATACTCCATGTGCACTGCAAGTGTGACTATTTCTAATACGATTCAAAATATACCACAACCTTTGTAGCAGGTCAAATCGTTGGAAAAGCTTATTAGGACCACTCCAAATGAGATGATTACCAACCGATGACCGATTTCACTGTTGTTACCAAGTAACTGTTGAGCTCACATTCCTCTCAACTAAATGTTGTCTCTCGATCCAGAATGGTCGTTTGAATCTTAGGCAAGACGGAGTTCTAATTTTATGAACACCACACATACACAAATACACGCACGCATACACGCACGTACGCACGCGCACATAATTTAACATAAATGAAAAATGCAAAAATATTTCTACCACATATCGGAGGATCTGCAAAGACTTTGTAATTCTGATTTTTTTTGCCAAACATATAATTTATACATATGCTTATGCGGGGAAGTTCCCAAATAAAGGACACAATCGATTTATGTCTGTTTTATAAATTACATCATCTTTTACCGTTTATTCTTTCATGTACAGTTGTATAATTTATCAATTATTTTGATTTAATATTTTTTTTCACGTTCAGTGCTAACAACGCGCCTAGTGCGTTCATCTTTGCTACCGTCGAGTGCTAACAACGCGCCTGACGCGTTTTCGTATGTAAAGTTCGTGTTCAATGTTTCGTTTCAAATGTAGGGGGTACTACTAGACAACACCAAATTAAATCGCAAGTAATTTTACTTTTTTTTTTTTTTAATTTTCAGCAACATGTGAATTACATTAATAATTTGATCGCATTGAATGTGTTGAATCTTTGACTAAAATCAGCATCATCATGAGTTTTATTTTATTTAGTACTTGACTGTACAGAGTACATTAAGTTGGGTTTATTTATATTCGGAATATCTTTCAACCAACCAAACAATTGTTTAACAAAGTTTTGAGTTAAAGGTGAAAGACTTACTTTTTTGGTGTAGAGAAAAAAAACATACAATATAATACCAACAGCAAAATAGCGCACTCTACAAAAATTAAAACAAATTGAAATTTAACAAGGTAATTGATGATCAGAAAGAGAGATTAGAATGAAAAATTTGAATACTCACGCTATGTCACTGAAGGGAGATATAAAGTTATTTAATACACTTTTTAAAGGAAGTCAACGATTTAGAAATGATCTGATTGAAAAGACGATACATTAGTTTATTTCCTTTTTTTTTTTTAACCTGGCGAGTTTATTGCCATGTGGCAATCTCTTCCAACCAACCAGCCAGACAGTTGTTTTTATTGGCCTTAAGTGTTAACCAGACTGGAATACTATTAAAAAAAATCTGGGTTCCAGCGGGGATCGAACCCGCAACCTCCGGATCGGCAGACAAGTGTCTTACCACCAAGCCACGGAGGTCGTCCTTCTCTATTGCAAAGATATAATTGCATATTAGAATTTTTTTAACGTAAAAATAAAACATCTTCGTGTCGATATAAAGGTTTATTGATTGGGGGTGAATTCCTTAAGGCACCAAAAAATAAACCAACTTTTCAAGTATTGTTGCAATTTTGTCTACGTGGTTATTGTTGCCTCTCGGCGTACGCTAAAATAACCAATGCGCCCTACAACAGACAACGAGTTTACTTCAAAAGTTCTAAACGTGAAAGATCCATTAAAGGGACCAAAAGATTGTTTCTCAACGGTGTCATCGGCACATGCTCTCTAAAATTAGCAATGCGCATATCTGATTAATTGTTTGTATGGTGATTTTGCGAAAACTTTTGATAGATAACAAAATGCAAAAGTAAACTAGACAAATCTATTTTTTCTCAGCTTGTGCAATGCAAAAAAAAAACATTTTGAAATTAGCTAAAATTCTGCGAAAAGCACAACAAATAAAGAGGTATCAATCATTTTTCCATCTGCTGCATAACGACCTTCAGAGCCTTGTTTGTAAAATGCCTGTATTACAGTCCGGAGGTGCAGGTTTGACTCGCTTTGAGACCCAGATCTTTTAAATAAGGTTTTTTTTTCTGATTTTCACATAAGGGTTGTTAAACACCTTTCTGGTAAGTTGGAATAGACACGCCAGGTTAAACTGTATACAACAAGTGTAAGACAATACAATAAATATTATGGTTCAGCTCCCTTTCTAGTGCAGTTAACCAACCCTGAATACGACTAACAGCCTTCAGGTTTTTGAACCTACCTTCCGAGAAACAGGTTATCGTCAACGTCCAACCAGAATTTCCGTTCCCTCGAGGGTTCACAGGCTGGTTTCAATTATACCTCTTTTTTCTCTTGTCATATCCTGTTTGCAATTTACTAAGTGCTCATAAGACTTAGCAATTACATCGTTAATGAAACTAATAATGGAACTTACTTACAACTCCTTTCTTTATTTTTATCTTCAACTTGAATTACAGAGTTGGATGCTGTACTGTAAACGGAAAAACAATAAACCTATTAATTGTTTGTGTTCGTTTTTTTGTTCTCAACAATCTACCCTGGTGAAAGTGCATTTGAATACTCGTATATGCGGTCTTATTTCATACATATAATCCGATAAAAAGTTTTTTTTATTATTTGGGGTGGTTTAAAAGGACCAAGTTATATCGTCTTTGTATTGAAGTAAACATGCATGGTAAAATTAATCAACCAGCAAACAGATTTTTTTAATCAAAGGTTTTAGCTTTAACTTTATAGAACTCCATATTAGAATAATAAACAATGCATAACTTTGTCGTTTCACTATTTACATTAATCCCCGCTACACGTGTATAGACCTCCCATTTTTGTTTTATTTGACATATCTAAGAAGCGAAACGTAATCTCTTTTGTGCAAAAATCTATCTATCAGGGTAGGCAAAGAGAAGATAGCGTCAGACTTTATTATCGCGACACATATCTTTCGCTTCATTAAAATCCATACACCTTATAGAACTTGTCAATTTGCCTAGCTTCTTATCCTATTATTATTTTTAAATAAGTATTTCATATTTAAATTCAGTGGTAAAAAAATCAAACCAGTTCATTTATTCATATGTTGCCCCTCAACACATCCCAACTTTAGAAGTATATATTAAAGAGCGTGGCCGGAAGACATCGTCAGCCTCATGAGTCGAGCTTTCAGATTTTAGAACCACTGGAGTAGTTACGAAACTCGCAATTTGTCGTAGCGCATGATGATTCAACAACACTAAAAAAGTAAAACTGATGTGCTTGTAATATATGTATTGTAAATAAACATGAATAAATTAATACATATTTTTTGATAGCAATATAAATTTTATACGTATATTCTAAAATTGCATACATGTATATTTCAAGATAATAGCGAAGAAAATACATTCAAGATAGAAGTTATCAAAAGGTCAGGGTTCATCTCATTACGTTCCCCAGTCGAGATACACCCCCACAAAAATAGATCGAGCCTGGCCGTGAGGATATCAGAAGTTTTTCAGCCTACTTTTTTACCCCTGTAATTGTAAATTAATAACAAAAAATAAATAAATTACAATAAATAAGCAGTCAATACAATCAATTCAGTTAAAACAATAATGTATTAACAGATAAAAAAATTGCATGAAATTATTATATTATATACACTCGTATATTCCGCAATAACACACACTTTCTAAGGCAAAGGAAAAAAACACATTTAAGAGAGAAGCCACCAAAAGTTCCGGGGTCATCCCACAGTAACCTCCCAGCCGAGGTACACCCCAACCATTAGGAGGGCAAGATCGACGGCAATGTCACCAAAAAAATGTCAGCCCACACTCTTAAACACATAAACTTTGGTATTATATGAAAGTAATAATAAATCAGTAGTTATATGAAAAATGTTTAAAAAAGTAAACTCTCACATTATTTTTTAACCTTCCTGGACATATTAACTATAAAATATAAAAAATGACAATAAATAAGCAGTTATATAAAAATTGAAAAAAAAAACAGAAGCGTGAGACTCTCGCGCGGTAGAAGTGAAACTTCTTATCTCCTAGGAGGAGTTGATTTTATGCATTGCTTTTTTCCATTTGTTAACGTTGTTTTTTTTAGTATTATGAAATGGTTATGTGGAATTTAATTCAAGAAAATCTCGCTTAACATAATTAAATAAAAAAATATTCTTATTTTTATTTTTAATAATAAATAATAATAATTTTAATAATAATTTTAATATGATAATAATATAATACACTTATTAATATTAAATTTATATTTTTTATTACTAAAAAAATTAATATTTTTATGTTGTTATTAATAATTAAATTAATTATTTTTAAAATAATTATTTAATAACTAATTTATTATTGTATTATTTTTATTATGTTATTAATAATATTATTATATTATATTATATTATTAATTAATTGTTTTATAATTAATTATAATATAATAGAAATATAATTATTAATATTATAACATATATATTTATATATTATTATAATTATATATTAAATATAAATTATATATTAAATAAATATTAAATTAAATAATTTAATATGAAATAAAATTAATAACTATTAAATAAAAAAATAATATATAACAAAATATATATTTTTTTTATTTTTAATAATAATAATTTTAATTATAAATAACAATTTTGATAAAAATATAACACTTAATAATATTTAAATAATATTAATTATTATTAATGATAAATAATTATTAATATTAAAATAATTAAGAATAATTTAATATTAAATAAAATATGAAATAAAAATTTATTAATAATTTAATAATAATAATATAATACACCGTTTCACTTTTCGTGACGTTCAGGCCAATTTGCCCTACCGCGCCTATAGAAGTTTCACTTAAGAAGTTAACCCACACACACATACCTGTCAGATTAACTGTCAACGAAAAAGAGAATATCGAATAAGGGTTAAATTTGAAAAAAAAATACAAATAGAAAATGATGTTCATACACACAGACAATAATACAAAAAACAATATTACTGTATTTTCTACATCTTTTGCTATAGACTGAAAATATAGTACCTTATAATTATATGCAAATGACAAAATGAAGTGTTTACACATGCATGCAGCTACGTGTAACCAAAGCTTTGTTAGGTAAGTGGGGAGAATTGCAGGGCGAGTTATTAGCATAATCCTCTCTCGGGTGGTGAACAAGGATAATTAAATCTTGGTCAAAGGTTCCTGGTAAAAGGACGTTATGCAACGAGGACTTCAAACGCCCAGCAATGCAATTTAATAGTTCTAGAGACATGACGTAGAGCCTAGTGCTTGTCTGTGTTACTTATGTAGTACTTGATTTATTAATTATTTTTTTATATAATTTTTATGCAGAATTTGATTTAAGTTAAATTTTATCTAATTTAATCCAAGGATATCAAAAATAGAATGAGATTTTTTTTTTCAATATAGTTTATTTTCAATATAATACATATTTACGAGTAAAAACCTTGGCCTGCACCTCGACCAGCGACTGACGTGGAAAACCCATTTGAATACCATCAGACAGAAGAGACACAAGGGCATAGGGGCTATCAGTTCGATATTTCATCGACGCAGCTTCCTCTCACCCAAAAATAAGCTCCTCCTCTATAAAACCCTTATTCGTCCTATCTTGACCTATGCTGCACCCGTTTGAGGTAGTGTGAGCAACACGGATCACCTGAAACTCCATAGAGTGCAGAACAAGGCATTCAAGATATCTTTTAACACCCATCCCAGAACAAACCTTACCCGACTTCACGCCGAACAGCGAGAAGAAACCCTACAACACCACATCCTCGCTTGGACCGTGAAGTTCTATAAAAGCCAACAAAATCACAGCAATCCCTTAATCGCTGCCCTGGGGGCTTACAAGAATAAATCCGACCTACCCTGAAGGGTATAACTGAAGTTATAAACACAAGCTCCCGAAGCATTATCTGTTGCCTGACTAGTCCACCTACAGTATTAGCTGGGACGACCAAGGTCTGAGTGAATGTGATGGAATACAAGTAGCCTGAACGAGTGGACTTGTTTTTGCTGAATAATTAGTGTAAGAATTGTTATCTAGTTATAAGTAGTATGTAGGTGTTTATTATTTCTAAGAAATCATATATTAAGATTGAAAAAAAAAATGATATGTAGGAAAATAAGATTAAGTAAGTTCATAAATTATAACATATAATTAAGATTAGTTAAGTAATAACTTTGTATATAGGTACTATATAGCCTTGACAAGTGTTTGTACAATAATTTACTTGTTTAATTAAAAAAAAACATATATAAAACAATGATTTCTTTTTTTCATATCACTGAAAAAATATTATAAAGTTTCATTCTCAAAATGATGTAACCTGCGGAGATCACTTACACGTCACTTTTTTTTTAAATTGCACTTAAATTGAATTTCTTCAAACAAAAAATAATTACTATGAGCCGAGGGGTGATTATAAGTTAAGTGATTCAGTTCTTGGAAACCACAGTATTGAATAGAAGGCTCTGTAATAACAGAAGTGTGCGTTGGTGCATTGTACTGCT
The DNA here is from genome assembly GCA_949825065.1 of Odontocerum albicorne. Lineage (NCBI taxonomy): Eukaryota > Metazoa > Arthropoda > Insecta > Trichoptera > Odontoceridae > Odontocerum > Odontocerum albicorne. Next base: position 41,993,746 of record OX463847.1, on the reverse strand, counting down.
ATAATCTTATTTCTCGTAATAATCTTCTTCGACTTTTTTTTTTCGTTTTTATGGGATATTTTAATTTGTACATTAATGACGCCTAATACTCACAAGAATCATAGTGTTTATCTCTTAAATATCATTGGTAGAATCCCCTGATAATTCAATAAAAAATTACCAAAATCTTTTTTGGGCTTTTGTCACCTTAGTATTTTTGGTCCGTGTCGATCCCGGACGTCGCCACTAAATCGAGGATTAAACTCTTTGAATTTTTGCCTTCCTGTGCTAAAAAACTCCGCCCGTTCCGGTGCTGTGTATTCAATATACATGTAAAAATGAGCGATTTAAAATCGGAAAAATAAGAATATTCATAGCCAATCGCTTAAATTAAGTAAAGTGTGATAATAATTGAAATTTAATTGCTGAAAACATCGGCCGACGTTCACAAAACGGGCGAAGCGACCACCTCAAATGAATGCCCGAAAGCTACTGAATGGAGAGAAGCGAGCGAACTGAGATTCTATTCTTGCGTTCCCATATACCGAAGTACAGTGAGAGTGAGACGTGAATAGCGTCGCTTCCTCACCCATAGTGGGTGTTTTAGAATGAATATACCTACGTCACACACTGGCACACGTTTGATTGTATTAGTGAATTTGTTCCCGATTTTAACAAAATATCTCTGATGTGGCCGATAAGTGCTAATTATTATTAATATTATTATTTTCATTCAATGCGTAAATGTATTACGGAGGAATACCTAAAATCTGAACCCAGTATTTATTATATTTATAGATATATTAAAGTTTTTAGAAGCAATGTGTACTAGTTACACATCACAGGGAAGGAAGGGTTAATAACTTTGTAGGTATAACTGAGTCAATTTACAGAAAAGCTTGAGTAACATTGTTTCTGTTGTCATTATGTTATATTAAGATTTAGTACATTTTCTTCTTGTTTGACGTAATTGATTTAAACCTGTATGAAATATAAAATAAAATAAATAAAGCAGAAGTGCCAACCAATTTAACTTAAATTTGGCACGACACCTTTCTTTCAACCGGGGAGGTTGGGAATTCGAGTCCCATTGACGCCCAGATTTGTTTAAACAGAATTCCAGTCTTGTTATCATTCAATGCGTCTTTGACACGTTTCTGGTTTATTAGAAGATATTCCCACATGGCCATACAATCGTTTTGAAGCATACCCGTATGTTACACTTCTTACCTTTAATGTAACTAGGTTGTGAAACATACTCGTATGTTACACTTCTTACCTTTAATGTAACTAGGTTGTGAAACATACTCGTATGTTACACTTCTTACCTTTAATGTAACTAGATTGTGAAACATACTCGTATGTTACACTTCTTACCTTTAATGTAACTAGGTTTTGAAACATACTCGTATGTTACACTTTTTTATTTATTTATTTATTTTTTCAAAACAGGCTTAGCCCAATTACTTTGAAAATATAAGATATTAAAAAAGAAGAAAAATGACATAGAGGAAAAAAAAATGAGTTAAAAAATATATAAAATAAAAAATAATGCATATGCATACAAACGAGTATATACACACAAACATATTATACACATATATTCACAGTCATTTAGGTATGTTGATGAGTGCTTTCTAACGCGCTCAATCTAAGAAGAAAATTTACTTTTGCTTTTGGTAATGTTATATGAAATATGTCAATATCCGAAGCAGTCCCGTTCAGAAGAGTTAAGGCCCTTCCAACAGGCATAGCGGCTGGAAGACCCGTTCTTGCGTATGTTATTGAGAACAGTTCTTGCCGGCGCAGTCTAGTGTAATTGTTAGGAACATTTAACGCTAATCTTTGTAGTAATGCTGGACAGCTCACAACTCCTCGAACTTCTTACCTTTAATGTAACTAGGTTGTGAAACATACTCGTATGTTACACTTTTTACCTTTAATGTTACTAGGTTGTGAAACATACTCGTATGTTACACTTCTTACCTTTAATATAACTAGGCTTTGAAACATACTCGTATGTAACACTTCTTACCTTTAATGTTACTAGGTTGTGAAACATACTCGTATGTTACACTTCTTACCTTTAATGTAACTAGGTTGTGAAACATACTCGTATGTTACACTTTTTACCTTTAATGTTACTAGGTTGTGAAACATACTCGTATGTTACACTTCTTACCTTTAATATAACTAGGCTTTGAAACATACTCGTATGTAACACTTCTTACCTTTAATGTTACTAGGTTGTGAAACATACTCGTATGTTACACTTCTTACCTTTAATGTAACTAGGTTGTGAAACATACTCGTATGTTACACTTTTTACCTTTAATGTTACTAGGTTGTGAAACATACTCGTATGTTACACTTCTTACCTTTAATGTAACTAGGTTGTGAAACATACTCGTATGTTACACTTTTTACCTTTAATGTTACTAGGTTGTGAAACATACTCGTATGTTACACTTCTTACCTTTAATATAACTAGGCTTTGAAACATACTCGTATGTAACACTTCTTACCTTTAATGTTACTAGGTTGTGAAACATACTCGTATGTTACACTTCTTACCTTTAATGTAACTAGGTTGTGAAACATACTCGTATGTTACACTTTTTACCTTTAATGTTACTAGGTTGTGAAACATACTCGTATGTTACACTTCTTACCTTTAATGTAACTAGGTTGTGAAACATACTCGTATGTTACACTTCTTACCTTTAATGTAACTAGGTTGTGAAACATACTCGTATGTTACACTTCTTACCTTTAATGTAATTAGGTTGTAAAACATACTCGTATGTTACACTTCTTACCTTTAATTTTTATTTTATTTATTTTATTTATTATTACACATGACAAGAAATATACACAATTTGAGAAAAACAACATATAATTTGATTTGGACATACAATTTTAATGGATCTGGGTTTGTTGCCTTTCATTTGTCATATCCCCAGTAAACTAGGCTTTTGCCTGTATCTCACTGAGGATATTTAGCATGAAAAAAATAAATCGATACTTCTTTCTGATTTTTGATTACACAAAAACAAAACCCCGTTGCACGCTCTCATCAACCTGACAGTGACACTCAACTACAACTGGAAACATCTTGCGAAATTCAACTCCTCACACATCATCACTCCAGAAAGACCAAAAATATTCATCCCACACTATACCGCACACAATCACAAATCTCACATAAATCCCTTCCACTCGTCATTCATCCTGAAAGCCCAAGTACTCAAAATCCTGTCGCAATAACAACCACGCTCCGATCGACTGTCTAAATGGTTTTCCTACCTTTACCTTTATTGAAGTCGGCACGCCATTGTATGTAATGGGAGCCAAATAAGCATATTGCTTTAATGTAACTAGGTTTTGAAACATACTCTTATGTTACACTTCTTACCTTTTTTTTTTTTTTTTTGTAAAGATTAATTTTACTTGTAATATATAATTCTTTCATATTCCAAATTAAATAAACACATTATGTTTAAACTATAGAATAATATAACAGTTGAACTGAACACAAAGATAGTGTAATGCAATACAATACATGATATGGTCATACTCGTACCTATAATATAATACTAAAAAGCGAGTAAAAGTTAGACAGTATGACAAAACTAGGAATGAAGTTAACGTTATAAATATACAAACAGATGAAGTCTCATCATGCTTCGAAGGGAAACCTTAAAAAAACAAGAATTCCTCAAGAGCAAATCTATTCCAAAAGAAAACATAATAAAACATAATATAAATCACGTTTTATCCCATTTCGCCCTTAAAAGCTCTTAGTATCCGAAATTATACATCTACAAGCCTAAGAATTGTTCCCTTTGAGATGCTGATCTTGAAATCTTTTGTGTTCGTACCTCGTAAGGCTTTGAAACTATTATATTCTGGTTTTCTTTTCTAAACGAGATTCCATTGAAACGTATTTTTTGTGTTTCTTTTTTTTTCCTTTCCACTAAAAAATATTCGCTGGCTGCCATTGTTTGAGCATTTTATTGATGTTTGTTTAGTTTTAAGCGTTCGTTACTTTTTGTCTTGATTTTTTTCCAAAACAGAGATGATGGCAAAAAAATATTAATTAAAAAAAAATTCAGATATATTTTGTATTTTAAGAGCTTAATAAACGAGCCACTATTTCCGACAACTTCTGTGGCTTCGTTGATAAGATACCTGTCGTCCTGCCGGGGGGTTAGGTTTAAATCTCGTTACTACCCAGATTTGTTAAAACGCGTTACAATCTAGTTTTTATTTAAGGCTTATTTGACGTTTTTCTGATTGGTGTAAATATATTGTTACACGGCAATAAACCCACCAGATTGTATTGTTAATGAAAGTATAATACAAAATTGTATCCAGGGCCTCAAATTGAACTGTTTTACAATAAATTGAAAAAAATACATCGTGAGAGTAATATAATACAAACATATTCTACAGTTAATACATTTTTCTTTTTAATCAACAATACAATTCTAACGGACCATACTGTTATGTTAGACTCTAAAACCAGCTACCAACGAGTATTAGACTCTCACCATCGTTGGTGTACATTAAACAGGGAATTAAAATACGTCACATCTCCCCTCAGTGACATAGCATGTGTATCGGACGTGTGGCGTCACCTTTGTGTGTGTGTATGTGGTATGATGAAATAGACAATGCTGTGTAGATCTGGAGGGAAATTCACTCTAATATTTGTATATGTTCCTTGTATGTAAATCTGATTGTATGTAAAATGTATGTTTGTTTGACTCCGATCGCGTTCGCGACCGCACTGGAAATAAGTGACTTACGAGGCGGGGCGATCGGAGTAGGTCGGGGCCCAGTTGGCGTAAGCAGGGCCCAAACCCCAAAAGTTGTTGTATTTCGCGGGCAATGGGCGCTTGTGACGGCCGACTGACCATTAATATAGAGGGTCCCCTGATTTTTTAAATATAATACTTCTCAGTAACAACCGACTATACTGCGTTTTACTTGAGACCCACTACTTTACTTCGACTGCCTGAGAGGAATCTCTCCCTGCTCTTCTTCTTCTACTGGATCTTCGCTACGGAATTCGCTACCTCGATTCTCTGAGCGCTACGCGGCAACCAACGTGCCTATCTACAGTCTTTGTACCCGTCCGGTACAGCATGTTTTTCATGAGTTTTATCACGTTTTCCTTCTCCTGGTCATCAATCACCTTGTTAAATTTGTATTGATTGTTTTCTTGTTTGTTATTTTAATTATTTTAATTTTGCATATTATTATTCTCTGCATCATAATCACAATACTCTACCTTTCACTCAAAACATTATTTAACAATTATAAACGATTGATTGAAATAGATTGCCACTTGATAATAAATCCGCTGTATTGTGCGCTGTACAATAAAGTATTAAATAAATAAATGCAAAAAATTGTTTCATTGTATAAAATTATACTTTCATTATATACAATATAATCTAGCGCAGTATTGCTTTATGGCAATCTCTTCCAATCAATCAGAAAGATGGTATAAAGACATTAAGTTAGTGAGATTCTGGAAATCAGTTACAAACCAATATAAAACTCGCTCCGTCCTTGGCATGCTTTAAGAAGCGACTGAAAAAACTCTTAATTTCTAGTCAGTAAAATAACGTGTTTCATTCCTGACTTTTCTTTTCCTTTCCTCTCCGCCATCCCTTCCTTTTCTTTTGATTGATATCTCACTTTACATAAAAAATAATGTTCGGGTGATTGTCCGTCTTTGTGGGGTTTGTGGACATATGTGTTTATGGATTTCGTAGGGATGGATAGTCAATTGAATGATTTATTTTATCAATTGAATGATTTATGTGTGTTTATGGATTTCGTAGGGATGGATAGTCAATTGAATGATTTATGCAACCATGTAACTTGCTTCATTTATTTTTTATTTCGTGATTTTTTCTGTCCTCTCCACCATATGGAAAAGAATGTTCGGGTGATTGTCCGTCTTTGTGGGGTTCGTGGGCATATGCTTATGGATTTCGAGGGGATGGATAGTCATTTGAATAATTTATGCAACCATGTAACTAACTTCATTTACTTTTGTCTGGTTGGCTGGAAGATATTGTCGCCTGGCAATAAGCCCGCCAGATTGCATTCGCAATAAGTGTTATAAAAATAAATATAAGTTAAAAGCAAACGAGAACCTTTTTTTATGTACCAGCGGTAATTAAATCAGAAACCTCATAATTAACTTTTATCACCTAGAATAAGTTACAATTTAAACTTCAAAATCAATCAGTTATCATGAATAAAATTTTATCAGCTAAAATAAGTTATTACGTTTTACTCAAAATAAATTAAATCGAATTTATATTTCTTTTATAAGAAATATCTGGAAAAAAACATGAATTGCATATCACAATAAATTGAAAAAATTCCGCCTTACTTGGGGCTTGAAAATTTAATATATTACCTCAACATACCGTTTGGTACCCTTGCAGCCAAGATCGCCCTCCTAATGGTGGGGTTACGTCTCGAATAAGTATGATTGTGGGATGTATGTGTATATACGAGTATTATTATATAAAAAATACACATACGTGTATTTTTAAATTATTGTATTTTTTATGCTATTTTTTTATCGCTTAACCTATTTTTTTATTAACTGAATTGATTGTATGGAATGTCATTTATTGTCATTATTTTTCTTCATCTTTCTTTTAAATTTATTGTTGAAGCGTGTGGATTCAACATCTGATACCCTCGTGGCCTGGCTCACCTTATATTAGTGAGGGTGTTCATGACTGGGGGATGTAATGAGATGAACCCAGACCTTTTGATAGCTTCTCTCTTAAACGTATTTTCTTTGACATTGTCCTGAATATGCAATTAAAAAATATACACAAATTATATGTGTAATGATAAAACACACTTCATTATAAATAAACTACGTTAATACAAAGAAGTTTTATCAATATTTTTATTTAAATACTTGACACAATTAAACTCAACCCACACAACCCTATTAATTAATGTAACAAATTGTTTATACTTTTTATTCATATCAAATTTACATAAACATAAACAGTACTTAATTTACAAACAAAATTAATTTTTTAGTCACCATACATACGAGTAAAACCACTTTCGTTCTATCAGGAGCGCATAAATGAGATGAGGTGTCTAGTCGCATTGCGTATTAAAATATCCTTTTCAAGTATTTCCCTCTTGAACGCCACTTCAGACTTATTCATTCCTGGCATGTCTCAAGTACCTTTTGCAATGTTGCAAAGTTACTTTTAGTAGAATGGATATAATATATTTTTAAATTTAAACGTAAAAAAGGAAAATAGTTATCAATATTAAAAAATAGCTTTAGTCTTCATTTTTTAATCATTTTGGAAAAACTATCGATTTAAAACCAAATCAGCGAGTGCTTAAAAACATAAAACAGGACTTCAGAGAAATTGAATTTTTTTCGGTTTGTTGATACCATAAATGTTAATTAATTTAAAAAACAATTTATCAAAGGTTTCGGCGTTAATTTTGTAGAACTCTATTAGAATGTAAACATTAAAAACCACACACTTTTTCGATGTAGCACTGCTCTCGTAAAAAAAATGGAACTATTCCGCCTAAAAAAAGCTTCGGGATAGGAGGTAGAAACACGTGTAGCGGGGATGGATGAAATCAGTGGAATAGGAAAGTAATTTATATTTAAATAAATAGTTTATTTTATACCATCATCGCTCTATATGTTCTATCTAAAACAGAATGATGCCATAAAAAGCCACCATCTAAGTCGATTAACACTCCGGCACTCCACGTTCTCCCATGCTAGACTGATTTTACAAATCAACTTATCGTAGCGCCGTTATATATCATAAGTGTAGGAATAATAATTTATTATATAGTTACGATAAATCATAAAAAGAGAAAAAATAAAAAGCTATATGTAATGATAACAATAGTGGTTTGTCTTCATTAGTTCTTAGAATAAATAATTAGAACAATCACTTGCAGTTGGTAGGTGATCAAGTGGATTTGGACCCCAGGTCCGATGTGAATTTTGTCTGTTATGACGTCGTCGTTGTCGTCATCGTTGCCGGGCCTCGTAGTCGAGGATCCCCTCGCCACTCCAACGTCAATATTGAACCGCTCCTCCAAGTCGATCATGTGATCCGCTGTGAGAAAACAGCCTGATCCTAGATGCGCATATCCTCCCGCAAATGTTACAGACATGTGAACCCCGCTGAGCCGCCTGGACACGCCGACGCATGCTCACAGCGCGCTGATCGTTTCTCATACGTCTAGACGCTGAGACGCCATCACCCCGAGAGCATACATATGGCTCTCCACCCCTCACGGTCCCGAGCCATCCGCTCTCAGTCCTCAGGTGCCCCGCACAAAGTAAGCGAATCTCGCAGACTACCCTTATAGCGCTTCATCTGCCCACCAGCTCTTCGCTTGCCCACCACTTCCCCATACAAGACGCGTTTTGGGAGTCTATGATCTTCCATGCGTATCACATGCCCAGTCCCCCGCAATTTCGTCTTCACAACCATATTTTCAATAGGTTAACAGTTGGAGCTTTGCTGGACCGAAACTTTTGTGACATGATCACTCCAGTGGATTCGAAGAATTCGGCGAAGGAAACGCTGGTGGAACATTTCAAGGCTTTGAATGTGCCTTCTATAAGGAACCCAAGTTATGGCACGTGGCTTTGAACTACCTAGGAGGGTCTGGAAATATCTTAACCGACTTCGAACACAAATCGGAAGGACCAAAGACATGTCTTGTGACGAAATGACTTTCTGCATCTACTGTAAAGAGCAGTCTATGCGGCATTGCTTGCCCTGCCTAAAGAGTCCGGTGTAGGCACCAAGAAAGGCTTGATATTTAGTAAACCCAGTACTATCCTCCGTGGCCTAATTGGCAAGACGCATGTCTCCCAGCCCGGAAGTCGATTTACGTTGAAACTCAGATTTTTAAAAAAGAATTCCAGTCTGAGTTTCATTTAAAGCCTCTGCAACATCTTTCTGATTGATTGAAAGCGTTTACTACACGGTAATCGCTTTCACTCAACCATGTTGTACTGTATACAACGAAAGTATAACACAGTACAATAATACAATAAAGTCCTGGTGACAGAAATCAGGGAAAAATAATAAAGCGCCTTTGACAAGAGAAAATAAATAAAAGGTAAAGCCATACATTTAATTTTAAATTTAACGTTTTTATTGGGTTTAAAAAGTCGAACTCAATTTTTAACAATAAAGAGAAACGAACAAATGTTTTCAAATTGTTTTTATTTTCAAGAGCGAAAATGAGTTTTCCAAATTTAATAATATACGAGTACATTCAATATCTACACAATTGGATTCAGATGTAAAAGTTTTTCTATAAAAACTTTTTTATTTTCTTTTTTCACAACTCACATCATACCAGTAGCGCAAAAGAAATGAAAGGTGTTTTTTTTCCTATGTATGAAATACTTATTGAACCCCGTCCCCTCGTGCTCACTGCCCTCTTGAGACACCCCTTCTATGACCAAGTAATATCTACCACTCCAATAACAGGAGGTTAATGAAAGTTTGATATCGGGTACTTGAAAAGCAATCTAATATAAAAAAGAAAATTGCCTTCTTTTACTTAGATTTTTAATAAAGCAGCTATCGGATGATATTTGCCAAGTACGTTATTGGCAATTGCCGAAATATTAAAACGTATAAAAAATAACGATCGTTTAAATTTAAAAAAGTTAGTAGTTTTTTTATTAGTAATATACGGGTAATAGTGGAAGTGGATGGTCAATGAACGTAGATTATAATTATTTATCACCTTCGTTTAATTCATCAACGTGCACTAGAGCGTAAATTTTTTGCGCATTATCTCCTCATTACCATATTTTTTTTATATTACTGCTCATTTATTTTCATCTTTTGTATTGTAATTTGTATGTATGAACATCGTTTCCCATTTGTGATTTTAGTTTCATAAAATTTGGACTCCTATCAACTTTATTATAATTTTTTTTTGACATTTAACCAGAGGTGGTATTTGTGGGTTTACTTTTTTTTTTACTGCCATAATATATTAATTGTTTTGTTTTTTTTTCTTCTTAGTCTACATGTACAAGGGTATGGGCTGAAAAACATATAGTGTCCTCGCGGCCGGGCTCGCCCTAAAGTAGTGGGGTGTGGCTCGGCCGGGGAGACGTTGTGGAATGATCCCAGACATTTTAATAGCTTATCTCCAAAATGTATTTTCCAGCCCAACTTTCTTATCAACATGTACATTGGTGTGGCTGTAAAACATCTTGAGTACTCGCGGCCGGGCTCGCCTTATAATGGTGAGGTGTGTCTCGGCCGGAGGGGTGTTATGAGATGAGCCCAGACCTTTTGATAGCTTCTCTTTTATATGTACTCGGCTATTTATCTTCAGATATATATTTGATTTTGGAATATATTTGAATATGTACATACTATGTTGCCATGAATAAATCCATATTTATTTTATGTAAAGTGTACATTGACAATCATGCGTAGTACAGGTTCTTGCACTTTGAAATTGCAAGATTCTGAAGTGTAAATGAAAGAAAATCACACCTTATGTACGTCGAAATGTCGTAACATTTAGAGTTTTTGTAAGGCATTCAAACAGTTTTTAGAACATTTTATATCGTTTTATTTTAAATTTATTTTCACCATTACTATATTAAGAAAAGAAGAACAAATAATACTAGATATGATATACAATCTATCACTGATGAATATGGATTAGTTACTTTCAAACGAACGATTTCTTCCAAATTCTTTTTGTGTGTTGGTGTCCTTCTTGATATACGAGTATATCAAGTGAAATTATTAACAGAAAAAGGACAAGAGTAAAATTGATGCTGTGGATATGCATGCACTAAGGAAAATTTGTAGAGTGGCAATGTTTGAAAGAAGGCGGAATGAAGACATCAGAAATAAATCCATGAAGTAAATGAATGTTTAAAATAAGATGAAGAAAATAGTTTTAAGAATGTTTGGACATGTGGAGAGAATGAATGATGAAAGAAAGACTAAGCGAATGTAACAAAATAACAAAAACAATACAGAGCAAATGCGAGTGGAAAACGTGATAGAGGAAAATCAAAGAAAGTATGGATGAACCAAGTGGATTATAATTTGAAAGAAGAAAATGTAAGAAACAAGATAAATAATGCGTTGTAGGAGAGACAGAGGTTTTGAGAGTGTCAAAATATGTGTGTGTGTGTTGAGATATGAAAGTATGTGGCTCTCTCTTCTCTGCCCAGCCCCAACAGGGAAACATAATGGCATGTTTGTGTGTATCCACTTACGAAATCTAATTAGATGTAATAACTTCATTTAAATAAAAATATCAAATCATATTTTCTATAATATTTCACGGATAAAATTTTGCGCTTTTCATCAAAATTAAAAATTACTAAATAGTGATCAAAATTATATATATACGAGTATTTTTAGTTGGATTGTCAAATAATACAATTCTCACGCAGTCACTATAACATTATTTGCTCAACTGTTAAAACATAATTTTATAAAATAACTGTCAATTAGCATAAAAAATCTGAAGCAATTTGTTTAAAAAATAATAATATTAAACACGTTGAAAATCAAATTAAGTATTTTTAATTCTATACCATTTGTGTGTATTACGCAAACCACTTCAATACAAAAGAACAAATTGAGTCTGTAACAAGTGTTATTTGTAGTGATTACATAGACCAGAGGCTTTCAAAGTGTGAGACTAGGTGACCCGGAGTGCTGTGATTAATTCCCAGGGGCGTCATGAAATATTCTCAATAATATAAAAGAAGAAATTCACACGAATTCAAGGCCCGTATAGGACCCAAATTCTTCTGAATTTACGTCAAGAAAAGAAGATGAAGTTATATTGCGAAAGAACATTGAAAAAAATTTGTCTTTTTGAAAAAGATAAATATCCTTTGCTGAGATGAATATCTTCACGTTCTGTAAACCCTCTTTGAAGTGTTAAATAATCAAAAGCTTTCGTTAGTATCTGCGTGAAAAATTAAATTTTCTTTATAGATATAACTGTCGTTTTCATCTAATAACGGTAAAACTGTTTGTATACCAACGCATTACACATCATCTTTTGCGGTAGCAGCTAATTTTATGGGTATTTCAGAATAAACAAAAGAGGCATTTTTTATCTCAATATGAATACATCCACTACCTTAACTCTCATACATTTCCACCCTTATCTTTCTTTTCCTTGAGGTTAACGTTTTAATAAAAAAAATATTAGTTTTCTCAAAAAAATTTTATCATACAAGACATATGGATACCAATGAAATTGATGAAACAATAATCGATTGATTGAAGAAAATTGCTGTAAAGCACGAAATCCGCTAAATTTCTTTGGATGAAAGTGCTAACAAATAAATAAAGCTCTGTGAATCCTGATTTCATTTCCAACAACTCACGTCTGCGAAGCTGATAATAGTTTTAATAAAAACCAAATATCACTCAAAACACAACTTGGAACATAAAATGACGGTAGTTGAATCTAGTTTGGTTCCAAGATTTGAGAAACTGTGTGATGAACACATACCACTAATTGGTAAAATGTATAGGGTTCAAACATGTTTATACGCTTAGGGAACTGTGAAATGAAGAGGTTTGAAAGCCACTGGCATAGACCGTTAACGTAATTTCGAGCAGGGATGGGCAAACTTTGAACCTATAAAAGACACTTAGAAAAATGATGTTAAGATGGATATCTCTATATTGTTTAATTTGGCAGTGCCGATGTCACATCAAAACGCTTTACTGACCTAATATGAGTGTGCTGGTATGATATATCTTGACCGTAGCTCGGATTTAGTAACCCTGATGCAGATACGATAGGTTAGATACCCTCGTTATCGTGTTTGATTTTCAACCCTCTTGTGGGTGGAAAACACCTATGCACATATTGATGCATAATGTGCAATATGTTGCACTTCAGAAAACACACAGGCTTGATAGATCAAAATTTAAGTTGTGAAAGTTTCTAAACGATAAACATGTTTAATCTGCTGCAAACCTTCTGTAAGACAGAGTTTTTAAAATCGTTTTTTTTGTGTTGTTTAACAATATTATAACACATAACAAGCGTCGTCGTCGTTGCCAAACCTCGCAGTCGAGGATCTCCTCGCCACTCCAACGTCAATCTTAAACCGTTCTTTTTCGTCGATCGTGTGATCTTCTGCGTCTAACCGCTGAGACGTCATCAACCCGAGAACATACGGCTCTCCACCCCTTACGGTCCCGAGCCACCCGCTCCCAGTCCTCAGGCGCTCCGCACAAAGTAAGCGACTCTCGCAGAATATCCTAATAGAGCTTCCTCTGCCCACCAACCCTTCGCTTGCCCACCACTTCCCCGTACAAGACGCGTTTTGGGAGTCTATGATCGCCCATGCACATCACATGTAAGCAGCATATGCAGAAAATGCATAATAAGCAGCATATGCAGAGAAACGTTAATTCTGCTGTTCAACAATGTAATAATAAAACCATTACGAGAGTAAATATACCAGGAGTCTAGCCTGGGGCGCCCGCTTGCTTAGCGTTAATGTTGTTGACGGCCACGAACGACCCTTATACAAATAAATAAATAAATATAGCTTTATTGATAGCAACATAGTATGTACATATGTAAATACATTCCAAAATCACATATACATCCCAAGATAAATAGCAGAAAATACACTGAAAAGACAAGCTATCAAAAGGTCGTGGCTAATCTAATAACATCCCCCGGCTGAGATACACCTCAACAAGCTGGTTGAAGTTGCTAAGACACCTGGAACAATTTAATACAAAAATGCTAGCAAAAAGGATGTTCAGTCAATAATTATAATCCAAAATAAAACCTTTTAGGCGACCGACACTTCGATGGTGGAATTACATGATGAAAGGGATGAAAACCTTGGACACATGGCTAAGGGAGCTTGCGCTTGATAGAGGGACTTGGAGAGAAGTGGTTCACATGACAAAAGTTCTGAAAGAGCCCCACTTGTTTACTATTTATGAAAATCTAATTGGACTTGCTATTTTGGAAGTGGGCAAGTTTCCTTAAGTTCAAAATTTAAAAGTTTTTAAAATTAAACTGAAAAAAGAAGTAAATTAAACTAAACTTAACTTTGTTGTTAACAGACCTTATTTCTGAAAATCAAATAAGTTTTCAAATTTTAAATGTTTTAGTTGAAAGAAAAGTTGAAAACTTGATAGTATTTATTTAATTTTCAGGTAAATAATTGTTAACTTAATAAATTGTCAACTTTTTACTTGTTCTGTGTATCGTTGAAATTTTCACTGAAAAAAGTGTCAAAATTTAGGGGTTATTTTAATGTCTAACCAAATTTTTCGATACGCGAATGTGCGCAATGTTTTCGTATGTTCGTTGATTGGAAAACATAATTCTGCACATCTATGTGCAATGTTTTTGATATGTGCAGAATTTTTAATATTCAAAATGAGATAAATATATTTTGTGATGTGGATCGGTACCATATTTATACAGAGAAATAAAAATATTAATATAAACATATCCAATAAGATACAGGCCATTGCCTTATTGGTTTGGATCTTAAACATACAACAACTAATTACCAATATCGTGCTTCACATTAGTTACTCGTTTTCACCAATCCACCATCAGTATACAATACAGAAAGTGGCAGTAAACAGAGTTTCTGAATTCAAAGATTTGGGCGTAACCTTTAATGTTGGACTCACGTTCGTTAACCATGTCTCACGTTTGATATCGGACTGTTACAAACTACTCGGTTTTATAATGAGAATATCAAGAGAATTTAACAGCACCGATATCCTCCGAAACTTATATAATTATCTAATTAAAACCAAATTAGAATATGCATCTACGGTTTGGGCTCCTCATCAGCTCAAACATAAAAAAATATAGAACAAATACAAAAAAAAACCTCAGATATCTATGGTACAGAACAAAGGGCGATTACCCAAAATATGCTCACCATGCCGAACTTCTCACGGTGTGTAACATTAGAAGCCTCGAAACAAGAAGGCAAGAATCCATTGCGATATTCCTAATGAAGGTTTTCCAATGTTGCTTTAACTGTCCCGCGATTCTAAAAGCACTAAGTTAATATGTAACCAATAAATATAGCCGTGCAAGGAATCACCCTCTGTTCTACATACCAACTTACAGGACGGATATCATGGCTAAACACTCAGTCACGCGTGGTATAGAGATATTGAACCAACTGAATGACACTGTTGATATATTCTCGGTACCGTCTAGCAGTATGAGAAGAATCCTGGCTGATATTATTCCTAACGAATAAGCTAACGCTAGAAGCAGACCCTCTTTGTGTAACAGAAGAAATGCGTGCAAAGTGGATAAAAATATGTATTTTGGTGCCAACTTTGATGTAAGTATGGAAGTTAAACGTGGACATGAAAAAAAAACTGACAGAAGCCGAAAAAATGATGTAGAGATGCATGCATTGAGAAGAATACATGAAGTGACATTGTATGACAGCATACGGAATTAAATTACAAAAGATGAATGTGAACTTATGACTGATGTGTTAAGTAAGATTTACCTGAGTACGTTGAGATGGTTTGGACATGTAGAATGAATGAAGAAATTGTAACAAAACATATACATATACAGTGCAGATGTGAGTGAAAAGCGTACGAGAGTAAGGACAAAGAAAGTATGGTTCGATCAAGTGAATAATATTATGAAAGAAGGAAAAGAAGAAAATCAGAGAACTCATAGAGGTTCTATGGGAAGGTGTATGATTGTGGAAGAGACTAAGGATGAGTATCGAGAAAGGAGAGTATCGCGCTCTGTCCTCTCTGCCTACCCCGACAGGAAGATGGCGTGATGATAATATCATACATATTATGAATGTTTCATATTATCATATTTTTATCATGTACGTATAACTATACGAGTACTCGTATCCTTTAGAGAAAAATAAATCAAAAAGTCCCGTGGTCAACCATTTTACGTCCCCTGGTTAAGAGCTGATGTACACATACATATGTGTATATTGCTTTAATGGTTATACCTTAAGTGCTTACTGCAATTTCAAGCTGTCGATTGCAGTGGTAATGTACATTGACAGTATTGGGTATCATCCGAGGTATATTACTATCGCCCTGTATCGATCTCAATGGAGGAGAAAGGGATGCCTGAAACGTGAAGAAAGATGTGGTATTTTATGTGTTTAGCTCAATAACGCTTCGTGTTTCAACGTACAAATGTACAGAAAAAGGGTACAGAAATAAAAGCATATACATTTTGGTCGTTTTTTTATTAAGTTTAAACTATAACTATAAACGTATTTTTAATCTAATTGACTAGATGAGTGGTTAAGTATTTCAAAATTGGCAAAGCTAGGAACGTGTTATATCACCCGAGTTATTTAATACGAGTATTTCATGGATTTACATAGATTTATGTGTCTAAGAACTACAAAAGTCAATGTGTGGCACATCAATGTCATATGTGAAATTTGTTTATTTATTTAACACTTTTATTGCAAATACAATCTGGCTGGGAAAGCGCAAGGCGGCAATCTCGTCCAACCAACCAGACAAAGGTAAATTAAGCCAGTTACATGGCTACATAAATCATTCAAATGACTATCCATCCCCACGAAATCTATAAATACATACGTGAGCATATGCCCACAAACCCCACAAAGACGGACAATCACCCGAACATTCTCTTTCATACAAAGTGCGATGTCATCAATCAAAAAAAAAGGAAGGGATGGTGGATAGGAAAGGAAAAGAAAAATCAGGAATGAAACACGTTATTTTACTGACTAGAAATGAAGAGTTTTTTTTAGTCGCTTCTTAAAGCATGCCAAGGACGGAGCGAGTCTTATATTGGTTCGTAATTGATTCCAGAGTCTCACTGCATGAACAGTAAAGGACGACGTAAAAAATGTATGTGTATTCGCGAATAATCAAGATTAATTAGAGAGTCTGATAAGTAAAGTATATAGAATATGTAAAGAGAAAAATCTGAGAATAAATATTGCGAAATGCAAAGTAATAGTGATTGAAATGTGTCTATTGAGAACCTCGTAATTTGTAATGTGGTCTCTCCAGGAAATCCTTAAGATACGTCTATAGGTCCACATCTCGAAGGCCTCCAATCTTTTTCGATCCATTTCGCATATGCGTGACATGGTACGCAACCATACATCAAAATACTCCACACATATGTTTTGACAAATTGCTTGCGGAGCTTTAGGTCCATGTTGTTGGATTCTAAAATCTTTGATTTCTTAAAGATAGCTTTCAACAGTATTTTAATACTAACTTTTATGTACGGAATTGAAACGTTGACGTGGAAAAAACTGAAAAGAACTGAATAAATGCCTAAGAAATATGTCCATTGGAAAAATACATGGGATGACCAAATTATGGTAGAATAAAAAATTAAATGAGTAGGGATTAATTAGAACTTAAGGTTGATATACTCGTATTATGTAAGATCAAACAGAACACTCTGACATAGTTTGGGTACGTGGAACGGATAAATGAAGAAAGACTTATAAAACAAATATACAGAGTTAAAGTGACTAGAAGACGTGGTAGAGAAAGACTCAGAAGAACGTGGTTGGACCAAGTGAATAATATTTTGAAAGAAAATGTAAAAAATTCAAAATCGTAGGAGTTGTATGGATGTTGACGAGGCGTTAGATAGGTCGCGATAAGAAATGGCGTGATGTTATGTTTTAAGTAGATCTGTGATCTGTTTTTGTTAAAACCACATGTCATGAAGAGATGACTTCTGATCATGCTTTTGGATGTATGAGTTTTCTGAAAGAACGCCGTCATCGCGAGCTCTCAAAATAATCCTGGAAGGACACCCGGGTGAGAGAAAAAGAGTGGGCAGGCCAAGGCTGCGATGGGAGGACGAAGTTGAGAAGGACGCAACCCGGCTGCTGCAGACACAGGATTGGAGGGTCGAGGCGGAAGACAGGAGGAGTTGGAGGCGAAGATTTACGGAGGCCAAAGCTCGATATGGGCTGTAAGACCATCGAAAGAAAGAAGACATAGAACTCACAACACATGCTAGTTTTTTCGGGCATTGAGACTACATGCTCGGGGTATGCTTGATTAATGCGAATGATAGGGCGATCTCTGTTACCACCTACTACAAATATATAGCATAACTAATAATTGATGGCCCAGGCACGAAAATGAATGAATGAGACCATTGTTATATAGAGTATTGTCTGGTGCGATTATTGCAAATTGGCAATATTTTTCAATCAACCATTAAGATGATAAACCCTTGGCGCACTCCTGTGTTTGTGTGGAAAAGGTTGGAGGCAATTTCTGAAATCTTCACACCCACAGTATTATTTTCACAGACCTGATTCAATAGATAGACAAAATGTTTAAGGGTTCCCATTTAAAGCAAAACTTTTCATAATTTTTTCCACTTGATTGAATCGAAAATCTTACTGAAGTCCATAAAATAAATTTAAAACGGTTTTTTAAAGTCTCCGATTTTTTCTACGTTCTGTTCGAATATATGTTTTCTCGCGTTTCCTTCCATTTTACAAAATGAACACACGTTTTCTTTTAATTGAACCACATATATTTTTTTATACAAATAACAAACTTTATTTAAAAATACACCTTTCAATTTGAATTTAAGTGCTGGTTTTGATATTTTACCCAGAATTAATCAAAAAGTATTTTTCAGATAACTGTTTTCATATTTCGACATTTTACCGATAATCGCTATGACATAATTATGAGTTTTTTGAACAACTTATAAACAATCAAAATAACTAGCCAAAAACTGTTTGTTTTGAATTTCAAAAAAAAAACCTTAAAACTGTAAGTGCCATCTCCCAAGGAGATCATCAGAAATATTTTCAGGAAGGATGTTAATATGTATACAATATATCAATTTATGTTTATTATTATAAAAATTTTATCAGAAAATAAACAAAAAGACTCTGAAGAACATTAGAGTTTCTTTCAAAAACGACGCCATTAAGGGGTGACTTTTCAAAAATAACGAGCATCTGCCTCTGTCACACAGCAAGGGACTTATTCGGTGCAGCGCAACTTAAAACTGCAATTTCACATCTTGCAGTAATACTGCAGTGGAAATTGTCGGCTGCGTCTCTTGTCCTGTGGCAGGACGTGTGCACTCCAAGGAGATGGGAACTTTCCAGACATTATGAATGAATCAATGTAACAAGGATACAACGTATTTTTTCTTAGTTCATTTGAAGATGTAATCGGAATACATATCTAAACATAATGTAAAGAACGAACTGTATCAACTCAGTTCATTTGAAGATGTAATCGGAATACATATTTAAACATAATGTAAAGAACGAACTGTATCAACTCAGTTCATTTGAAGATGTAATCGGAATACATATCTAAACATAATGTAAAGAACGAACTGTATCAACTCAGTTCATTTGGAGATGTAATCGGAATACATATCTAAACATAATGTAAAGAACGAACTGTATCAACTCAGTTCATTTGAAGATGTAATCGGAATACATATCTAAACATAATGTAAAGAACGAACTGTATCAACTCAGTTCATTTGAAGATGTAATCGGAATACATATTTAAACATAATGTAAAGAACGAACTGTATCAACTCAGTTAATTTGAAGATGTTATCGGAATACATATCTAAACATAATGTAAAGAACGAACTGTATCAACTCAGTTCATTTGGAGATGTAATCGGAATACATATCTAAACATAATGTAAAGAACGAACTGTATTAACTCAGTTCATTTGAAGATGTAATCGGAATACATATCTAAACATAATGTAAAGAACGAACTATATCAACTCAGTTTTGACGAAAACGAGTTTTTTTTTCTATGACAAAATTTACTGAAAAATTATTGTTAAAAAATGTTGCCTTTTGTTTCAAAAAAGGTTTTCTGATATTCTAAAATTTAATCTCAATATATAGTTGTTCATGTTTATACAATTTTATTTGAATTTTGTTAAAGAAAAATTCATATTGAAACCTTGGTTTAAAAATTTGTAGTTAGTGTATTTAATAATTAATTATTGAATTAATAAATAAACCTTCGAAAAATACGTAACTACACTCTGGACAACCCAGAAACGTATAGGCACTTGGTCAATAGTTTATGTTTGGGTGTTAACATAAGTTGTGTCCGTTTTTTTTTCAAATTTAAAAATGAGCACCAAAAGTAAAACAAAATGGTAAAGGTTATACGTCATTCTAAAGAAAATTTTCTGCTCTACAAGAAATTGTGTTGGCTTTTACGTTACAAATATTATTTTATTTGATTACAAGCCTTCAAATTGGAATGTCAAGTAGATGAAAGTGAGCATTTTCGACACCTCCTGTTCGCGTTCAATCGAGGGAATAAAGCTGCTCGCGATATTTGCGAAGTGTACAGTGAAGATGCTATGAATTAAAGGACAGCTCGTCGGGGGTTTTTGCGTTTCAAAAACGGTACTTTTGACCTGAAAGACATGGAGCGTTCCGGACGACCAGTGGACTTCGATGAGGACCGCTTAAACCATATTATTCATGAAGATCCCCTTCAAACCACCGTAGAATTGGTTAAAGAAAAATTCACATTGAAACCTTGGTTTAAAAATTTGTAGGTACAAAAAATATAATATTTTATCAAATAAAAAAATTATAAACCCAAAGAACTTCAGATGGCAAAATAAAACACGTGACATGTGTAAGTTAAAAGCAATAAAGAAAATAAAGCCTTACCTCATTCCTCCGGTGGCTTTTGAAAAAGCGTTAACACTCGAAAAGGTTTCTTTGAGTATTTTTTCAGAATTAAATAAGAGCGGAGTCGAAGTTTGAAGGGAGGATGAGTGGGCGGAAACAATTATCGCCCCAAGGATATTTTTCAAAAAACAACAGCAGGTGAGTACTTCCGCTATAGACTTTAAAAGGTTTATGAAATTTTGTGTCGTTATCCCTATTAAACTCCTGTATGGGAAACAAAGGAACACAACTGAAAGATTTTTATACAGCGGTTTTTTTGTAAATTGCAAAGGAAAGTAAATTTTAAAATTTAGGCAAAAAATATAACATAAGTTGACAACCAGTTTCAGAGTTTCCCCGCATGGACAGTAAAAGGCGACGTAAAAAAGAAGAACGGTGAAAGGCAAAAAATAATGTATGGTTGAGCGTAGCCAACAATCGTCCATTATCGAAAAGACGCTGAATATTTTCAGCGAGAAAAAGGGGGCGGCGGAACACTAAAGAATGTTATACAATAGAGACAATATGTGAGATTTTTGCATAACATATTTCTCCCATACCAGGGAATAGAGTAAACGAAGTACTACAACCGTGCAATATCAACAGTAGCAAAAATTAATATACATAATTGTATATTCATTTTTGCAAAAATTAATATACATAATTGTATATTCATTTTAGCAAAAATTAATATACATAATTGTATAAGTATTCATTTTTGCAAAAATTAATATACATAATTGTATATACATTTTTGCAAAAATGAATATACATAATTGTATATTCATTTTTGCAAAAATGTATATACATAATTGTCCTCAGTGAGATATAGGCAAAAGCCTAGTTTACTGGGGACACAACAAATGAAAAGCAACAAACCCAGATCCATTCAAATTATGTGTTCAAATTAAATTATCTGTTGTTTTTTTCGCAAATTTTCTTAAATGTGTATTTTTTTTAATAATAATAATAATAGTGTGTTGGTGCCCACCTTTATGTATGGAATAGCACCTTGGACTTAGCAGAAAAAGGATAATAGTTAGATTAATGCTGTGTAGATGTGTGCACTTAGGAAAAAAATTGGAGTGTCAATGTATGAAACGAAGTCGAAATGAAGACATCAGAAATGAATGCATGGATAAAATGGATGTTTTAAGTAAGATGAAGTGAGGAGCTTTAAGATAATTTGGACATATGGAAAGAATAAATGATAAAAGAATGACTAAGTGAGTATACAAGTCAGAAATGTAAGGTATACGTGGAAGAGGTAGACCGAGAAAAACGTGGCAGGACAAAATGGACAATACTTTGAAAGAAAGTTTGAGTAAGAAGTATGAATAATAAAAAATTGTGCATGACGAGATGTATGAATGTGGAGAAAAAAAAAGTTGTGTGAATGGATAAAAGAATTTGATGATCGGTTTTCTATCCCTACCACGGCTTTGTAATATGTACGCGTTTGTAAGTATTAGTATGTCCTCGTATGTATTTCTCATATTCAACCAATAAAGTTATTTCTGACATGAAGTAATATGATCGTACTTTCTGACATGAAGTGATATGATCGTACTTTCTGACATGAAGTGATATGATCGTACTTTTTCAGGTTAAAGACATATAATATCTCAGACACACATTTTGAATATATGGTAGTATTGTGTCCAACTGTTCTTCTGTAATATTCAAATAACATTCGAGTATGTCCGCATAGTTCAAGTTTAAAAAGAGCAAAGATCGTCATATTCAACCAATTAAGACGACCTCCGTGGCCTGGTGGTAAGACGCTTGTCTGCCGATCCGGAGGTTGCGGGTTCGATACCCGCTGGAATCCAGATAAAAAATTTGGAATTCCAGTCTGGTTTTCACTTAGGGCCTGTAGGAACCACGGTCGTCCCTGAATATTGTCAACACGCACGGTCAACGAGCGACGAAACGACCTTCGGATATGTCCAAAGGTCGCATACCAGAACATTAATATTGTTTACCCGAAAATACTATTTACGATACATTCCACAGTAGAAAGAGAACACATCGCGCTGTCTCGCCGTTTTCGCCAACAAATTATCTACCCACAATATTATTCGCGACGTCTGCGACCATATCTGCACGCACAGGAGTGCGATAAAAATATATTGCGGGCGCACTCACGCGCCCCGTTCTGAAATGTATATATACCTACTTACCGATAAATAAAGCATCATTAATCATTTGACCATTCGTCACTGTTTACTATTCATTGATTATTCACTCTCACTTTCCGCATTGCTAATCGACGTATTTTGTTTAAATACCAAACAATCAAAATCATCAGCGCGTCCTCCAAGGACATCCGCTAAAGGCCCATTAAAACATATTTCTGGTTGGTTGGAAGAGATTGCCACATGGCAATAAAACTCGCCAGGTGAAAAAAAAAAAAAAAAAAAAAAAAAAAAAAGTTCTTTCTGACATGAAGTGATATGATCGTACTTTCTGACATGAAGTGATATGATCGTACTTTCTGACATGAAATGATATGATCGTACTTTCTCACATGAAGTGATATGATCGAACTTTTTCAGGTTAAAGATATATAATATCTCAGACATACATTTTGAATATAGTATTATGTCCAACTGTTCCTTCGTAATATTAAAATACTCGTAACATAAGAGTATGTCCGCGTAAGTTCAAGCTCAAAAAGAGCATAGATTGTCAATTAACAAGAATAACATACAATTTAGTTAATCATTCGAATGTTTGATCTCGTAAATTTAATAACGCAAAACTGAAGTTTGAGGCGCATATTTATCAGGTTTAGTGACTCCAGTGCAAACAAAACATTTTATCTCCCTAGCAAAAGTTTAAAAACAATTTCATAAACGCGCCAAACTTCCCTCTCTTTACGTATGAAGTTCGTAAAATCTTTCTACGGTAAAGTTGGACACAGTATCCGAGGAAAAACTTTGGAATCTCCAATTTAATAGGAAATTAATTAATTAATAACTTTAATCAAGGGGAAAGTTTAATCAAACTGGGAAAATTGCGAGGTCACGCGAAATTCTCTCTACAAAATATGTGGAAGCGATTTTCACTCCATTTTTGACAGTCACGTACATTGAGAAGACACGTACGATACATTTTTTTTGCAAGTCAGAGATATTTTGTTTAAATTTTATTTCTCTTGTGTTCTGACTCTAACGAGAAGTTTGAGAATATCTGCTAAAACGTAGCAATACCAAGTGAATAAATTATGAAAGAGTAAAAAGCTTTTACAATGAAGTTTGTATTAAATACAAATAATATAAAACAGTATATACATTCAGCTTAGGTGGATGGATGGGGTGCAGAATGATGCAAACGTGATTGGCATCAGGGGCTGGAGGAGTGCATCCCAGGATAGGGGGGAATGGCGACGACTGCTGGAGGAGGCCGGGGCCCACAATGGGCTGTAGTGCCATTGATGATGATGATGATGATGTACATTCAGCACGTTTGGGACCGAGTTAAAAACACCAAAAAATGGTCATAATGACATCCACCCCTCCGCATCCCCTTATCTCGCCGAGAATATTCAACGTATTTCTGTTCATAGACTTATGCTATACTCAAGCAGAGATTATTGGGTTTCCCAGTTCACCCCTAAGTTTTTTTTAATGTTTACTTTATATTCAATGAGATTCTGAAACCAGTTACGCACTAATGTTAAACTCACTGCATCATTGGCATGTTTAAAAAAAAGCGACTGAAAAAAATCTTACTTTGAAGTCAGTAATATAACGTATTTCGTTCCCGCTTTAACTTACTCTCCGCCATTCCTATTTATTTCCTTTCATTCAACATATCTCACTTTTATTTTTACTATGCATTTTGTTCATAAATTTTGTAAAATAAATATTTGAAGAATTTTTGCCACCATGTAACTTTCTTTATTTACTTTTGTACGGTTTGTTGGAAGAGATTACCGCCTGGCAATAATCCTACCAGTTTGTTTGATAAAAAATTATTGAATTAATAAATAAACCTTCGAAAAATACGTAACTACTCTCTGGACAACCCACAAACGTAAACAGACACTTGGTCAATAACTCATGTATTGGGTGTTAGCATAAGTTGTGTCCGTTTTTTTTTTTTCAAATTTAAAAATGAGCACCAAAAGTAAAACAAAATGATAAAGGATATAACGTCATTCGAAAGAAAATATTCTGCTCTACAAGATATTGTGTTGGCTTTTACATTACATATATTATTTTATTTGATTACAAGCCTTCAAAATGGAATGTCAAGTAGACGAAAGTGAGCATTTTCGACACCTCCTTCTATTCGCGTTCAATCAAGGGTATAGAGCTGTCAAAGCTGCTCGTGACATTTGCGAAGTGTACGGTGAAGATGCTATGAACTAAAAGACAGCTCGTCGAGGGTTTTTGCGTTTCAACGACGGTACTTTCGACATAAAAGACATGGAGCGTTCCGGACGACCAGTGGACTTCGATGAGGACCGCTTAAACCATATTATTCATGAAGATCCCCTTCAAACCACCGTAGAATTGGCTGAGCAGATGAATTGTAGACACATAACTGTATACCGCCATCTTTAATTAATGGGAAAAGTCCAGAAGTTCAGCGCTTGGGTTCCACATGTTTTGAATGAAAACAACAAAAATCAATTGTCGAACGTTGAATAATATGGTTTAAGCGGTCCTCATCTAAGTCCACTGGTCGTCCGGAACGCTCCATATCTTTCAGGTCGAAATTACTATCTTTGAAACGCAAAAACTATCGACGAGCTCTCCTTTCATTCATAGCATCTTCACCGTACACTTCGCAAATATCACAAGCAGCTTTGGCAGCTTTATTCCCTCGATTGAACGCGAACAGAAGGAGGTATTGAAAATGCTCACTTTCATCTACTTGACATTCCATTTTGAAGGCTTGAAATCAAATAAAATAATATATGTAACGTAAAAGCAAACACAATATCTTGTAGAAAATTTTCTTTCGAATGATGTATAACCTTTACCATTTTGTTTTACTTTTGGTGCTCACTTTTAGATTTGAAAAACAAACGGACACACCCTATGTTAACACCTAATACATCGACAGATGTAAAACGAAATTATTTAGAAAATGAATTTGTTAAAACATGTTTAATCAGCGCGGGATTATAATAAAACTGACGATATAATGCGGATTTTCAAATTGAGATGTAACCTTCATATTTTAATTAAACTCATTCTGCAGATAGAACATTAGTAATGGGACTTTAATTTGTTAATATTGTAAAATTAGATTAAATATTTAAATATATACCATCATGCCATTTCTACTCATACGTCGGCAAACACAAAGATTGCCAAAATTCATATAATTTCTTCGCTTACATAATCTTCTCACATAGTTCTTTTTTATCCCTCTCTTTCTTTCAAAAAATCTTAAATTTTGTCTTAAGATACCTTTGTTGGTCACTCTTTACCAAAACTAACACTTATGATTGCATTATAAATGTATTTAGTCAGTATTTCGTTAACTATTCGTTCAACATGTCTAAACCACCTCAATGTACTCTATTTCACTTAAGTGTTTAGCTCACATTCTCAAATAAAATTATATAAGTCGTAAATTTTTTTTTTGTTATGTTCACAAACCGTCAGTTAACGAGCCCCTTTACGGATTTAGAGAAGGTCACTTTGACCGAGGAATGTTAGCAGACGTCAATGACATCTGACCACAATGGTTAATGCACTTGAAGCACAGACCTTACCACCAACTAAGCTCACAATGAAGATCCTCCCTCCGAGAGAGTCTCATCATATTGGTTTTGAGTCAGGGGAGAATAACAATTGGTGTCGAAATCACCAATATTTTTTTTTTCTAATTAACACGTTTCGAAATACTTGTATTGATTAATACTCGAAAAATATAACATCTTTTGACTAAAAATCGGTTGATTTTTATTAATATATGTAAATTATTTACATAAAAGGAACTTGAAAATTTTAATAGGTGAATGGGTGAGTGACTAAAAATTAACAACCGTCATGGCATGAATACATGTAAGCATGGAAGATATAGAGCAAATGAAAAAAATTAACTTATATGTTATATTCTATGTTGTTTATAGTTAAGGCATTAACGTTGTGGACGTTTAAAGACATTGTAATTTATTTTGTATCTAACACTGTTTATTCTACTTTTTTTGTAACGGTATAACCCTACTGGTTTCAAGGCTTTCACCTCATCTTCAGGAGAGCACAAACAAGACTTAATTCCGTTCGAACTGGTACCAATATACACGCTTCAACGGTTGGGGACTGAGGGGTAAGGGAGGCATGGGAAGATTTCGGCCAAGAGCGGAGAGATTTTTGGGATATAACTGTTTACCAGATGTTCGGACCGATGTACTGGCTTAGAAATTTCTAGGGCCTCTAATCTGTCAAATTTATTTCCGTTACTACTGATATGTAAGAATTTGGCATCATCGATAGAAAAAGTATGGTTTTCACGGTGACAATGATTAGCCATTTCAGAATAAATTAGAGGATTTGTTAAGGCGGATTTGTGTTCACGAAATCTCTTTCATCGGTCCGAACACCTGGTAAACAGTTATATCCCAAAAATCTCTCCGCTCTTGGCCGAAATCGTCCCATGGCTCCCTTACCCCTCAGTCCCCAACCGTTGAAGCGTGTATATTGGTACCAGTTCGAACGGAATTAAGTCTTGTTTGTGCTCCCCTGAAGATGAGGTGAAAGCCTTGAAACCGGTAGGGTTATACCGTTACAAAAAATGGAATAAACAGTGTTTGATAAAAATAAATTACAATATGTTATATTCAATTATTAAAAAACCAACGCAGAAATTCTTAAAAATCAAAGAAGTCTCATTCAATATTTTATTTATAGTACATTCACAAACTCCTCACCTGGGGAGTTAGAGTTCAATTCTCGATGGTACCGAAAAAAATCACAAAAAAGCATTAGGCACTAGTCTGCTTTAAGAATTCGTCTGGTAACAATACTACTCCACTTAAAGTATGTTAGTATTACCAACACATATGATGATGAACTACGAGTTACGTGCCGATACAAGTGGTTCTTAACTCAAACGCATAATAAATATATTATTATTTTTTTTTAATATAAACTGGTGACTTTTATGCTATATGGCAATTTCTTCTGTAACGGAATCAAACACGCAACCCTCAGGATGGAAGACAGGCGTCTTACTAACTAGGTCACAGAGCTTGTCCACTCATGGGACCGACGACATTATTGTCTTCCGATCAAGCTCTTTAATGTGTACGCGTAAACAATTCGGATATGTTAAATGGTGTCTGTCATACAATTATTCAGTTCGATCCCACTACCACCTACAATGTTATGGGGGACAAATAAATACTTATCCAGCGTAATCTACAGTAGAAGATCTAAGTTTAAGGTCCGACGACATTATTGTCTTCCGATCAAGCTCTTAAATGTGTACGCGTAAGCACTTCGGATATGTTAAAGGGTGTCTGTCATACAATTATTCAATTCGATCCCACTACCACCTACAATGTTATGGGGGACAAATAAATACTTATCCAGCGTAATCTACAGTAGAAGATCTAAGTTTAAGGTCCGACGACATTATTGTCTTCCGATCAAGCTCTTAAATGTGTACGCGTAAGCACTTCGGATATGTTAAAGGGTGTCTGTCATACAATTATTCAATTCGATCCCACTACCACCTACAATGTTATGGGGGACAAATAAATACTTATCCAGCGTAATCTACAGTAGAAGATCTAAGTTTAAGGACCGACGACATTATTGTCTTCCGATCAAGCTCTTTAATGTGTACGCGTAAGCAATTCGGATATGTTAAAGGGTGTCTGTCATACAATTATTCAATTCGATCCCACTATCACCTACAATGTTATGGGGGACAAATAAATACTTATCCAGCGTAATCTACAGTAGAAGATCTAAGTTTAAGGACCGACGACATTATTGTCTTCCGATCAAGCTCTTTAATGTGTACGCGTAAGCAATTCGGATATGTTAAAGGATGTCTGTCATACAATTATTCAGTTCGATCCCACTACCACCTACAATGTTATGGGGGACAAATAAATACTTATCCAGCGTAATCTACAGTAGAAGATCTAAGTTTAAGGACCGACGACATTATTGTCTTCCGATCAAGCTCTTTAATGTGTACGCGTAAGCAATTCGGATATATTAAAGGGTGTCTGTCATACAATTATTCAGTTCGATCCCACTACCACCTACAATGTTATGGGGGACAAATAAATACTTATCCAGCGTAATCTACAGTAGAAGATCTAAGTTTAAGGACCGACGACATTATTGTCTTCCGATCAAGCTCTTTAATGTGTACGCGTAAGCAATTCGGATATATTAAAGGGTGTCTGTCATACAATTATTCAGTTCGATCCCACTACCACCTACAATGTTATGGGGGACAAATAAATACTTTTCCAGCGTAATCTACAGTAGAAGATCTAAGTTTTCTTTATTTTCTATGAAAGCGACGTCACATTGGGATGAAGGAGAAATTGCCCAAAGAGAATATTTCTCCGGCATCAACATGAATGTGAAAAGAACAGTATAAACGACGGACTTAAGAGGTAACGTCACGAGATAAAGAGAATAACTCACAGAAAATATACTTATAAAACGGCTTAAGGCCTGGAGTTCGAACAGTCCAGAAAGTTGCCAGTACTTTCACAGAAAATTTTGAATGCACCAAAACTATAATTCGATGGCAGAAGATCGCAATAGGTTTTTATTTATTTATTAAATAAAGTAATATATGATACAAATATTTGTCAAGGCTATACCTATATACAATGAAACCCCATTTTTACGTTTTTGAAGGGACTGATAAAAAAACATGATTGGAGGGAAAACGTAGATTCGGAGTTATAAAAAAAATGGAAAATTATTTTTTATTCAGATAATCACGCAAATCGGAAAACTTTTTTCAATCGATTCGCGTTTTTTTATTATCGTAGCCAAAGTTGTAATGGGTATCTCCAAATCACGCGTGAAACACGTGAATCAACGTGTTTATTAACTTTTTCGAGAATTTTCCTTTTCTCTTGAATCCATAATGTTTTTCTTTGCTGAGACATTATTTGAAGGGATTCAACGAAAAATTAATAGAAATGAAAAAAAATTAAATTGATGCACGAAATACAAGACAATTGACAATTGAAATTGTATGTACACGACCGACACGTTTAAAACACAACCACAGATTGACCTGTCTATACAGTCTGCCTGCCTCTGATTCGCTAAATTTCCCACCATTTGCATCGTATAACACGACTCGTGTACCATAACCTTGAACATGAGCGCTGCAGCTGCAGGTGCACACGTGTCTATAAATAGAAACAACATATTTCTGCTTCCTAATATTCATTTCAAATATTTTAAATCGTCGCGCATTTAATTAAATATGTTTATAAATTGATTTGCATTTTAAATATTTCAAACGTAAATTGTGGGAAATAAAAACGTAAAATCGGGTACTAAATGTACTAAAATAAAACGGGATTGTAAAAATTGAACGCAAATAGCGGGAAAACGTGAATTCCGGGCACGTAAAAAACGGGGTTTCACTGTACAATTTATTACTTAACTAATCTTAATTATAATTTATAAACTTACTTAATCTTATTTTCGTACATATCATTTTATTTTTTTTCAAACTTAATATATGATTTCTTAGAAATAATTAACACCTACATGTCATTTTATTTTTTATAATCTTAATATATGGATTCTTAGAAATAACTAACACCTACATACTACTTATAACTAGATAACAATTCTTACACTAATTATTTAGCAAGAACAAATTCACTCGTTCAGGCTACTTGTATTCCATCACATTCACTCTGACCTTAGACCTCCCAGCTGATAGTATGTAGGTGGACTAGTCAGACAACAGATAATGCTTCGGGAGCCTGTGCTTATAACGGAAGGGTAGATCGGATTTACTCTCGTAAGCCCCCAGGGCAGCGATTAAGGGATTGCTGTGATTTTGTTGACTTTTATAGAACTTTTATAGATCCCAATAGTATATTGGTCTAAAGATTTACTAATGATTAAATGAACGTTACATTAGAAAATTTTAATCAGGCTTTTAAAAATTTACCAGGATGCCCTATCGCATGAAATATACTTCTTCTGGAATACTGGACTACTGAAGACTTTCAAAAGTTTTAATCAATTGAAACTTTTTGAAAGATGGCTATACAAATCAGAGGCGCCGTAGTATGGTAACGTCGGTTACTAAATAGCACCATAGAAATCATTTGATTGATTGAAAAATTGTCAGAATAATACTTATCAATGAAGAGACTCAAAGAAAATGACTTTGTTATAATTTTGTTTTTATTACATAATACTAATACAGCGCTTTTTACAGAGCAGACTCTCCTCATGGGCGCTCTTATTTGGAATTCAAACACGCTAATTGACAGACAAAATAAAACAAGTTGAATGTATGAATAGGAAGAAGGTGGGTGCCACCATTGAATAAGGGACTTCCCCTGATCTAATGGCCGAAGATATACATTCCATATACGCCATATCCCTCTCTGGGTACGCAAAGAGGGATATGGCGTATATGGAAAAAGATCCGAACTTTCCTATCTTGACACACCTTCCTCTTCTACATTCATGCACCTTCTCATAGATTCTTACGATTTCTCTGAATTCTATGTTTTATAAACGTGAATGCTATTTTCTTTCAAAATAGCATTCACTTGATCCAATCATACTTTTTTTGGTCTTCCTGTACTATATCTTCCACTGACATTTGCACTTTACTCGTACATTTGTTTAGTTAGTATTTATTTATTCATTCGTTCTACATGCCAAAACCATCTGACAGTACTCCTCTTTATTTTATTCAACACTTATCCCTTAATTCCGTATTTCGTCATACATTGTCGTCCCATGTATTCTTCTCAGTGCACGCATTTCTAAAGCATTTAGTCGGCTCCTTTCAGTGTTTCCACGTCCACGTTTTACTCATATACACTAAAGTTGGTATTAAACTACCAACTTGTTTTTAATGATGTTACCAAATCAAACGTAGTTATTTAAAAAAAATATGTGAGAATTGTCAAAAATTCAAAAATCATACAAACAACAAAATGCCATACCTAATATATGAACGAATCGTCCAATTTCATCTGCGACAATTCGAACGAAAATTTAAGTAATTTAGTGCACGGTCCATTTTGCTAGCTGAAAACTGAATAATTTGTTGGCATATGAGAGCAAGCGGCCGGGCGCAAAGCAATAAATAATATTTTGAAATCAAACCTGAACTAAGTAATCCAGAATGACAGGTGTTGTCATAAATCAAAAAGTGACATTTTGCACATCTAAATGATCGAACCCATCCATTATTCTTTCAATTTTGACTGGCACACTGTAAAAGGTTTTGATTATTCACCATTCACCTGTCATTTTTGATTTTTTTTCCTCCGTGCTTGGAAACCTTTTTTTTTGAAAGGCTGAATATTAAATTCGTAGATTGAATCTAGCGAAACGGTAAAAAGGATCAATTAGGCAAGCGCCATGGTGGAAAATTGCTATTTAATTGGACTGACTGAAAGGCATTTTCATGGGAAATTTAACGGCGAGACAGAGATTAGGGATGGATTTTAATCGAGTGGGGAAAACATGTTTAAATACTCTTACTGATTACGAGTATGTTATTGAAATATTGAAAGTCAGGCGTCTTACCAATTTCGCCACAAAGATCGTCAAAATTCATATACACAAAATAATAATGGCTTCTGAGCAACGAAAAAAAAACAATATCATTTCGGAAAAACGGGAAAACTTAATGGCATTGTGACGAATTTTGATATATAATATTTAAAATCTCAGTGCAAAATCCAATGTGAATTACCTCGAATAATATATACATTTTTTGATCTTGTAGCGATCCTTACTCCCTGTGATCACAGCGCGAGCCGCTTCTTATTGTTTAGCGAGAACGAGACAGCGACATATCTTCTGCGACTTTCTACAAATCATATAAATACGGGACGTGTAACAATAAATATTGTTTAGCGAGAACGAGACAGCGACATATCTTCTGCGCCTTTCTACGCACATTCCAAATATTATAAATACCGACATTTAACAATAAAATACCTTTTTCCATATTCCGATTTCAAACGAGTTTTATTAAAACAACGATCATCCTTATCATCTTTCCATTCGGGACAACCGTTCCTAAAATCTTATCAAAATGTATGATTTTATATGAACATTAAACACTTACACTACACCTTAAGCCGACTGTGTTACTATCACATATAGTAGGATCTAAAAAGGTTTCTTTGTAATTCCTCGTACCTTGGTAAGTTTTCAGTGATTTTCTAACAAACAATGCTTCTCTACACATATACAGATGCGGAAAAGTATCTTATTTAATAGGCACCGCCACTACCTTCATATCTTTACACTCAACTCTTATATAAAGGATCTTTCAAGTTTTCAAGCGGGTTTTTTAATTCTTGGATATAATATAGATGGCGTCGCGAACTTATCTGGGTCTTGTAACATTTGAGAAGTGTAATATATGACATTTATAAAAATGGAGTCGTATACAATACAACAACGCGTTCAAATTGTTGAATTATTTTATGTATTGTAATCTCCGGAAACGGTGATGTTAAGTGGCCACCAAGATCATGTGATCTGACACCGTTGAACTATTTTCTCTGGGGTTACG